>VFIW01000035.1:0-407345 GCA_006386115.1 Globisporangium splendens
ATCATCCTGGGAATGCCGTGGTTGAAGCGTTATCAACCTAGCATTGACTGGATGAGGATGAAGATCTCCGTTGACAAGTCACGCGATATTGACTTGTGCTGCACAACAACGGATGAAGTAGTATGGGTGTACACATCCGTGGAGGAGATCCCAGATGGCCCTTGTGATATTGCGGTGTGCGATGGCCCCCCATGTTCACAAGCGGTACCCATTTTGAAGAAGATGAACGGAGGTGGAGCAGTCAGGCGCCAGAAAAAGACTGTCTCCTTTGCCATTGACGACGAGAAGGTTCGCGATGGCGTTGACAAGAGTGAATGGAAGAGGAACAAACACCCTTCCCAACAAGACAAGAAGAAGAAGACCAGCAAGAGAAGTTTTTCGCCAAGAGTTTTGAGTACCCCTGATCAAGGTACAAGTGGCGATGACGAAGGGAGTGTCCAAGCACAAGACATTCCAAGCGAGTTTGTGAATATCGCGGTCTACAATGAAGAAAGTGACGTGGATGTAATCCGTCACGTGAAGATTGAAAATCCTCCAAGCTCAGTCGAAGAGTTGATTTCCTTGCCATCGATGAGCAAGAAGACGCTGAAGCGTAGCCTAGCGAAAGGCGATATGCGAGGTGGTGTGATACGTCGAAATGGTCGACGAAGGCTTCGGTAAACACAGCATCGAGCGGGATGCAGATGTGTTGGAACGAAAAGAAACGGGAGAAAGGTTCGAGGAGCAGTCGTGGGAGCCCTCAAGTATGCGCTTGCCAGGGAATTTGAAGACATTTTCCCTGACAAGGTGCCGGACGAATTGCCATTCGGCAGAGGCATTCGTCATGAGATTGATGTACTTCCTGGCACGAAGTACTGCATCACAAGACAGTGGCCGTTGCCAAAGGAACAAGTCGAGGCAATCGACGAGTTCCTTGCACAACGTGCTAAGGCTGGTCATGTGCGGGAGAGCAAGTCTCCGCATTGCAGCCCCACTTTCTGTGTGAAGAAGGCAACTGGAGGTTGGCGCATTGTTCATGCTTTCAACAAGCTGAACGACGCGACAATTCCAGTCCAGACTCCGGTTCCACGCAAGGACATGATCCTTGATGGAATGGTTGGCAGCGCCGTCTTCAGTGCTATCGACCTGAAAGATGGGTTCTATCAGATTCGAATGCGCGAAGACGATGTTCCGTTGACCGCAGTGAGCACCCCGAGTGGTATGCTGTGGGAATGGTTAGCGATGCTACAGGGACTGAAGAATGCTCCCGCGACCTTCAATCGAATGGTCACGAACATTCTTCGTCCTCTGCGAACATTTACACCAAGTTACTTTGACGACATTTTCGTTCATAGTAAGGCCACGAATGGGAAGTCTGATGTCGATGTTCATCTCGATCATCTTCGTCAAGTATTCCAGGTCATGCGTGAGAACAAACTCTACGCAAACTTGAAGAAGTGCATGTTCTTCGCCCCCGAGATCCCTGTTCTCGGTTGTTTTGTGGGCAAGAACGGTGTTCGAGTCAATCCGGAGAAGGTCAAAGCTATTGACGATTGGCCAGTGCCTCAGAACGTCAAACAGCTGCGACAATGGTTGGGTCTAGCCAACTACTTGCACAAGTACACGCGCAATTATGCAGCGTTGGTGCAACCCCTCACACAGCTCTTGAAGAAAGACGTTGAGTGGAAGTGGTCGAGAGACCATCAGACGGCGTTCGGAGGAGTCAAGAGAAGTCTTCGAGAAGCTCCTGTGTTGGCTCTGCCAGACCACGACAAGCCGTTCCACGTCGTCTACGATGCGAGCGACTATGCCATCGGTTGCGCATTGATGCAACACGATGATGAGAGTCATGAGCGAGTTGTGTCGTATCAGTCACGACAACTCCGACCCGCAGAACGGAACTACCCAGTTCACGACAAGGAACTTCTGGCGATGAAGTATTCTTTGGTCAAGTTCCGTGTGTATCTGCTTGGCGAGGAGCGCTTTGCTATCTACACTGATCACGCATCTCTGCGTACGGCAGTGAAGACTCCTCATTTGTCGCAAGGAATGGCGAGATGGTTCTCCTTCTTTGCAGAGTACAACTTTGTTGTACACTACAAGCCAGGCAAGACGAACATCTTAGCCGATGCGCTTTCAAGACGTCCGGATTATGATCCGAAGACCAAGAGTGAAGACACGGACGGAGCGTGTCGACTCTGTGAAGATGTTCAAGCGATCGCAGTGCAAGCTACGACCACAGCGCGAGAAGAGATCGTCGGAGGGTACAAGTCTGACGAAACATGTCAGGACTTGTTGAAGTATTTCAAGGACCCTTCGGACAAAGCACTGCAAGGTCTTCCGTCGCGCACAAGATCGCGAGTTTACCGCTTTCGAGTACACAATAGGTTGTTGTACTATGCGGTCGAACAAGGGGATACAGCAAGGATTGTTGTTCCCAACGACGAAGGTCTGCGTCATCGACTCTTGTATGAGTACCATGACAGTCCTTCGGGTGGCCATCTCGGACGTGAGAAAACGTTTCTCAGTCTTTCCCGGGATTACTACTGGCCACACATGTACAAGTGGGTACGCAAGTATGTGAGGACTTGCGAGATCTGCCAGCGAGTGAAACCCTCTGGTTCCACGCAGGCACCACTTCGTTCATTGGCTGTCCCGTCGGACAGTTGGAAGTCTGTGAGTATGGATTTCATATTCGGACTTCCAAGAGACACACATGGACGCAATGGCATCCTTGTGTTTGTGGACCGATTCAGCAAGATGGTTCATCTTGTGCCTGTTTCGGACAAGATCTCTGCTGAGAAGACTGCCAAGGTCTTTGTAGACGTCGTATTCCGCCTACACGGACTACCAGTCGAGATCGTGTCTGACCGTGACACCCGTTTCACGTCCAAGTTCTGGCGTGCACTGTTCGGACTTCTGGACACCAAGTTGTCCATGTCAACAGCGGCACACCCTGAAACGGACGGTCAAACAGAGCGAGTGAATCGCGTCCTCGAAGACGTGTTGCGCAGCTACGCAACGTCTTTCAAAGAGTGGAGTGAGTTTCTCCCTCTTGCCGAGTTTGCGTTGAACAACTCCACGCATGTCTCGACAGGTCACTCTCCATTTTATGTGAACTATGGCATTCACCCTCGAGTGCCTGCTTCCATAATGGGTGAGGTCTCTACCTTAAGTGGGGGAGGGACTCCGGCTCATGGAAACAAGCCAAAGTCGTCTTACGACCTGAATGCTGCTACCGAGTTGAAAGCCAATTTTGACTCGATGAAACCCCTCGACGACCTAACAAGTCGTGAGGAACAGCAAGTCGATGACTTTATTGTGAGGAGACAAGCCGTTGTGAGGTTTGTTCGAGACGCAATCGCGAAGGCTCAGGATCTGCAAAAGGAACAAGCAGACAAGAGCGGAAGGAAGAACAAGCAAGTGTATAAGATCAATGATCTTGTATTACTTAGCACGGCGAACTTGCCTGAACACGCAGTGTCCAACTTGGGAAGCTCGAAGCTTCTGCCAAGGTTCATTGGACCGTTCAAGGTAGTGAAATGCAATGGCGATGCCTACACGCTAGACATACCTACACGCATGCGTCTACACCCAACATTTTATGTGGGTAGACTGAAGCCTTACCTTCCAAGTGGATCTGCGGATCCTACGAGATCTTCCGCAAGCGATCGAGCTGATCGTGAAGCTTCTCCACTTGATTGCGAAGAGCAAACAGCTCATCGCTCTGGAGATTCTTCTCGGCGTACAGGAGTTGCAGGACGTCGAAGGATTGGTCCTTCACTGACTCCAACGCTTGAAGACGAGAATGGTACTCACCACGAAGTACCTCGAGAGCCGAACCTGCCTCTTCCACAGAGCGCAAAAGGCGATCGTGAGCCAACTCACGAGACTTCTCGTTCTTCCGGAGTCGAACAAGTTCGTCCTGAACCTGTTGGAACCATTCCTCGTAACGGGACTCCAAAGCCGAACACTGGGCAGAACCTTCTGTCAGGACGTCGATCTTCGACTCCTGCTCAGCGACAAGGTTCTCGAGACTCTCGCAGCATTCCTCAAGCGTCGAACAACGCTGCTGCAAAGCCTCGATTTGTCCACGATGAGCACTCTTCCACTTCCAGAGTCGCTCAATCGTTTTCTCGTTCAGCCCCACCCCCGTTGTTAGACTCTCAGGGAGAGCATCGCTGGGTGGTTGAGTCGATTGTTGATCACGAAGATCGACCGACTCATCGTCGAGGAAAGAAGCAGTTTAACCATCAACGCTTCTACAGAGTTCGGTGGCGTGGATATCCACCGAGCTCGGACACGTGGGAACCTCGTCAGACATTGGAGTCTGATGTTCCCGACGTGGTCCGCAGCTATGAGAACTGCTTGTAGCGTCGCCAGGGGCGACACTACGACGACCAGAGCTACGATTCGCTCTGTCGTCAGCGGGAGTTCTTCTTTCGGCACGAGCATTGCCACGACGAAGAAGACGCTCCATCTTGTTCTCGTTCTCAAGACGAACAAATGTTCGCCATGAGTCTCGCTGAGCTGCGATGTGTTGGTTCGGATCATCGCGATCGTTGATCCGACGCCAACTGAAGAACCGCTCCTTGTAGAACTCGAGCTCCCCCTTCTTCTTCAGAATGGGAGAAATGTCAAAGAGTTCTGGAGCTGTCTGCTGTCACTTGGACGACGGACATTCTTCTCGGTTCACTTGGTCACTTGGTCGCTTCATTGCCGAATGGAAAGTGAACTGCTCCGAAAGGTCTGCAAAAGTACGCAAGGTACTTGTGACTTTAAGGAGGGGATGATGTAATGGGCCACAACCAGCCATTACATGAAGGTGGATCTGTCCCCAGATCTAGTGTACCACACACCACCTTCAGCGTGCATTGTGGAGACACAAATAACAAAGGGATTACGGTAATACAGTCCCCACATGCACGTGTGACGTCACTCGATGACGTCACGAGTGTTCTCTGTGCTGATCAGTGCAGAATGTTGTTCTCATGTACTAATCAGTACAGAGCAATGACATCCATGTACTAATCAAGTACTGAGTGATGGTTCCTGCTTGGGAAACTGGACTGGCGATGAGACCGACGTGTCTCTGCCACCTGAAGTGAGTGGCGCGAACCAATCACTTTGCAGGGGTTTTATACAAGACTTGAAGTTCAAGCTTCTAGAAGATCCCGTAGGTTCAACCTCAGTGTACCCAAGGTTTTATATATCATATTCATAGGTTTTATTGTGTATATTTAGGTTTTAGTTATATAACCTCTAGGATCCCTTGGGGTTCATTTGTAAGTAGCGACAGGAACCATAACCATTTTTAATTCAGTTGCAAATTTTCCTTCAAGTACTCAAGTCTTCGTTCCTCCCTCCAAGTCGGGAGATCGCTTCCTCTGGCGCAAGCGTGTGTGCCGTGTTTGAGGGACTGTTTGGAACAGCGCCCTCTTACATGGCGTTAGAAGACCCTCCGGAGGACGCTTCGGAAGTGGTAACGCTACCCATCATGAGCCAGAAACGGTTCATGAAAGAACTGCATCGAGGCACCCTCGAGCAGATATGTTACATCGCTCCTCAGGAATCGAGCAATGCCGAGTCAGCAGTGCAGAGACACCCACTCGATGAATGTTTCCTTGCGTCGTCATCAGTGATGGACACTGATGTGCTCGACGAGCCAACGAAGAAGGAACGATTCCAGGCTCAGGGATGGGAATCCCTGAAGGACAGTCCATTCTACGGACTATTGAAGGAATACGAAGACGTATTCCCAGAAGAAGTTCCCAGTCGTCTTCCGACAGACAAAGGAGTTCGGCATGAGATTGATCTCAAGCCAGGTGCGAAGTACTGCGTCACGAGGCAATGGCCACTACCTCGAGAGCAAGTCAAGGTGATCGACGAGTTCTTTGAAGCTCGTCGTAAAGCGGGCCAAGTGCGCGAGTCGAACTCTCCGCACTGCAGCCCCACCTTCTGTGTGAAAAAGGCAACAGGAGGTTGGAGGATCGTGCACGCGTTCAGCAAGTTGAATGCGGTAACAATCCTGGCGCAAACGCCGACACTCCGCAAAGATGTCATCACTGACAGCACGCAAGGTAGTACTATCTTTAGTACGATCGATTTGAGAGATGGATTCTATCAAATCTTGATGCGTGAGAAGGATATTCCTCTCACTGCAGTCAGAACCCCGAGCGGGATGCTGTGGGAGCGGCTTGTAATGCCACAGGGACTAACAAATGCTCCCGCCACGTTCAATAGATGCGTCACGCAACTATTACGTCCGGTGCGAGGCTTCGCACCAAGCTATTTTGACGACGTGTTCATACACAGTCGTGCATCGGATGCTGCATCCGATGTGGAAGTGCACAAAGAGCACCTCCGACAGCTATTGGACTTGATGCGGAAGTACAAGCTGTACGCCAACATACAAAAGTGCATGTTTGGTGTTGATGAGATCCCCGTTCTCGGTTGCTTTGTCGGCAAGAACGGAGTGCGTCCTGATCCCGAAAAGATCAAGGCGATCAACGACTGGCCCGTCCCAACAAGCCAAAAGGATCTTCGCAAGTTCCTCGGTCTTGCAACGTATCTCCATAAGTACTCGCAGAACTATGCGGGTATCATCCGACCTCTTTCATCATTACTGAAGAAAGACGTCGATTGGAAGTGGTCCGACGAATGTCAAGGAGCATTCGTCAAGGTGAAACGCAGCCTCATGGAAGCTCCGGTTCTCGCGATCGCTGATCACGAGCGACCATTCTATGTGGTCTGTGATGCATCCGACTTTGCAATCGGATGCACGCTCATGCAGCGCGACGATGCAGATCGAGAACGCGTGATCTGCTGTCAGTCGCGTCAGCTGAAGCCAGCTGAGCGCAATTATCCGGTTCATGGCAAGGAGTTGCTTGCCATGAAGTACACTCTTACGAAGTTCAGAGTGTATCTACTTGGAAGTAAACGGTTCACCGTTTGCACTGATCATGCTTCGCTCCGCACCGCAGTGAAGTCGCCACATCTGTCGCAAAGAGTGACCCGATAGCTTTCTTTCTTTGCGGAGCGCGAGTTTGACGTCAAGTGCAAACCCGGTCAGTTCAACGCGATCGCGGATGCGCTATCACGTCGCCCAGACTTTGAGTCGAAAGCGAGCGACTCAAAGGAAGACCGTGTGATGGCAATCACACGAGAAAGCACACCGACATCGTCGATCCTTGACGATGTCAAAAGAGCGTATGCGACAGATAGCGACATCGGTTGACTTGTTGCCCACTTGTCAGACCCGTCTGATAAGTCGCTCAAGGCGTTGGATCCGGCTCAACGCGCTCGTCTACACCGTTATGAGTTGCACAACGATGTGTTGTACTACCGTACAGACGACAGCGACGCACCGTGCACCGTCGTTCCGAACGACAGTGATCTTCGCAATCGTGTGCTCTTCGAGTACCACGACGCGCCTTTCCGCGGCCATCCAGGACGCGAGAAAACGTGTCTCGCGCTTTCCCGCGACTTCTATTGGTCCCACCAATACAAGCGGGTCCGCAAATACGTACGCGCGTGCGAAGTGTGCCAGCGCGTAAAGCCAGCACCGGTCACCAACGCACCGCTGCGATCTCTGCCAGTCCCAGCGGACTGTTGGAAGTCAGTCTCGATGGATTTCATCTTCGGGCTTCCTGCTGATTCAAGCAAGAAGACTGGGATCCTCGCTATCGTGGATCGCTTCAGCAAGATGATCCATCTCAGTGCTGTCCCTGCTAGCGTCACCGCAAAGCAGACAGCGCAGATATTCCTCGATTCTGTGTTTAGGTTACACGGAATGCCAACAGAAATCGTGTCGGACCGAGATCCACGATTCACAGCTGCCTTTTAGCAAGAACTCTTCCGACTCTTGGGTACTCAACTCAAGATGTCGACAGCTGATCATCCGCAGACAGATGGTCAGACCGAGCGTGTAAACCGCACGCTCGAGGACATTCTGCGCAGATGTGCGCATTCATTCACTCACTGGAGTGAATATCTCCCCCTCGCAGAGTTTGCAGTCAATAACTCTGTGCATACCTCAACTGGGCACACGCCGTTCTACGTGAATGCCCTGAGGTACCCACGTCTTCCCTCCATCCTCGGTGGGATGTCCCCTCCGTCGGTGACATCTCCTTTAAGTGGGGGAGGAATCCACGAAGCAGCAGCTCTTGCTTCGGAACATTCGGAGACCCCGAATCAACATGAGCAGGCAACTGCTCATGCGGCGATCGCCGACAAAGACGTCGCTACAACAGTGTTGCAGCGACAAGCTGCCATCCGCTTCGTCCGCGATTCAATCGCCAATGCAGTGGATAGTCAGAAGGAACAAGCGGACAAGAGTGGCCACAAAAACTCGAATGAATTTAAAGGGAATTCATTGGTTTTTGTAAGAGGGCGCTGTTCCAAACAGTCCCTCAAACACGGCACACACGCTTGCGCCAGAGGAAGCGATCTCCCGACTTGGAAGGAGGAACGAAGACTTGAGTACTTGGAGGAAAATTTGCAACTGAATTAAAAATGGTTATGGTTCCTGTCGCTACTTACAAATGAACCCCAAGGGCTCCTACACGTTTTATAACTAAAACCTAAATATACACAATAAAACCTATGAATCTGATATATAAAACCTTGGGTACACTGAGGTTGAACCTACGGGATCTTCCAGAAGCTTGAACTTCAAGTCTTATTTAAAATCCCTGCAAAGTGATTGGCTCGCGCCACTCACTTCAGGTGGCAGAGACACGTCGGTCTCGTCGCCAGTCCAGTTTCCCAAGCAGGAACCATCACTCAGTACTTGATTAGTACATGGATGTCATTGCTCTGTACTGATTAGTACATGAGAACAACATTCTGCACTGATCAGCACAGAGAACACTCGTGACGTCATCGAGTGACGTCACACGTGCATGTGGGGACTGTATTACCGTAATCCCTTTGTTATTTGTGTCTCCACAATGCACGCTGAAGGTGGTGTGTGGCACACTAGATCTGGGGACAGATCCACCTTCATGTAATGGCTGGTTGTGGCCCATTACATCATCCCCTCCTTAAAGTCACAAGTACCTTGCGTACTTTTGCAGACCTTTCGGAGCAGTTCACTTTGCAATTGGCAATGAAGCGACCAAGCGACCAAGTGAACCGAGAAGAACCTCCGTCATCCAAGCGACAGTGGACAGCTCCAGAACTCTTCGACATCTCTCCCATTCTGAAGAAGAAGGGGGAGCTCGAGTTCTACAAGGAGCGGTTCTTCAGTTGGCGTCGGATCAACGATCGTGATGATCCGAACCAACACATCGCAGCCCAGAGAGACTCATGGCGAACATTTGTTCGTCTTGAGAATGAGAACAAGATGGAGCTTCTTCTTCGTCGTGGCAATGCTCGTGCCGAAAGAAGAACTCCCGCTGACGATGGAGCGAACCGTAGCTCTGGTCGTCGTAGTGTCGCCCCTGGTGGTGCTACAAGCAGTTCTCATAGCTGCGGACCACGTCGGGAACATCAGACTTCAATGTCTGACGAGGCTCCCACGTGTCCGAGCTCGGTGGATATCCACGCCACCGAACTCTGTAGAAGCGTTGATGGTTCAACTGCTTCTTTCCTCGACGATGAGTCGGTCGATCTTCATGACCAACAATCGACTGAACCACCCAGCGATGCTCTCCCTGAGAGTCTAACAACGGGGGTGGGGCTGAACGAGAAAACGATTGAGCGACTCTGGAAGTGGAAGAGTGCTCATCGTGGGCAAATCGAGGCGCTGCAGCAGCGTTGTTCGACGCTTGAGGAACGCTGCGAGAGTTTCGAGAACCTTGTCGCCGATCACGAGTCGAAGATCGACGATCTGACAGAAGGTTCTGCCCAGTGTTCGGCTTTGGAGTCCCGTTTCGAGGAACGGTTCCAACAGGTTCAGGACGAACTTGTTCGACTCCAGAATAACGAGAAGTCTCGTGAGTTGGCTCACGATCGCCTTTTGCGCTCTGTGGAAGAGGCAGGTTCGGCACTCGAGGTACTTCGTGGTGAGTACCATTCTCGTCTTCAAGCGTTGGAGGCAGTGAAGGACCAATCCTTCGACGTCCTGCAACTCCTGTACACCGAGAAGAATCTCCAGAGCGATGAGCTGTTTGCTCTTCGCAATCAAGTGGAGAAGCTTCACGATCAGCTCGATCGCTTGCGGAAGATCTCGTAGGATCCGCAGATCCACTTGGAAGGTAAGGCTTCAGTCTACCCACATAAAATGTCGGGTGTAGACGCATGCGTGCAGGCATGTCTAGCGTGTAGGCATCGCCATTGCATTTCACTACCTTGAACGGTCCGATGAACCTTGGCAGAAGCTTCGAGCTTCCCAAGTTGGACACTGCATGTTCAGGCAGGTTCGCCGCACTAAGCAATACAAGATCATTGATTTTATAAACTTGCTTGTTCTTCCTTCCGCTCTTGTCTGCTAGCTCTTTTTGCAGATCCTGAGCCTTCGCGATTGCGTCTCGAACAAACCTCACAACGGCTTGTCTCCTCACAACAAAGTCATCGACTTGCTGTTCCTCACGACTTGTTAGGTCGTTGAGGGGTTTCATCGAGTCAAAATTGGCTTTTAACTCGGCAACAGCATTCAGGTCATACGACGACTGCGGCTTGTTTCCATGAGCCGTAGTCCCTCCCCCACTTAAGGTAGAGACCTCACCCATTATGGAAGCAAGCGCTCTCGGATGAATGCCATAGTTCACATAAAATGGAGAGTGACCTGTCGAGACATGCGTGGAGTTGTTCAACGCAAACTCGGCAAGAGGGAGAAACTCACTCCACTCTCCGAAAGACGTTGCGTAGCTGCGCAACACGTCTTCGAGGACGCGATTCACTCGCTCTGTTTGACCGTCCGTTTCAGGGTGTGCCGCTGTTGACATGGATAGCTTGGTGTCCAGAAGTCCGAACAGTGCACGCCAGAACTTGGACGTGAAACAGGTGTCACGGTCAGAAACGATCTCGACTGGTAGTCCGTGTAGACGGAATACGACGTCTACAAAGACCTTGGCAGTCTTCTCAGCAGAGATCTTGTCCGAAACGGGCGCAAGATGAACTATCTTGCTGAATCGGTCCACAAACACAAGGATGCCACTGCGTCCGTGTGTGTCTCTTGGAAGTCCGAATATGAAATCCATACTCACAGACTTCCAACTGTCCGATGGGACAGCCAATGAACGAAGTGGTGCCTGCGTGGAACCAGAAGGTTTCACTCGTTGGCAGATCTCGCAAGTCCTCACATACTTGCGCACCCATTTGTACATGTGTGGCCAGTAGTAATCCCGGGAAAGACTGAGAAACGTTTTCTCACGTCCGAGATGGCCACCCGAAGGACTGCCATGGTACTCATACAAGAGTCGATGACGCAGACCTTCGTCGTTGGGAACAACAACCCTTGCTGTATCCCCTTGTTCAACCGCATAGTACAACAACCCATTGTGTACTCGGAAGCGGTGAACTCGCGATCTTGTGCGCGACGGAAGACCTTGCAGTGCTTTGTCGGAAGGGTCCTTGAAGTACTTCAACAAGTCCTGACATGTTTCGTCAGACTTGTACCCTTCGACGATCTCTTCTCGCACTGTAGTCGCAGCTCGCACCGCGATCGCTTGAACATCTTCACAGAGTCGACACGCTCCGTCCGTGCCTTCACTCTTGGTCTTCGGATCGTAATCCGGACGTCTTGACAGCGCATCGGCTAAGATTTTCGTCTTGCCTGGCTTGTAGTGTACAACAAAGTTGTACTCTGCAAAGAAGGAGAACCATCTCGCCATTCTTTGTGACAAATGAGGAGTCTTCGCTGCCGTACGCAGAGATGCGTGATCAGTGTAGATAGCAAAGCGCTCCTCGCCAAGCAGATACACACGGAACTTGACCAAAGGATACTTCATCGCCAGAAGTTCCTTGTCGTGAACTGGGTAGTTCCGTTCTGCGGGTCGGAGTTGTCGTGACTGATATGACACAACTCGCTCATGACCCTCATCATCGTGTTGCGTCAATGCGCAACCGATGGCATAGTCGCTCGCATCACAGACGACGTGGAACGGCTTGTCGTGGTTTGGCAGAGCCAACACAGGAGCTTCTCGAAGACTCCTCTTGACTTCTTCGAACGCCGTCTTATGGTCTTTCGACCACTTCCACTCAACGTCTTTCTTCAAGAGCTGTGTGAGGGATTGCACCAACGCTGCATAATTGCGCGTGTACTTGTGCAAGTAGTTGGCTAGACCCAACCATTGTCGCAGCTGTTTGACATTCTGAGGCGCTGGCCAATCGTCAATAGCTTTGACCTTCTCCATATCGACTCGAACACCGCTCTTGCCCACAAAACAACCGAGAACAGGGATCTCGGGGGCGAGGAACATGCACTTCTTCAAGTTTGTGTAGAGTTTGCTCTCACGCATGACCTGGAATACTTGACGAAGATGATCGAGATGAACATCGACATCAGACTTCCCATTCGTGGCCTTACTATGAACGAAAATATCGTCCAAGTAACTTGGTGCAAATGTTCGCAGAGGACGAAGAACGTTCGTGACCATTCGATTGAAGGTCGCAGGAGCGTTCTTCAGTCCCTGTGGCATCACTAACCATTCCCACAGCATACCACTCGGGGTACTCACTGCGGTTAGTGTAACATCGTCTTCGCGCATTCGAATCTGATAGAACCCATCTTTCAGATCGATAGCACTAAAGACGGTGCCACCAACCATTCCATCAAGGATCATGTCCTTGCGTGGAACCGGAGTCTGGGCTGGAATTGTCGCGTCGTTCAGCTTGTTGAAAGCGTGAGCAATGCGCCAACCTCCAGTTGCCTTCTTCACACAGAAAGTGGGGCTGCAATGCGGAGACTTGCTCTCCCGCACATGACCAGCCTTAGCACGTTGTGCAAAGAACTCGTCTATTGCCTCGACTTGTTCCTTTGGCAACGGCCACTGTCTTGTGATGCAGTACTTCGTGCCAGGAAGTACATCAATCTCATGACGAATGCCTCTATCGAATGGCAATTCGTCCGGCACCTTGTCAGGGAAAATGTCTTCATATTCCCTGGCAAGCGCATACACGGGGTTCTTCTTGAGGGCGTCCCACGACTGCTCCTCGAACCTTTCCTCCCGTGTCTTTTCGTCCAACAAATCTGCATCCGCACTCGATGCTGTGTTGACGAAGCCTTCGTCGACCATTTCGACGATCACACACACCTGCGCAATATCGCCTCTCGCTAGGCTGCGCTCCAGTGTCTTCTTGCTCATCGATGGCAAGTAAATCAACTCTTGGACTGAACTTGGAGGATTTTCAATCTTCACGTGACGGATTACATCCACGTCACCTTCTTCATTGTAAACCGCGATATTCACAAACTCGCTTGGAATGTCTTGTGCTTGGACACTCCCTTCGTCATCGCCACTTGTACCTTGATCAGGGGTACTCAAAACTCTTGGCGAAAAACTTCTCTTGCTGGTCTTCTTCTTGTCTTGTTGGGAAGGGTGTCTGTTCCACTTCCATTCACTCTTGTCAACGCCATCGCGAACCTTCTCGTCGTCGATGGCAAAGGAGACAGTCTTTTTCTGTCGCCTGACTGCTCCACCTCCGTTTGTCGTCTTCAAAATGGGTACCACTTGTGAACATGGGGGGCCATCGCACACCGCAATATCACAAGGGCCATCTGGGATCTCTTCCACAGATGTATACACCCATACTACTTCATCCGTTGTTGTGCAGCACAAGTCAACATCGCGTGACTTACCAACGGAGATCTTCATATTCATCCAGTCGATGCTAGGTTGGTAACGCTTCAACCACGGCATTCCCAGGATGATGTCAAACTTGTCATCGAGGTCGAGTAAAATGAACTCGTCTTCACCTCGGAAATCTTCACACGTGATTGCCAAGCGCACCACGCGCTTCGGCATCTTCACAGTTGACCCATTTGCCAACCGGACAATCATCGTCTTCTCTTCATTCGCATCAGGCACGAAGACACCATGTCTGACGATCACTTCATTTCGAACAAAGTTGTTCGACGCACCAGTGTCAACCAAAGCTCGTAGAGGCATTGCAATACCGTCTACATGAACTTTGTGAACGATCAAACTTGACGTTTGACTGACACTCTTCTCGCTCATAGTGGAAACTGCATGTGCTTGATGCACATAGGGGCCAGAGTCCTGTGTCTCCACAACGTCCACAGTCCTCTTTTCCGGACCAGTAGGAGGCCCCTCCCCTACTGTCCATTCCCTTTTTTTGGCCCAGGTGGCCGCTCGAACCGACGACCGTAAGAACGATCGTGGTTGTTCGAACGAGCACCCTGTGTCGTTTGCCGACCCGGCAAAGACACCTTGCAATTCCGAGCAATGTGACCCGGCTTCCCGCAACGGAAACACTTCCCATCGTTGCGAGGACGCTCATTTCCAGGCGTGGAAATGTACGAGATGTCCATGGGCTCGGGACCATCATGCACGGCATTTGATTGCCGCATTGGTCTCGACGCAAAGCCATGGAACTTGGCTTGCTTCATGCTGAACTCTTCTTGCATCGCACGTTCGATGGCTTCGTCCAGCGTCTTGGGGTACTCGCGGAACAGTTGGTTCCGAATCAGACCATCGTTTAGACCCGTCATGAACGTCACGACTTGCGTCGGAACGTCAATCGGCTCGTCAACGATGCTCGACACCAAGTAACGAGCACGTTGTGCATACGAGTGAAGGTCGGAACGGCCTTGACGAAGCTTGAGGAACTCGGCGCGTGCACAGAACTCACTCTGTGGAGGTTCAAACGCCTTCTTGAGTTCGGTCTTGAAGTGGTCGTAGCTGGGGAAGCAGTTTAGATCGGCTAAACGCTTGCCATACGCCCAGCTCTTCGCACGACCCGCAAGGTTGGACATCGCGAACAACACTTGCTGTGAAGGGTCTCGCAGTTGTCTTGCAGTGATCGCTGCATCCAACTCGACGAACCATCCTGAGAGGGGTTCGTTCTCTCCGCCGCGATACGGAGAGACGTCAAGCTTCAGTGGCACCGTCCTGAGTGAGGAAACAGGGGTTGCGACCTGCTTCCGGGAGGACATGATCTCGTGGTGCATGAAGCTGACCACCGCACTCTTCTGGTCCTCCGGAGACGCCGATCGAAGAAGACTGACCACGGCAGCCTCTCCGATGACATCTCGCATGCGCTCAAGCGCCATCCACTCATGAGAAGACAAATGAGGGAAACCCTCAATAGTCAACTCGACAGTTTTCGGTATTGCTGGGCCGAGTGGGGTTCCTGTAGCATCCATGTTCCAAACAAGGATGCTCGCAGGGTCTTGGACAGGAATGCGCGACGTGCTTAAAGCCGCGTCGTCAAACCTCTTCACTTCACTGGGTCGTTGGAAGGACCGCTCGAAGTGCTACCAGGTGTAAGAGGGCGCTGTTCCAAACAGTCCCTCAAACACGGCACACACGCTTGCGCCAGAGGAAGCGATCTCCCGACTTGGAAGGAGGAACGAAGACTTGAGTACTTGGAGGAAAATTTGCAACTGAATTAAAAATGGTTATGGTTCCTGTCGCTACTTACAAATGAACCCCAAGGGCTCCTACAGGTTTTATAACTAAAACCTAAACATGCAGAAATAAAACCTATGAATCTGATATATAAAACCTTGGGTACACTGAGGTTGAACCTACGGGATCTTCTAGAAGCTTGAACTTCAGGTCTTGTATAAAATCCCTGCAAAGTGATTGGCTCGCGCCACTCACTTCAGGTGGCAGAGACACGTCGGTCTCGTCGCCAGCCCAGTTTCCCAAGCAGGAACCATCACTCAGTACTTGATTAGTACATGGATGTCATTGCTCTGTACTGATTAGTACATGAGAACAACATTCTGTACTGATCGGCACAGAGAACACTCGTGACGTCATCGAATGACGTCACACGTGCATGTGGGGACTGTCTTACCGTAATCCCTTTGTTATTTGTGTCTCCACAATGCACGCTGACGGTGGTGTGTGGTACACTAGATCTGGGGACAGATCCATCTTCATGTAATGGCTGGTTATAGCCCATTACAGTTTTGTTATCGACTGCTAACCTACCTAACAGAGTGGTGAGCAGTGACAGCAACAAGTTGCTGCCAAGATACATTCGCCCTTTCAAGGTACTTGAAAGGATTGGAGACGCATGCAAGTTGGAGCTTCCTCCAACTATGCGTCTACACCCGACATTCTACGTCGGGCGACTCAAAGCTTATCATCGCCGCGATGACTCGCCGGTCTCTTCCTCTTCAAGAGACCATGCTCACGAAGGATCCCAAGGACAAGCTTGTGATCCGCCTCGAGCCTCGAAAGACTCCCCTCGAGCCGTTCGTGCCTCGCGATCATCTCACTTAGCTCGGCCCGAGGTCGGAGAACCTCGTTCTCTCACTCGGTGTACTTCAGTCGCTCAAGAAGATCGCTCTGAGGACGAACCTCAGAGCCACGAGCAGATCTTTCCTCCTCCAGCTCCCCCGTTGCGTGACTCCGAGGGGAACCAACGCTTGATCGTGAAGATACTCGCTCACCGCGACAAATCGTCGCGAGGAAAGAAGAAACGCGTTTACCCCGTTCGTTGGCTGGGCCATCCGCCAGATCGAGATACCTGGGAGTCTGCCTCGGTGCTCCAAGCCGATGTTCCCGGCTTGGTGCAGCAATACGAGAGTCGGTGCTAATTGACTCTCGCTTCCACAACTCACGGATCCGATCTTGCAATCCGTGAGGAAGCGTGATTCCGTTGTATCCGAACAAACTCTCCTCAGTCGGCTGAGGAGCATCATCTGCGCAGATGCGACAACCCATCGGTATGGTCTTGACACCACACGGAACACCCAGATCCGTGCAGTCTTCATGGATCGCCAACAACTTTCCAAAGGCGTTGTGCCGGAGGAATTTCTCTCGATTGTCTCGCAACCGAGCGATGCATTTCGCAGCGTCTTCGTTGAAATTCACAATGAAGGCACTCCACGCTTGCGAAAGAAACAGCGCTTGTTTCTCAGCGCTGTGAGACTTCTTTAACTTCGACCGACCGTCGAAGAATCGCATCGAATGGAACAAATCGATGTAAAATTCCTCACGCGCCTTTGGATGGAAGCTCTGTCGAAGGACGAAGTCATCGTCCTTGACAGCACTCACATCGTACAGCGCGTGAGTTCCCGCACGCTGGGTGCCGCGATGCGCACGAACCCAATTGGGTTTGGGTGCCGACAAATGTCTCCAGATTGAATTGATGAAATCCATCCCTTCAGAAGGACCCGTCACCGGATCCTTTTGCTCTGCCGGAAAGGCAAGATAGCGTGGCGACACGTTATTCCCCGATGACGCAGTAACCTGCGCATCAGTCTCGGATTCCACATCGAGGAGCAAGCCCTCGAGTGGGTCATCAGTATCCAATTCACCACTGGGTACGTCCAGCGAGAGGAGAATACCTCTCGCTGCATTCACCAAGTCAGGATCAGGTGATCCTCCTTGCGCGAGTTTCCCCACCGCAGTGCGATCCGATGCATCGTCATCGGAAATGACAATCGCTGCGATGGTTCCACTTGCTTTTTCGTGAGGAGCTTCCTCCTCACGATGCTTTTTCTGCGCAGGCTCATTCAACAGAGCCGCGGGCAATGAACGCTTCGCTCCGGAAGAAGGCTTTGCTTCTTCCGCCCGATCACCACGCTCGACAGTCGTCGTGGTGAGTTTCGAAGGAGAATTGTAAGGAGTTCCCTCCTCACAACTTGAGTCGTAGTCGACAGCGTCGCTGTCGATCGAAGACATCTGTGCGAGGCTCACCTCGTACAAGTTGCGGCGCTTGGACAATTTTTTGCTGCTGAGGCGCGCAGCACCTCGGCAAACCATCCCGCAGAGCTTTCTCTCCTGCGTTCAGTTCTTCCGAACACGAAAGAACACGAAAGAACACAGAAGAATCCAGAGGGATTGGTCGCGTACGCGTTTCTACGTGACCAATAGCTTTACAGGGGATGATGTAATGGGGCTTCCCATTACATGGGTTCTTGGGTCCAGAGAGTGCGAGTCATACCCACACGGGTTCTACCACTCTCTACAAACCCACCCGTTAACCCATGAACACTGTACGTAGCCACTTGCATATCAGCCAATAAGAACATTCCATTAAAGTTTAATCTCATTGGATGATAGTCGGATCGGACACCTGACTATCTACCAATGAGAGACGCAGCAGGAACAACCCATCAGATTTGCATTTCAAACCCTAAGATTTCAATTCACTTCTCATTTTGCATGTTATCGCGCAAAGCTCCCTTCCTTCTTTTGGACACAGCGTTACCGCTTTGCCCTTCCTCTCACCTGCGCTTCCTCAACGCACGTGTACGCTGTGTAACGGGCTGTCCTTTTACACACTGTCTCATGATGGAGGGTCGCCTTCCCGGAAAGAGATCTTTCAGTTATATTCCCGTTTTTCCCTTGTAGGCAGCAGTATGCCAGCCTTCGCTGGTGGTGCTAGCGTTGCTGCCATGCGAAGCGCGCGAGGTCGATACTTCTGTTGGTGCTCGCGTAGGAGAGCTGCTCATGGTGGTTGCGTTACTCGCCTGAGCGCTTCTTCAACTTTTCGTCGTGCTTTGTCCCCGTGCACTCGCGCATGAGGATCTCGCCCGCAGTTGCGCCTTTATCGTCTTCAGATACTTGCTTTCTATTAGCCTCTAATTCTGAATAACGTGGAAGCCTCCGTCACCACTTGTACGTCATTCCCACACTTGAATCATTGGACGAGCAGAACTTGTCTGTATCAGCTCCACTATCGTGATTGGGGACTACAAAGCCTACTATCTTCTTTGTGCTGTCCATGTGAATCTGTTCCGCTTCGTTCTTCATGCACGTTTTATCTTTGTCATATCGTGATTTTACACACAAAAACACAGCAGTTTTAGTTTTAGTGTGTCTGCATGGTGACAATTTTGCAAAACCCCACATGCACATTCTGACACACTATGTCACTTCCTGCCATAAGTCTCCAAATGATTACGCATAGTGACATTTTCTCAGCAATAAATCATTATGGCCCCAACTGAGCTTCTGCCTGCCCTGGGCGAGTGAACAAGGGAGGCATTCCAATCCAAGAAGCTTACTTCCCTTGTTCCCAACTGTTGCGCGAGAAGCTTCTTTCAGTCCAATTAAAACAGGAAGCGAAAAGAGATGATGCAAGCGCAACTTCGGATTTGCGGCACCTCGGTTCGAGCTGATCGAATCTTTTTAACCGATGTGTTTGGAGCTCTTCGGCAACAAAGAGTCAGAACGAGTCAGTTCATTTGAGTCCGGGGTTCGATAACCTGTCTATTTCGCTTAATTATCGTCCACATCACCAGAAAGGGTCCAATGATTTGCTGTCATAGATTACCTCTCTATTTTAGGTTAGTGTCCGATTCGAAAATACCAGCCGCACCGAATCGGATCCCGTTCAAGGATGGGATCCAATAAAACTGCACTTTCTCGGACTGGCATCGCTACTCAAAGTGTCAACGTTGAGGACTTTTGATACCTCAAGGATCCAAAGCTGCGATGGTGCGCGATAAGCATCACAATTCTACAGTAAACATGGTGACGACTCCATTGGATGGTGGTGTTGATGGCCGACAGTATTCTCCCAGACGTGGATAAGCATTCACAGCTGGCCACTCTCCGATTTCTTCTGTTGGTGGAAGTGAGTGAGCGAGGAAGGCTGCATCAATCGCCAAGCCTCGACCCACAGACAAGACGAAGACTGTCGACATGGACACTAGCGTCTCCAAGAACGAAAAGATCGTCGCCAGCAATGCGTCAGCGACACGGCGGGTACTGCTCCTTGTGGCATCCGTTGTCGGTGTCGTGAGCTTTGCATTCGCGATGTTCAGCATGCACGCCGACCCGTTTCAGCACGAGACGCATCGTTTGCTCCAGGAGATCCAGCAAGCGAAGGGCATCCACCTCACGCTCACCCCGAAGGAAAACTCGTCGCTCGCTCCGGATAATATGCTCATCCACGGATTCTTGTTCCCGAACACCAATACCACCAGCGGCACGTTGTCATTTGATGGACGTATCTCGTACGTACTGGCCGGCGAGCAGTACAATTTTACTCTTCTCGATGGCCGAGGCTACGTGACCGAAGAAGACCAAACAACTGGAAAAGTGATTCGCCACGCTTGCCTTCACCCGCGAAACCTCCCGCCACTGAGTCAATTTACCGACTCGCTGGCAAACGCCCGTGTCATTGACGACGTCGCGAGCTCCAACATTAAGTGTGACGACGGCAAGTTGATCGAGTTTGTGTTCGCTGGTGAGCCATTCGTGTACTGCTACAAGTCCAAGTCGAGTGTGACGGCGACATCTGCATCTGTCAACTTTGATACGATCCACAGCGAAACGATGGAAGCAAACGTGCAATTTCTCCGGACCATCAGCGACGGGTTCCCGTCTCGCAATGCGCTGAAGCCACCTTCCGATCTCGATCTGGCGAAATGCGAGAAGCTAGATGTTGATACCAGCTCCTCCGATGATCTCGCCACGTCTTTGAAAAAGCAAGTTGGCGCTGTGGTTGCTGCCACAACGCGACGAACCCAGGACGCCTTCACCTTTGTTGCTGGCGACACAAGAACCGGCTCATATGATAGCTCTGGTTGCTCCTGCAGCGGCGGAATGAAAGCGTGCTTGTTCGTACACGGTCTTGGAAAGCAAGGAACAGTTGGAGTCTTCGACGACTTTCCTGAGTATTGGGGTGAAATCAAGAGCAAAGCGAAATGCTGTTCTTCAATCAAGTTCATGCGCATGGATACTGTGAACAACGCGTGGTACGCAGACACATTACCTCAGCAAATGTGTGATGCAGCCGTCAGTCTCTCGAAAAGTTCTGACAAGATGCAATTGACCAACATTGCATTGATTGGGCACTCGATGGGCAACTTGATCATCGCAGCCGCAGCGATAAAGAACATGTGTGCTATCGGTCCATCCTCGAAATGGATTGCGCTTCAAGGTCCTGTTATCGGCAGCAAGAGCTCCAACGTAGCGGTGAAGGAGTGCACCACTTCGAGCAATATTCTCAAAAAAGCTGCCATCGAAGTGCTGACGCTGTTCAACTTTTGTCCAGTGAAGACATCGACACGCTCGTTGACGTTCGAACAAACGAGTCCGACGTCAGGTGAACTAAATGGGATGTACGAGAAAGCGGAAGCTACGTTCCAGAAGTACGTGACATCGAGTTTGTGCGGCGTGAGCCCAGCTGGCCTCGCTTCGACCAAGTCTGCGAAATATGTCCTTCTCGCGTCCATTTCTGGCCACACCACGGATGAAAATGACGGCGCAGTCGATTTCAATAGCTGCCGAGGTGGTTTTCCAACGTCAAAGTACGGTGACTCATGGCGAAACAACAACTTCTATAAAGCAAGTTTGAACCACGCCGACGGATCCTTCCGTGAAGGTGATGGCATGTGGGGAGACGACCGAAAGCCTATCCAATGGTTCAATTGCCAATTTTAAAGGAAATATATGTTGTTGGAGTGCGTAGTACGTTCTGTGATGAATCGGAGTTAGAGTATATATTGTCTTTGATCGTGCTTTGCTGAGAACGTAAAGTGGTGGTAAGCAGCAGTAGATCGGAATGCTTGCGAAAACGATCTTAGGGATGAATGCAAAGCTGTTTTTCGTGGGATGCGCCACAAGTGACTTTCTACCATCGTCCCAAGTACACCTGCCACTAATTTTATCTGGACTAATTTGGCGTATTTGGAGGTGCAGTCGGTCCAATCTCATTCACTATCGTGGTCAAACTGAGACTTGCAAAATTCGAGCGAGGCACCGACTGAGAGAAACCAACATCCTCATTTCAGGTTGAAGTTGGCGCAGACCTGTAGCAGCTATTCAGCGATTGCTCATTCACCGGTGCTCTTGTGCTCACCAGTTGTTAAAATGGTCCACACGGAAAAGAGCGTTGACGCCGTAAGCACAAGTGCTGTCAAAGCTCAAGTTGAACGTCAACCGGAAAGTTGCAGTCCGTCCAAGGAGTTCTTGCAAGCAATCAACGGCGGTAACTTGGACGCAGCGAAGGCGCTTTTTGACGAAGACCCAGACCAAGCAGTATGCACCAGCGAAGTTGTGCGGCTTGCAGCGATGAGTGCAAGCGTTGAGCTATTGGAATGGGCTCACTCGCACACAGCCGATGACTACGGACAGGCGTTTACTCATTGGGAGATGGAAAAAGTGTGCGAGAAGCCTGGGCATTTGAATATCCTTCAATGGCTTTTCCGACATCCGTATGAGTTTGACAAACCGGCAATGGTTCGAGGAGCAGCAAACAGCGGGAGCATCGAAACGGTCGAGTGGATTCAGTAAAACTACCCTGACGTGTGCGAGCAGAGCAAGAGCGTTCGGATGGATAATGTCGCGTGCGGCGACAATCTGCCCATGGTCCAGTGGCTGCACGAGCGAGAGTTCTTTTTCAGTGGCACGGCGATGGATGCAGCGGCTCAGAGTGGATACCTTGATATCGTACAGTGGCTTCATGAGAACCGAGTGGAAGGGTGTTCCACGTGGGCTATGGATTCGGCTGCAGCATTTGGTCACCTAGAAGTATTGATGTTCCTCCATTTTCACCACAAGGAAGGGTGCACGACCAGTGCTATGGATCTTGCAGCAGAAAACGGTCATCTCGAAGTGGTGCAATTCCTGCACCACCATCGCACGGAGGGATGCACGACGAACGCCATGGATTGCACGAAAGATGCAGACATATTGGACTTCCTGCACTAACATCACCAGGAAGGGTGCGCCGACGAGGTCGTCACGCGCGCCATCGCTGCAAGAAACGTGCAGATACTGGAGTGGGTTTATGAGCACAAACGCGAGCTCATCGATCTAGACGCTATTCAAGACCTCGCCACCATGGCTCATCAACAATTCGTGGTATATATGAGCGCGTCGCTCATACAGGCCATTTGGTGTGCGCATCTGCGACGCATGGATTCGGATCCAATCGAATCGACTGCTGAGATGGCGGTCATGATAACCAGATTAGAGGCAGGAATGCGAAACCTCACACGACTCGCTGAAGCGCAAGCTGGAGACTCGGACGGTCACACGGTTGCAGCAGTTCTCAAGGCATATGTCGACTGCATTCTCAGCCAAACCGACGCCATCCCCTTGACTCCAAATGATACTCGCGGCGTTTGCCTGTTGTTTTTCGATGGTGGATCACGCGGCAATCCAGGACCAGGAGGGACTGGATCCATTATCGTGCGTGACATGGTGCTCAGCACCTGACTCGTCTCTCGACGAACGCGGGTTTTTACTGGTGTTGTTATTTAATGCGTTAAATACTCGATTTAATCTCAATCGATGATTCACCGATTTTTCACGGTTAAAAAAATGAGACCTCGGTTATATTTCACGAAGTATTTTGTAGGAGGGTCGACGAACAGAGAATTTGTCTTTTTATTGCAATATTTTGTCTTTTCCCCAAATGTTTAGCTGAATTTAACAATTTCAAGAACTCAACCTTTTTGATCTGGCATTCGTCAAGTATGTCGCAACAGTTTTCACGAGACATCTAAATCAAAACTATGTGTTCCTCAAAAAATTACGAGAAAAAGATATGCATCAGACTGGGGTTAGAGGACGCTTGTGCCGAACTTCTTTCCAGCTTCCACGTGACGCAGACAGTTGCCGACTGCGCTCTAAACAGGTCACAGCGAAGCGATTAATGTCGTCTTGCTGTCTCCGATTGGCGTTGCAAAGCAATTTCACGGCTATCCAAAGGGCATCGAATGTGCACCTTCCATCGGCCAACGCACTGATGTATTTGCGCTTGATTTGCACAGGTCGCGTCGTGTGCAAAATGCAAAGAAGGACGTGATCCGTTCCTTACAGCACTCGCCGACCAGATCGCAGGCTTTTCCGAAGCCACCATGACGCAGCTGGGACCCTGGCTTCCAGTTATCCAAGCACTGGGTCCCATCTGCTGCATCGCTCCATTTCACCCGATATCAGTATCCTTTGCCGACATTTTTACGGTCGACAATGAAATAGACCGGCCATTTTTGCGTCACGCTTGCTGCTTGAGCATTGAGTGTTCTTGCTCCGGGTCCCACTGCTTTTGGGTCTTGTGCTGACAATGGCTGCCGCATTAGCAACAGTGTATCCTCTCGATCGCAAGGTGCCCTGAATGACTTGGCAGGAGCCACACAAGGGCGAGGGGGTAAATCGCCACCAACTTGATATTTGTGATACAGATGACGGCATTGAAGCAACTTGGAATGCAGCACGCGGAGGACTCTGTTGCGGCGACGAGGAATGAACGGCATGATGCGCTCGTTTGCAGGAAAACTGGAAAGTAGTAAAGGGGAAAATGCAGCGTACTCTTTTCATGTCATTTTATGGGTGGATAGGAAGCGACAACGTTATTCAACCTCGCCTGCAATATGCGGTGCATGCGGTTCGCTCTCCTCGAATCAACGACATCTGACTTCTCTACCCAAGCTCTCTGTCTCTCGAACTATATTTTATACCAACATACAAGCTTGCCAATACACTTCGTTTAAATAGCGCTGCTTCTCTTCTTTACAGCCTCTTCTTCACGGCACAGCTGATCGTGCTCATCGGTACGCAGGAGCAGGACGTACCGGCGCATCTGGTGCAGTATTTTCTGCAAAAGGAGTACTTTCGCGCGTTCAGAGGCAACACCTTCGATGCATTGTGAAACAGCCACAGTTCGGATCAGCATTGATAGTGCAGCGCGAGTATTGCCGAGACCGTCGCCTTGGCCACGTTGGTCAGTTTCGTCCGTTCAGACCGTCCTGGCTGCGTGTGCGCGACAGCAAGCCCCTTGGTGGAAGACGACTGCGTCGGTGCGCGTCTTTGTGATGCGCACGAGATCTCTCGTGAGCTCCGCGATGTAACGCAATGCTTCCTTTCGGCGTCAGGGACGATATCGTCAGGCAGTTGCGTACGACTCGCATCAAACTCTCGAGCTCAGATTTCATTGCCACCGTCGTGCCCCACGCCAAGTCGGCCGTCGTGGTCGTCGTTTTGGCGCCATTTGTGTACACCAGGTGGAACGGTCCTGTGAGCGGGTTGCCTGCGGCGAGCTACTGCACGGTGTTGAGCGCTTGCTGCACGGCGATGTCGAACGAGTTGTACGCGTTCTCGGCGATCTGCGCGCCGCAAAGCCGAGCGTGAACGTGCTGTCCAGTGCGATGGTGTTGCCGGTACTAGCGTGTTGAGCACGACATTGGTGTCGCTGCCTGCCATAGCAGAACACATCATGGAAGCTCAAGACGTGCATGGTGAGGAGATAAGCGCTCAAGCGCGGCTACTTTACGTCATGTCGGCGATGCTTAGAAAGCGAAGGCGATGGCGCCACAACGTCGCACACATCGAACGAGTCCCATGATTGCCATCCTAGCTCAGCGAGTTCAGCCACCAATATTACTGCATCGACACGAAACCGAAACACACCTACGGCGCCATTATCAAATAGCATGCATCAGCATTCGTAAGGCATGAATGCTTGTATGATGGGCTGCGCATTGTAATAAGACAAGCCTGCTATATTTTTGTTTCAGCTTCTTTTTTCAAAGAGAACTTGCAGTTTTATGTCTCTTTTGAGGCGATCAATCTCTCTCCTAATTGTGTCCAAGCCAAAAAGTCGCTTTTGTTGTACAATACAGCAGACCTTGTTGTACCATACAGCGTGCTAGGTTCAGATGGATCTATTCCATATGCTCTTACATGCGATATTTGATGTCGCATGTAAGACCAGCTGGAATCTGGCGCAGTACGCTTTTTGAGTGCGATGTTCGTGACGTTGGTTCATCAAACATTGGCACGAGGACCTTCATCTTGACCATCCCGAGAGGTGATCTACATAAACTGTGCAAGAACACTTGGGGGGGTCTGTGCGTCACATTTGCGCACACAAAAGGAAAAAAACTATTCTGTGTCGACTTCTTGCTGCTGGACTGTTGATTTTGGCTTGTGTTTGTGTAGATCGATAGGTCTTGAGTGGTGTTTCTTTGCCTGTACGGCATATTGGTCTCACGTTTACTCTGTAGTCTTGATAAGATCACCGTTGTCTTTGTGGTATGTGACGTTTATCAGCGCGACACAGTGTGTTCGTGTGCGTGGCAAGGAAGTGAACAGCTGGACGCACCATGCTGGTGACGCAGGCAAGATGAGGGTGTCAAAAGGACGAGAGACCCCACAGGTGTACAACATACAAGATCTCGCACCTGGAAAAGATCAAGACGACGTCCTAAGTGCAACGCCGAGTGATGTTGAGGGCATCAGGAGGTATCTTCCTAGATCTTTCGATATCCATGATGTCACAAGTTAATTTTTGAATTAATTCTCGATTAAAATTGAGTTGCATGCATGTACTGTTCGTGTTTATCTCGTGACTTGGGAATTGACTCGTTGGAACTTTGTGACGCCTGACCAGAAGCGGGGGAGAGGAAAGAAAGCAGTGCAGATCCGCTTCCTTTGCTTCACGTCTCGAGGCAGGGCTCTCGGTGTGTGACGGACGAACACTCCTGTGCACACCCGCTGTCGATGCTCTAAGATTGTCCTGTTTCTGTTGACTCGTGTTGAGGATGTACGTGCCAGCTGTTTTAGTACACGACATGTGAATCAGATTGGTCGCGCAGAAAAAGTCACGAAGATCAAGCAGACTCGCACGAGTAAACAACTCTGGACTTCAATTTCGTATTTCGTTAAGGGCTGACTGCTGTGTCCCCTTCCATTTCGAGCCAAATGAGGCGAGAATGAGGTCGCATAGGTCGCACACAAATCAAAGCTTTGCTGTCGAAATACTCATTTATGCACACGACGGGGATGCTATCGAGGTGACACGAAGTTGTGTTCTCAGATCTTCCCAGTGCAAAGACTGACCGCCATCGACAGAGAAGGACACATGGGTGGGGCACGCTATGGAGCGACGAGAAAAACAGAGGAACAAACCATGCTGCCATTCACCTCACTTTCCGATTTTCTTTCGTGAACGCAAGCCACCGTACTATTCACTTCACCATGGTTTTCGCCAAGTTTGTTCCTCTCGTCGCCATCGCCGTTGCCATCGCGTCGTTCGCCGACTCGACCTCCGCCTTGCCGCAAGTGAACGCTCGTGTGCACCGCACCTTGCGCGCTCAGGGAACCGTGAACCTCATGGTCACCTTCAAGGACGGCACGGAATCGGTCCTTGCCAACACGAAGGAAGCCGAGTTTGCCACCCGCGGCCAGCAAATCGCCGGCTTGGTCGAGTCCCTCGAGAGCCACTCCAAGACCTCCCAGCAAGAAGTTGCGTCCTTGTTGTCCAAGGAAGCCAGTGCCTCCACGTCGCTCTTCTCGGAGACTCAGAGCTTCTGGGTCACTAACCAGCTGTTCATCAAGGACGCCACGTTCGAGCTCGTGGAGAAGCTCGCTACGATGCCGTCGATCTCCGAGATCGCCGAAGAAGAAGTGTTGGAACTGCCAACGATCGAAGTGTCTGCCACGAACGAGACGGCAGCCATCCAAGCCACCTCGGAGTGGGGAGTGACCAGAATCCAAGCCCCAGAAGTGTGGACCAAGGGCTACAACGGTCAAGGTGTCGTCGTGGCTAACATCGACAGTGGTGTGCTGGCCACTCACGAGGCGCTCGCTGGCAACTTCCGCCAGTCCTACGGTTGGTACGATCCACAAAACAAGAGGGCGACGCCATACGACCAAAGTGGCCACGGTACCCACACCATGGGCACGATCGCTGGTGCCAACGGTATTGGCGTTGCTCCAGGCGCCACGTGGATTGCGTGCCGAGGCTGCCGTCCAGACGGTTGCTACCAGTCCGATTTGCTGGCGTGCTTCCAGTTCGTCACGTGCCCAACGGACACTTCGGGTGCGAACAGAGACTGCACCAAGGCGCCGAGAGTTGTGAACAACAGCTGGGGTGGTGGCCAGGGATCTACGTCTTACGCGTCGGCGATCAACACGTTAAAGGCTGCCGGTATCATTCCAATCTTCTCCAATGGTAACGCTGGTCCACGATGTGGTACGGCCAACTCGCCAGCCGACTTGGCCACTGTCATTGGTGTGGGTTCGATGAACATCAACGACGATCTTCGTCAAACCAGCAGCAAGGGTCCAGCCGTGAACGGTCTCATCAAGCCAGACCTGTCTGCTCCAGGTGGCGAAGTTCGTTCGGCGTGGAACTCCAGCACCTCGGCGTACAACACGATCTCGGGAACCTCGATGGCTGCTCCTCACGTGACGGGTACTATCGCGTTGATGCTGCAAGCCAAGCCAACGCTCACGTACGACCAGGTCAAGACCGCGCTCACGGCCACGACGGACCGCACGACGTTGAAGGCGTCGGGCTACACCTGCGGCGGAACCGCGGACACGGTGTTCCCAAACAACCAGTTCGGTTACGGCCGCATCAACGCGCTCAAGGCTCTTGGTTTGTAAAAATCGTCTGAGAGCAATAACAGCAGGTGTACACTCATCGTAGGCTTTGAGGGCTTTGTGCTCATTTGTGCGTTTGAAAGTAGTTTGTGATGCAATAAATTGATGTGTTCTACGCTTTTCGTTTTGGTATGTCCAGACTAGTTTGTTTGTGCAGTATCTGCACGAGAGCATGAGCGGCCACAGGTTTACTTTCAATGCAGACAATGGTGCTATGCATTGTTGCATTGTTCTTAGCTGTCGGAAGCAAGATATTAGCCCCAGGCAAAGGCGATACTCATTTTAATGGCAAAGCTAGTCATGGCGGGTATAAGTCGATCTGATCTTTCCCATCTGGCCATGAAGCAAAGGCATTTCGTGACTCTATTGTCACTTTGTCGGGAAGATGAAACACTGAAGTATTCAGAACCACCCAGTCCGTGAATGTGATAGAAGATTCCCAAGGAAAGAAATAGCCGAATACCTGGTAGCTTGACTGGCTGCAACTGTTAAACTCGGTGGCGCGACGGCAACTCAAGTTTCGTGGATCCCCGAATGCGATTGATCCAAGAGGACTATTTGGTGGATGCCAACGCCAATACAATGTAGCTGTCCCTCCACGCACAACGGCCGTACCATATCCGACGAAAAACTACTAACGGAACTGAGCACAGACTTCATCAATAACGCAGCAAGCCTAAAAAGTCAAAGGGTTTGTTGAACTGGACTCCAGTAGTCTCAAGGACCCATAGCAATCCATTGCGGCACACAGTTAGTTCTCATGACTTGGGACTCAAGCAGCTGAGCCACCTCCATTGTATTGCTGTACATCGGTGGCTACGTGTGTTTGAGCAACTGTCAAGAAACGATGGTCCTTGTCAAAGATCAACCAAGCTCGGCAAATCGCCTGACCAATCCAAGCCGAAGTTCAGAACTTCAAGACACCTAACCATGTGCAGCACGTTTATTTTGCTGCTTCTATCTACGCTATGCCTCTTTGTTTAACTTATAAAATAAGTTTCGCACTATAAAAAGCTCTTTACAACATACTTTGGCCGTGATAATTGTCCTCTACCACTACCAAAGGTGCAACGGTGTGCATCAAGCTGGTTTCACCTTGCATAGCCGCTGGAAGCAGCCAAAAAACCTGTCGCTTTCCGATGCGTGACTGTATGATTGTATGCTCAATCGGAGCTCATCGTGACACAGTTTATAAAGAGATCAACTAAAGCTGCTTGTGCTCTGAGATCAGTTGGTGCTGACGCATCTCCACATGGACAAAAAGCATCCACCCGCATTGTCCATTTACTCAATGTGTCATCATCAACTCGTGCAGATGGTTTAGCTCACGAAAAAATACTGGACGACAACAGGACGTGTGGAGCGCTCAGTCCATTGTTTTCGCCCATCCGATTGTACGACAACGAACGTCTGGAAGCGGAGAATGAGCCGTGCGCCTCGACACGACGATGGGCAAAGGCTCGCTTTCCTCTAAGTGCACGAGTTTGCAAACTGCAATGGACATACTTCCCCCAGATTATGCTCTGTTGCACGATAACAGGTGTGCATGGCACTGTCCAAAAAACTGGCGCCACCTGGTGCTACGGAACTGGATTAAGAGCTCTGCTGTTTGGAGCTTCACGGGCACTTGAGCTCGTTGCTCCTCCCCTCTCCCTCTTTGCGGTTAAGAGCTGTGATCCCTTTGGACATCGAGCAGACGCTCGAGGATTTTTGTCACTCTTTAATTTGCGTTCTGACCAGCAATACCACTACCCGATCCCCCAGCCTCGAACATCGACATAGTTGTACATCTGAAGATTAAAATGAAGACCTCGTCGCTCGCGGTCATCATTGCGAGTGCGCTCGCAGTGCACTCGACTCGAGCGAACGAGAAGTTTCTCTCGGAATTGCCCAACGGATCCAACATGAAGCAGGCATTGATCCAAGCTGCTGGTGGTGGTAAGACCGAATTCGGAGCCAAGTTTGCTGCCAAGGGCACATGGGACAAGACGCTCTGCCAGGAAACGTTCCCTGGCACCACCATGACCATTGGTCAAGCATTCGGCGATCCTTGCTGCACGTGGAAGAAGGGCGACACTCCACAGTTTAAAGTGAAGTTCGCGACGGATTTCCCTGCAGGGTCGACGCAGACCTGCCCAAGCAGCGAAGCCGGAAGCAGTACGGGATCGGAAAGTGACGAATCCGCAACCACACCTACAGTCACACCTGCTGCTTCTCCCTCCTCTGGAGCTGATGACGAATACCCAACTCCTGCAGCCTCCAGCAGTGATGACGATGGAGAGGACACGTACCCAACTCCAGCTCCATCGAAACCTGTAGATACGAAAGACGGACAATCCTCGGCTACGGAATCAGCTACGGGTTCTGCTGCTGCTTCGATGCCCGGCTCAGCCAGCAGTGATGATGATTGCTTTGAAGAGCCATCTTCGGGTTCAACTGGTGGATCGGCTACTAGCTCCGCGTCAACCAGTGGTGGCGATGAATACCCGTCGTCAGGATCGGCCACTGGCACTGCTTCAGCCAGCGCTGACGCCGGGTACCCTGCGGAATCGTCATCCACTGGCTCCGCTTCAGCTGAAGTCACGCCAGCTCCAGCAAGCAGTGGTGATGACGAATACCCTGCAGAGTCATCGTCTACCGGATCTGCTTCAGACGAAGCTACACCGGCTCCAGTGAGCGGTGAAGATGAATACCCAAGCAGCCCAATTGATTCGTCCACTGGATCAACTACTGGCTCCGCTCCTTCCAGTGGTGATAACGAATATCCTGCTGAATCATCATCGACTGGTTCTGCTTCAGCTCAAGTCACCCCGGCTCCAGCTACCGACGACGAATACCCTGCGGAGCCATCTTCCACTGGCTCAGCTTCAGCTGAGGAAACGCCAGCTCCAGCAAGCAGTGGTGATAATGAGTACCCTACCGAATCGTCCACTGCTGGTTCCGCTTCGATCGAAATCACGCCAGCTCCAGCTTCTGAGACTGATGACAACGATGCTGTGGAGCCAGCCAGCGCAAAGAAAGACAAGAAGCAGACCAAGGAGGACAAGAAGAAGGCCAAGGAGGCTAAGAGGCAGGCCAAGGAGGACAAGAAGAAGACCAAGGAGGCTAAGAGGCAGGCCAAGAAAGATAAGAAGAAAGCTGAGAAGACGAAGAAGTCCAAGACGCCAAAGGAGACCGAGGCTCCTGTGAATGTCCCAACGCCAGCAGTCACGACGAGCCCCAGCCAAGATATCACCAGCAGCGATATGTCTGGTTCAAGCGAATACAGCGGCAACAGTGGCGTCGGTAGCAACTCGTCTGGCTCAACCGATACTGTCGGCAAGACATCTGGTTCAAGCGAATACAGCGGCAGCGACGAAGTCACCAGCAGCCTATCTGGCTCAACCGATTCCGTCAGTGAGATTTCTGGTTCAGCCGAAGCCAACGCTGAGAAGTCTGATTCAAGCGAATACAGCGGCACGTCCAGCGAAGCGACTTCGCCTCAAAGCGCGCCAAGCGGCGAAAGCGACTACAGCTACTGAACTCGTTCCATCAGTGGCTTTTTCTCTCATGTAGACAGTTCCTTTATGTGATGCTGACTGTGTATCCGTGACCCCACGTGCATCTTCTACAATCTTTTCGTTGTTTATGAGAGCTACAGAAGTAGTGCAAATACGAAATATTGAAACGTTTGTGAACAAAACTTTGTCAACTTGCTTGGGATATTTACTAGACTTGGACTGGTGACATACTTCAGTGTAGAAATTCCAATTACGGTGGCAAGTTTCGTATCAGCGTCATCCTGCAAAAGCCTCCGAGAATGAAGAGGTTTCGATTGTCAACTTGGAACTTCACCAGCTCAACGGCACGAGGGCGAACGAAGACCCGACTGCAAGACCCTCAAGTAGTCTCAGGTCACGCGTTTCCTCAAGATCCTTGAGGAAATACCTTCTGAAGCAAGTGAAGAACACAGGTCGTACACGCATCAAAGTATACTCAAGTACCTATAGAATTGGCGTCATAAATCCCTCACTCGCCCTTCGACATACAAACAACTGCACCATTCCACGCCGCCATGAGCCCAACTTGCTATTTGGCTCGTGGGGACACTAACTGCACATACATATACATCTTCAAATTATAGAATTGAATTGAAACCTCTCACACACACCTTCATCCTCTCGCGTTTTCTCTCATTGACTCGTCACAGCTCCCGCGGTGGCAGCAGTTGATACAAAAAGCTTTGCTTTGGCAGCCCCGTGGCGGAAAACGGAGCTTCCAGGTGCGGACGCGACGCCATGGAGGAGAGAGTGGTATTCACTGCTGCTGTGATTGTCTTGGTTGACTCTTCTTCGTTCCATTTCGCTGTTTCATTTCCTTGTTTGCGGTTGGCGACACGTTTCACGACATCAGCGTGGATAACCACGTGCTCCCCGTGAAGCACAACGGCGGTCAGCTCTGTTGCTGCCTCCCTATTCCATGAAGCCATGCTGTCATTTGTTTGACGGCTTCCCAGAGGCGCCACTTTTTCATCGGGGAAAAACACAAACGGAACTCCCGTAAACAGGATCTAGAATGGATTTCCCGTCGAACAGTTCACGTGGAAAGACGCAAACTCCTGTATGCAGAACGCCGAGCGCGGCACATCATCCACTGCATGCAGTGGCGGAAGCAGCATATCCTCATCGGTGCTGCGCAGACAACCTTCGTTTAGAATCGTTCCCGAGGGTGACGCGCGCAACGTGCGATAGCCACGATGGTCGGCAAGCACGATCTCATGGACTTCGCTCGTGTTGGTCTCGATGTGGATCACACCGTCAAAGCGGAGACGACCCGTGTCCTCTGAGAGCTTTGGGACGAGGTTGCCCGTCACTTTCTGCACAAACGCCGCTGCGTCTTCCTGTTTATTCCGTCCACTAATTCTTCTTTGCTGCTGCTGTTTCTGGGCATCCTCTTGCTCTTCGAGGCTCGATCTTAATTCGATTGCAAACTCGACGTGCGACGCCTGTTTCACCTTCTGTAAAAGATACTCGGCTTGCTTCGCCGCTCCTGGCGCAGTGATGCCGACGATCGCGACCCCCAAGCACAGGCTCACGGCAATGACCGTGAACACACACAGCGCCACACACACGCAATTGCGAACATGTGCGCGTCGACACTCCGCGGTCAACGCATCCGTGCCCTCGTCATCATCCTCATCTCGCTGTTGTACATACTGCTTGACACTCTCCCACCAGGACGTCGACGACGCCGGCATCGCTGGCTTGCCAACGTAGCTCTTCGATTCTCTAATAATTGTCGTAACCACGAAACACGTCACCACGCTGCCGCGTGCCTCCTCTTCACACTTTCTCACCCTGAAGACTAACGGGTCAGTTGACACAACGTCCCGTCCCACTCCATTCCTCAACTCCAACGCGCTTGAACTTCTCTTCAAAAGGAAGAAAAGCAGCCTACACCGTGAGCAACGGACCGACGACGAGGTTTTCCCATCGCAGCGCACAGAGCAGCACTTCCCGCATCCAGAACGCAGCGTCGGCTGACGTCGCCGAGGACAGCGAGCCGCCGTACTCGACCTCAAAGCCCCCAATGGGCTGGGTCTCGGTCTTCGGCAGCGTCGTGAACTTCCACCAAATGAAGCAGTTCGACCAGATCACACAGCCCCTGGGGGACGTCGACTCGAGGTACACGTTCATATCGCGGGTCTCCTCGGGGTTCATATCGCGGATGCACACGAGATGGCCGTCGGGGGTCTCGGTGCGGAAGAGCAGGTAGATCGTATGGTGCACCCAATTGTCCTGCGTGTGAGTGATCTTGCGGCGCACGACGACGACGTCCTCGGCGATGCGTTGGATCACCTCGACCTGCACGTTGAGGAACGGACCAAAGTACCGCGTGCTCTGGTCCTGGACCGCACGCATCTCCCAACTGCGCATCGCGAGGTCGGCGCTGCAGTCCTTGGCGAACCGCTTGTGGAACTGGAACTTGACGTTCTTGCCGCACAGCTTGCGTTTCTCGCGCCAGCCGCAGATCTCGAGGCCGCTCGACACAAAGTCCTCGCTCGACGAGAAGCTCTCGATCTCCAAGTAGCTCTTGCGGATGAACCCGAAGCACGCTTCCTCCTCCAGCGGCGTCCACGAGCGTGGGGTCGAGAAATCCGAGGCGGAGATCGGCGAAGTCTCGCGCTAAGTGGCAAAGTCGACAACGCAAAGTAGAGGTCAGTTTGTTTGACAACAAGTGGGTTGAGAAGCACATAAAAGGGACAACAAATGTTTGTGTGCATGCTGCATGCTGCCTTACGTGTTCGTACTCGAGTTGCAGCATTGAGTGGAAGAACTTGTGGTCGTCGATGGCCTTGCGCAGGTGGTAGTTCTGGTTGTGCAGCGTGATGGCCTCGAGCGCGAGGTCGCAGAGCTGCTGCTTGCGGTCGTCGTCGAAGCGCTGCGTGCGGCAAAACTGCGTGATCTGCGCCTCCATCGTGCCCACCATGTCCTTCATCGACAGCATCGTGTTCTACAAATATGTATACAACAACAACATGCACAACCTGTTAGTTGGCAAGGGCTACGCAAGGGGTCATGCATATGTGCGAGTACGCACCTCGCGTTTGTTGCGACTGCGGCGCTCGTAGTTGCGCAGGCGGGCCTTGGCGGCGGTTGGCGGCGGGCGCTTGGGTTTCTTCTCCTTGGGCTTCATCGACGGCTTGCGGCCGCGTTTCTTCTTTCCTGGTGCTGCGCCTACTGCTCCTGCTCCCTGGAACGAGGTCGAGGACATCATCATCATCTCTCCAGCTGCGGCGTTTGTCGTCGCGTCACCTGCTTCCGACGCGAGCAGCATCTCATGGTCGTCGTCGTCCAGCAGCAGCAGCGGCTCGTGGTCGGCGCTGTTGTCGTCGGCGTCAATGAGCTCGAAGGGCGCGCCGTTGGACGCCTTCCAGAGCGCGTCGTCCAGGTCGTCGTCGTCCTGCGTGAACGGACTCTCCATGTCGGCGCCGCTGAGCTGCGCCTGCTGCTCCTCCTCCGAGAGCGACGCCGCCTGCGCGCTGGTGGGCAGCAGCATCATGAGCACCATCGAGTTGGCATCGTCCTCGAGCCGCGCCGCGAGCTTCCGGTCGCTCAGCGCGCCGTCCTCGGGCAGCAGCAACGCCAGGTCGTCGTCACTCTCACTCGACTCCAGCAGCGTGTGCTGCTTGCTCGTCGCCCACTTGGCTGTATGGGTGTGCAGGTCCATCATCTTGAATATCGGGTTACGCTTTGTGTCGACAGGGGGTTACGCTTCTTGTCGACTGTTGAGTTGCTTTGGTGACAAATGGGAGGGGGCTCGACACGACTTGTCAGCCGCACCTGCAGATGAAGAATATCGACACGCCTGTTGTTGTCTGGTGTTTCGAATCTGCAAATAAAGGGGGCGACGGCGTCAGTCGTCTCTTCTCTCTTGCTTGTAAAATTGGGTTGTGGGACTTCCTATCAAGTCCGCCCACACAGCAAGCGCTTTGCTTGCGAAAAATATAAAAGGAGGATGGGGATGCACCTCAGCACAATGTATGTACTGCACACTGTGGCGCGACTCGCACACACAACCACACAGCCTGTGTGTGCTGCTCTCTCTCTTTCTTTCTTTCCTCCTTTCGCAAGTTCAAGTTCGCCATTTTTTTGCTGTTCAGTGTGGACGCGTACCTGTTTTTTTATCTTCTTTCTTTCTGATGGACGGCCATGTAGAGTCGCAGGCGCAGGTTGGATTGTGAAGCAAGACTCCTGATCGATAAAAAGAAGAGCGGACGGAGAGCGGACGCAGACGGCGGACGGCAGGGGACGCGAGCGGATCCGGTGCAACGACAGAACGCCAGGGCAACGTCACCACCACAACCTTCCCATGGTACACTGTACCATTGACGACATCTTACAAACTCCCACACAAAAGTTGCTCATGCGCTCGCCAGCATCCTGTAGGTTCCGATTTGTTCTGACCAGTCGTCCGCTTCACCGATCCCTACTGTTAGGACGTCCCTCTCTTCCATTTTTCCCATCCACAAAGAGCTCGAGTTCTTCACACAGAAACTGCGCTGAGGTGTAGGTCTAGGGCTCACGATGTTTCCATTCTGGTGGAGCGGACGAGTGGATCGCGTCGGTGCTTGGTTCCGACGTCATCACCTAGGGATGACGCCTTGCGGTGCACTTGTCACAAAGCAACTCACGCGCAACAGTCGCTGCTGCGGCTGTCTGTGCAAAGGTCCTTCTTCAGTTCGAACGATCTCGGACCAACCAACGTCGCAACAAGTTGTTGACAATTTGCTTGCTGACTGCAATTTGTTGCATCAAACACGCAGTGTTTCGAGATATGTACACGTGCCTTGCTGATATGTTCTGCATTTTGTAACCATCATCCCCACCACGATGGTGAAGTTCCGGCAAACGTATCGTTCGAGACGCGAGTTTTTCTCTTCAACCTAGCGGCTGGAGACACAAAACTGCCGCGTGTCGCTGTCTCCTTCAACATGTCATTCTGAGCAAAGTTAAACCAAACCACATGTCTACAAGGCAATAAACACTCCACGCAACCCCTCATGTGGTTGTTGTCTTCCTCATGTCTTGTTGCTTTTTTTTGTTTTATGTTTGATTATTCTGATCCGGCATGTCAAGCGATTCCGGTGCGAGACTCGTCGTGTCTTTTTGCCGGTGTCAATGCCGCTGCTGTGCATTTTATTCGTGTGCGTTCAGAATGGGATTCTGAGGTCAGCGGCTGGTGTTAGGTGGTGGTGTGCAGCATTTCGACTATCAAGTGACAGCGAAAGCGCTCAGCCTAGTGAAACGCAATGTTGAATCGCAATTCCGTGAGTTCAGTCGGCACTGTGTCCTCTGAGGTCGTATGACGCGCCTAAGTCGACACCACTCGATGGAAAGCGTACCATAAAAGACGCTTTTAAATACCTCAGCATGCTTGAAAGCCGTGCGTCACGGTACACTGTCAGTGTCCGACTGGAATGATGATCACATGTGCAGCCTTTCTCAAAATGCAATCGGAAATGGACACTTGGGCTCCACGCATCCGTTGTCTGTGCTTTCTGTAAGAAAGACCGGGGCGCCACTCCGCGCCAACCATCTATCCACACCCACACGCTCATCATGAAGCGCTTTGCCAGCCTCTGTCGCATGCTCTGCGGATCCAGAGGCGCCGCAAGAACGACCACAAGCGTCGAGCTGTCGGCATCCGTCTTCATCCGCCACGCGCTGCTCCCGCCATTGAAAAGCGTGATCGTACGTTGCTTGCTCACCTGTTTGACTGGCTGTCGCGTCGTCTTCGTCTTCTCTCTTGTATTGCTTTGATTGGCTAATGCGTGGATACTTGCTCTTGACCACTGATGGTCATCACATCACTCCACGAGCAGGTATGCTTTGCCGCATGCTTGTGGGAGTTTGTCGCGCAAACGACGCAGCGCGGGTCCGAGTGCGCCAGCACCAGTAAAAACAGCACTGTTGACGCCTTGTTCTCGTGGCGCAAGTGGCTCTTGATTTTCCCTCAGGGGATGCTTCTCGTCGCGTTCGGACTCCACGTGTCGATCGTGCGGCATTCCAGAAGAGACGACACTCGCACGTGTGTCTTTCTCCACGTAAAATGAGCATGCGCCAAATCGTGTTGCCCATTACCAACGTATCCACCTCTGTATCCACCTCTGGCCGCGTGTTTTTGTCATCCATTAACGTCAATGCCAGGTCACCATCCTCACCGTCTTGTTGTTCCCGCTTGGGATCGCAGCGCTATTCCACTCGGGTCTGCGTGCGAGTGTCGGCTTGTGCTGTTGCAACCAGCTGCTCTGGTACGTTTGCTATTTTGTTTTCGTTGGTTAGCCTCAGCTTTCTCGACCAGTCATTGCTTGTTTGATGTTGGACAAACTTGTGCGTGTAGCCCCGTGGATTTGTCGGACGACTCGCTGCCGAACCCCGCAGCCTGCAGTCTCGTGGTCAGCAACTGGTGCGTAGCTTCCTTTATTTCTTCATGATCGTATGGCTTGAGCAAATCTGAACAGAAAAGCTTGTGTCGCTGCTTCAAAATCTGGGTGCTCTACCGTCCGTGCTGCTCACCCATTTTCTTCCATTCTTCCTCGTTCTTTTTCTTCTTGTGCACAGTTATATGGCGTTTGTTCGTAAACTCACGCACTTTGTCGGCACGACCGGACTGATTGCACCACTTGTACGTTGAACTACCGCGAGCAAGGGGCGGAGAGGAAGCGCACTGCTGTCGATCCTCTGCTTTCTGTTTTTCTTTTCTTCTTCTTGCTGGTTTATAAACTTGCCGCTGATGATGGACTCGCTTTGATTTATCACCAAAACCCACTAGGCATCACTGCTCTTCACGACGCTGTCGAGTATCGCGCGAAAGCGACGCAGCCAGAACGTTTGCGCGCAATTTCTCGAGAAAACACGATCTTAACACGCAGACGCACTTGAAGCTCGAGAGCCCAGCCTTTTGATACATCCCTGACTAGTTGAAGTCAGGAGAGAGACTGGAGCGGAACGGATGGTTGTGATTCCATATCATATCCACAAAGTAGCACCCTAAACACGCTGTTTCGCCATCATCATCGTCGTCATCTCATCAATAAGCACCAAGTCATCACGAGAAACGCAAGGTGTGCACTAGAAAAACAAGGAGGAAGGGGTACTTACATGGTTGCGAATAGTGTATTTAATGTGGATTGACGAGGCAGGAGGACAGCATTCTTCTACAGATAGAAGAAGAAACAGCGGACTGATCGTCGCCGTCACTTGCTCTCTCGTTTGGTGCCGTTTGCTCTCACACCAGCGTCATGGCTTCGTCCACTTCTCCGTCTTCGTGCTCGTCATCGTCGCCACTTCGGTGCATTTCCAAATGAGCGCTTTCCGGTGCAGCGCCACCACCGACAGCATGTGATGACGACGATGCCCAAACGCTTGATGACAGCACTGCAAAAGGGTAAACCGACGCTGCGACTGCTGCTGCTGTTGTAATGCTGCCGCTCTCTTCCCAGGTCTCGTTGTCAGCAGCATTTGCACCATTCATCTGTACGTTGAGATCATCGAATCCCAGTTGCGAGAGCTCACTCTCAAACTTCTGCTTCTTCTGGTACCGCACGTGCTTTTTCACCTCTTTCTTCTTCTTGTTCTCGATCTCGTAGATGTCGCGGTACGTCTCCTTACTCACCTTGTCCCTGAGCAGCGTAAAGTACACACCGCCGGTTGTGCGCTTGCGCGGCTTCTTCCCCTGCGTCGCTTTATCTTCCACGAGAAACTTCTCAGGCGCGCCGCTGCCGAACGCGTTCACCTCCATACCGCCCTGCTGCTGCATGCGCATCGTCTCCTTGAGCAGCTCCCACGCCAGTTTGGGGCCCACGATGCGCACGACGCGGCGCAGCAGCGCCTGCTTCGGCTCGTTCAGCAGCTCCGAGAGCACACGCGGCATGTCCACGGCGCGCGGCTGCTGCTTGAAATTGCGCGCGCGGCGCTGCTTCTTACCTTGATTCTGCTGTTGGTGCTGCTGGTTGGGATTGTTCTTAGGACGCCGCTGGTGCTGTTGGTTCTGCGGACGTGGTGCATGTGGAGCAGCACACGCATGCTGCTGTGTGTGGTCTGCGCTCACATGCGACTGCGAATGCGCTGCTGCTTGAATGGCGGCGTCATACGGAAGTGGTGGCGGCACTTCCATTGGTTTCTTCTTCCTCTTTCTTGGTGAATATGGCGCGAATGGAAATATGGCGCCAACAGGTTTCTTTTCACTTCTATAATGCTTTCCACGACTTATTTGTTTATAAATGCACAATATAAAGGTTACTCATTACCCATTTTCTGGGGCTTAAACACTTTACTTGCGCTGTAGTTATTATCAGAAGGTAAATATTATGTAGATCGCGGCAAGAGTGTTTGTGCTGCAGTGAGGAAAACCTATCGAATAGCATACCCTCGCTGAACCGATCACATTCGTCATCATGTGCATGTCAACACCACAGACAGCAGACACAAGATGAGCAGCAGCATGTGGACAGCGCGCCGCGCGCTCGCGAGCCACCGCCGCTGCGTCGCCATCCGCAGCGCACGCTCCTGCGCGTTGTCCCCTCCATGCGCTCCTGTCGCTGCCGCCAGCAGCATCTCGCCCTCGTCCCAGCAGCGCAGCTTTGCTTCGACAAACGGCTACGCGCTTCGCTCGGCGCTGTGGATCCCGACGGAGAAGGAGGTGCCCGCGGACGCGGCGATCCCGAGCCACCAGCTGCTGCTGCGCGGTGGGTTCATCCGCAAGAGCGGCCACGGTGTGTTCGCGTTTCTGCCACTCGGCAAGCGCGTGGTGAGCAAGCTCGAGGCGATCATCGACGACGAGATGGCCGCCATCCAGGGCAACAAGCTCGACCTGCCGCTCATGATCCCCGCCGAGCTCTGGCAGCAATCGGGGCGGTGGCAGACGCGCGGGCCTGAACTCATCACGTTCGCCGACCGCCGCGACGTGCTCCACGCGCTCGCACCCACGCACGAGGAGAGCATCACGAGCCTCGTGGCCACCCACTACAACCAGAACAACAGTACCCACGGCGCCAACCATTCGCTGCGCGTCTACCAGGTGGGCAAGAAGTTCCGCGACGAGATCCGCCCGCGCTTCGGACTGCTGCGTGCGCGCGAGTTCGTCATGAAGGACATGTACTCGTTCGACACGAGCTTCGAGCGTGCGCTTGAGACCTACGAAGACGTCGTGCGCGCCTACGAGACGATCCTCAAGGCGCGGCTCAAGCTCCCGATTGCCAAGGTCGAAGCGGACTCGGGCAGCATTGGCGGCAATCTGTCGCACGAGTTCCACGTCGTCGCCGATATTGGCGAAGACGCCATCCTGTCGTGCGCCTCGCACGAGTGCGGCTATGCGGCGAATGTAGAGAAGGCGTTTGGCACTTTGTCAGTTGTCGAAGAGAAAGCGCCGACTCGTGAGCACGAGGTTGCAAGTGGCCTGATGGAGACGTTGGCACAGATTCAGCAGCAGGTGCAAGCAGACGACCTGAACGCCTGGAAGCAGTTCCTCGCGCTGTCACCGCGCTCTGGGTTCACGTGCAAGGTCCTCCGTGAACGTCCAACATCGGACGATGACAACGACACAAAGCAAGACCAACAACTCCAGCAGTATGCGATCGTGTTTGCACGTGAGGACCGCGAGGTGAATGAGCTCTCGCTGAAATCGTTTTTCAGCGGCGAAGAGCTTGAGGAAGTGAAACCTGCGGCGCTCAACGCGATTGACGACTGGAATGCCGCGTTTAAGAGCAACACCCAGCGGCTGCATCTCTTCTTTGACGATTCACTGGCATTTGAAGAGAGCAGCACTGTCGTCGTGGAAGCCCTGAAGGACGCGGCTCAAGTGCACGCCGATCAAGCACTCGTGAGCGTTCACCACGGCCACTTCCGCATGGCGCAAGAAGGAGATGGCTGTCCACGTTGTGCACACTCGCATTTGGAAGCGAAGCGCGGCATCGAGGTTGGCCACGTCTTCTACCTGGGTCAAAAGTACTCGAAGCCCTTCGACGTGACGTTTACGGAGACTGACAGCGAAAGTGGCCAGCCCGTGAAGAAGGTGATGGAAATGGGCTGCTTCGGCATGGGTGTCACGCGTCTGATCGCGTCGGCCGTCGAGGTCTCGCACGACAAGCACGGCATCATCTGGCCCGTCGAGATCGCGCCGTACAAGGTCATCGTCATGGCGATCGGCAGCAAGACCGGCGACGAACCGATTTCGCAGACTGCGATCGGCATCGCGCGAGAACTGGCTTCTAGCTCGAAGGTGACCGGGTTGAAGCGTGACGATGTGATCCTGGATGACCGCTGGAACGAGAGTCCCGGATCGAAGCTCGCCGAGTCCGAGCTGCTCGGGTACCCGTACCGCGTTGTCGTCGGCAAGCGGTTCGCGAAGGAAGGACTCGTCGAAGTGCAGACGCGCGCGACGCTGGAGAAAACGTTTTTATCGCCAAGTGAGTTGCCGAGTTTCTTTGCGGACAAAGCGGCACTGGGTCAACTATAGAGAGAAAACAACAACAACAACAACAACAAGACAAAAAGCCTAGAGACGGCAAAAAATACAGGTGCACAGACAACACCAAGTCAACTCGTTCTCGACTATTCCATGTGAGTCTCCTGTCAATTGCGTTGCTGTTTTTTTTCTACAGAAAGAAAGCGGATCTGCTTGCCCCGATCTTTCTACGCTCGTCTCGTGTGCTTTTGTGTGCCCTTTCAGGTTGCCAGCAACAGTTTTTGAAGCAAGAATCTCCCATTTTATCAATCGAGAGAGATGAGAAGCTTCATGGCACCAGGCAATTCTCGTCGATGTCGAGCTTTGATGAACTGTTTGCTCCTGTTGCTGTCACAGGTGGTGCTCACATGGCATGCCGTTGAAGCCGTTTACTACCCACCGAACCACAAGCCCAAGCGCGTTGTGCAGGAGCTAAAAACCGTGCTTTCCGACAGCCACGACTTGATGTTCTGCCGCGACTGCGAGGATCCGCTGCTTGAAGGTTCAGTTGGTACGTTTGAGTACTGCTGTTAGTATCTCTGAGTATCTGCGGCTGACGCTTGGCATCTTGATTTTGCTAGCGATCCCTCGTAAAGCGCATTTCAATCCGCTCAAGTATTTCGTTAGCTCAGGTACAACTACAACTTTAAAAATGTGCCAATTTCGTTGGAATGAAGGCTCACTAATTGCTTGTGCTGCTCTGTTGCGTGTGCACCTGGGCTTTATATATCGTGAAGAGCTTGTGTTTGCAATCCCAAATGACGGTTCGTTCGACCTCTACAACGAGCACGAGCTCAAGGGCAAGATCGCGATCTTGACGCGCGGAAAGGTGACGCAAGAACCAACTACGCCCTCCATTCATTTGATCCTCAAGCAACAACTGGATTTACTGTTTGCTTTCTTGAATGTGTGCCTATTTCCTTAGTTGAGCGTTCTCGACAAAGTGCAGCTCGCGCAAAAAGCAGGCGCGCTGGCAGCTGTGATCTTCGATTCCGACCAGTGCGACGACGAGACGATGCACTGCCATCGCCATTCTGGTGGCCTGGCGTCGCTTCATGACCACGATCACGATTCCAACTTTGGGCTGTTCCATGACGATCCCGATGGTGTCTGGCTGCCGATCAAGATCCCTGTCGCGATGATCTCGGCAGAGGACGGCGCCAGAATCCGCTCGTTCATGGATGTGGTCACCGTCGAGGTCGAGAGCGAGATGAACTATCTCGTTGGTGTGTAGCTGGGTAATTTAAAGAGGATTCTGACAACGGCGTCGCGCAGTTTATACTTTCAACTTTCTCTTTTCCCATGCAGCTTCGACGCCGTGAACGGCGGCAAGCTGTGAGACCCACGTGGTGGTTTGCGGTGACTGTTCTTGCCAGCCCGCTCGTCATCTCGTTCTTATTCGTGGCGTTGATCTACGTTATTGCGAGACTCGCCACCAAGGATGATGCCGACAAGCGCCTTGCATATACGTCATCGTCGTGCGGTAGACACCGTCGCGGTGGCGGACAAGGACCAAATGCGTTGGTCGAGTTTCAGAAATACCTGAGTGCGATCACCAATGCGAGCTCCGTGCGTGTGGTGGCCATGCATACGCCGATGGCGAATACCAAGGTGAATCTGCGCGACATCGCAATCCCGACTCGAGTTGCTACTCAGTCAGCGGCCAATGAAGACTACCAAGATGATCCGTTGATAGCTTATCAAGTCAACGGCGGATTCACGTTCAATTTCTCACGGGATGAGCAGCGCGATATGGCTTTGAAACAGGGAAGAGGCTTTGTGTGGACGACGCTCGGTGACGACGATGATTACGACGACAGTGAGGCTTCGGGTCGTACCCGCTGTGTACATCCGTCCGAGATGCCGTCCTTGGGGTCCCTAGTTGATGCAGCCGCCACTGCGACCTGGGACAAATCTCGCAGTACGGACAAAGGAAACTGCGATCGAAAAGTGCGCCTGACGTTCGCTGGCGAGCAGTACTTTGTGTCACGAGTCGACAATGGCACGAGCGACTTTGGAGCCACGTGCCCGGGTATGGACAGCGATTCTTTGGACGACGACTCGGATAGCAGCAGCATATTTCGTATCGAAAGTGACGATATTGTCATGTATCTGAAGCCACAAGCGAGAAACATTGAGGACGATGAAGCGATGCACGTCGCGCTAGAGCGAGTTGAGTCGTTTGCCAGCTCGACGGTTTCCCACTGCGCCCAAGACTTCCCACAATGATTCGTTTGCCTCGCACTCAGCGTGACGATTCGAAACGAGAAGATTTTGCTGCCGAAGGTGATAACGACGATGAACTTGACACTGACAGCCAATCTCTGAGTGCAGACAAGATGCCGCATTCACCACTACGAGGATGGTGGAGTTCGGGACCACCGCTACGGGATGGATGGACTTGTCAGATGGATTCGTATTCTACACAAAACCTATGGCAAGCTGATGCATACAGTAACTCTCTTTGTCGTGAGATTTGAGAGGAACTCCTGCATCAACAGATCTTGCGGTTTCTGTAATGCGGTACTCGCACACAACCAAAGGAAAAAAAAAGCGCTAAAGCGCACCGTTCTTGTACTTGGCTGCACCTGCGGTAGTGTCTTAGAACCTCCTGTGCTCCTGCATGCAGTTCGCTCGGCTCCACTGCGATCATGTGAACTTCAACGCATGCCAACATCAGTATTAAGAAACTGGGTAGAAATAGAAACCATATAGAAATTCGTTAGCCAAATTGCACGAAGAATTCCATTTGTCTGTGCGTTGTGTTAGAGCCTCGTATTTCAGCACTTTTGAGTTCATGATGTTGGTCGAAGGTAACCCTCTCCTCGGTTCATATGGTCGCACGAATGTTCCCGCCTTTTTCCGAATGTGGTTGTCAATCATCAGACCCACACACACGCAGCGAAAATGGCAGCACACTCTGCGGAGAGCGCCGCCGCGATCGTGTGCCGCCGCGTGCCTGCGCGCGTACAGGCGCTGCCGCACGTCGTGCTCTTAATCTGCAAGCTTCTGGACGCGTCTCTGGGCTTCGCGTCCGTGCTCAGCGCTTCCAGGCACGAGTCGGTCGCGCTGCTTCGGCGCGTCGCGGCACACGAGCACGCACGATGGCGCGCCGCGGGACTCTCACAAGCGCGCATCGCGTGCTACCAGCAGCAGCAATTCACGCTGATCATGAAGCGCATTGTCGTCGAGAACGGCGCACTCGATGTCGCAATGTGGCTGCGCGACGAGTACTACCCCATGGGACGCATTACGCCGCGGATGCTCACGATCACTGCGCAGCGCGGACATGTCCAGGTCGTGGAATGGCTCATCACGACGTTCCCAGAGACGCAGGTGAGCGATCCGTTCCCGTTGCTCAAGTGTGGCCATCTGTGTATCGCGCAGTGGTGGTGGTGGCGCAACCATGAGCGGACGAGCACCAGTGCCGCGTTCGCCATCGACATCGCTGCGTCGCTGGGACACCTCGAGATACTTCAGTTCATGCTCGCGCACGCCCCCAGCTCCCTCGTAGCGCAGCGCAAGTCGATTGTAGTGGAGAAAGCTGCTGAACGTGGTCACGAGCATATCGTTCGGTGGCTGTTGCTCGACGAGAATGGAGAGCCCAAGAACGACGTGAATACGTCGAAAGCGTTCATCGCGGCAGTGCGAAATGGCGAGTTCCAGGTTGCAAAGTACTTGCATGCGATCCGACCCGAGCAAGCGATATGCACAGGCTTCGTCATGCACCGTGCGGCGCTCAGCGGCAACCTCGAGTTGCTCGAGTGGGCTCTCGACCACCTCGAGGATGGCTGCGAGGTCGCCTTCACGTCCAATTCGATGGAACTCGGGTCGATGGCCAGCCACTGGGACTTGCTCAAATGGCTCCACGAGCGTTCGTATCCGTTCTCGACTCCGACCATCTTCATGCTCGCCGTCACGAGTGGCGAGGTTAAAAACGTCGAGTGGCTCTATCAGAACTACCGAGACATCTGGGACACCAGCAGCAAAGATTCCTGGGCCAAAATCGCCGCACGAGGCGGATGTTTGGACATGATCCAGTGGCTGCACGAAAAGGGTGTCCCGTTCACGAAAGAAGCGATGGATACAGCGGCTGCGAGCGGCCATCTTGAGATCGTGAAATGGCTTCATGAACACCGAGCGGAAGGATGCACAAAGCGCGCCATGGACGAAGCTGCAGCGCTGGGACACTTGGAGGTCGTGCAATTCTTGCACACAAATCGCCACGAAGGTTGCACGGCGTTTGCCATGGACGGCGCTGCGGAAGATGGGCGTCTCGATATCGTCGAGTTCCTTCACTACAACCGAAATGAGGGGTGCACTCAGACGGCGATGGATCAAGCCGCGTACATCGGATCCCTCGACATCGTCAAGTTCCTGCACGAGAACCGAGCCGAGGGTTGTACAACGTGGACGATGGATACCTGTTCAGATGCCTCAATACTGGATTTCCTGCATCGCAACCGCAACGAAGGTTGCACTGGTGTCGCGTGTCTCGAAGCAGCACGAAGTGGAAATATTGAGGTCCTCGAGTGGCTTTACAGCAACAAGCGCGAGCTTGTGGACTTGACGATCGTTCGTGAAGCCGCAATGGAGAATCTGCAATTCCATGTCTCGCTTTGGGCAGACGCCATTCGAGAAGAGGAGCAGATTTTGGACACTGTTTGATGTCGTTGGCATGTTACCAGACTCGATAATTGTGGGGAGAAAATGTGTGCTTTATAACAGAAGGGAACCAACAGCCGAATTTTGAAGTTTACTCGGAGTCTTGACGAATGCAGTAGCTGAATTGGCCTGAGCCTAGCTTGTACTTCGAGGTACTTGAGTTCGACTTGCGTCGCCTACCTACCTCGGCACCTGCGGGCATGTTTTCCGGTTGTGACCATCCCGACTTTTACACACAGAGCACTGGTATGTCCGCACTGAGGTTCGTGCTGCTGTTGCTGTGGATGATGCTTGGCTCTCATTGCCACTCGATTGCTTCCGTTTGTTGCTTGAACGACCAGATGCTGGAAGTAGCACTCTTTGCGGAGGCAAGATCGTAGGATTCGCCTCGAGGTCTTCTTCCAGCGGGATCTGGATGAATTTGTCTCGAAACGTTGCTGCGTACGACGAAACCAAATAGCAAGGATCGAAATACGCGTGCACCAACGAATCGTCTGCGCGGTTTCCCACGAACGTAAGCGCTGCAAGGATGTGGCGACAAGGGATTCGAAACTGGTGGAATGTCGTGCACGTGCATGTTTTCTCGCGTAAATGCACTTTTCGCGTCCGACGGTGCGCTGCGACCTCGTTTTGGTTGTTTGCATAGCGTACATACACAATCTCAGCGTTGCACGGCAGCACCTCGTACTGCTCGACGAGATTTGCTTCCTGGTCCAAAAGCTGTTTCGCGTACGGTGTGATTTCTTCCGCGGCTTCGGTCCATTTCTTGGCATTTGCACTTCGCTCAAAGAGGTTCTTCATCATGGCGTTCATGCACTCGTACAGGTACCGACAGGGAGTTTCAGTTATAACCATTCTGGCACTGTCTGGTGTTGGCATTGGGCCATCATTTGGCGCGTCTACTGCACTGGAGAGATCCAATTGTTGACCATACCAAGGCCGGTCCAAATTCGCACAGAATGCCCAGGTTCGTGGATCCAGAGACTCGAGAAACGATGCGGCGCTTGGTCGATACAGTCGGAGATTGCTCAGGATCGCGCGAAATTCGTCCATGGACTCGGTCGCGTGCGCTTGCTTCACTAACGCGACCTCGTCAGTCTCCAAAATCAGTTTCTCACGCAACATGTAGCGCATCAGATGCTCCAATGCGTACACGACATTCTCCTGGGCATTGGATACAGGACACAAACACAAAAGTGAGTTATGTAACCCACGTTTTGGGAACCATAATGGCAAAAGTACAGACGCCTTACCGTTGGGAAATAGTCCGAAAGTGCCTCTGCAAGAGCAGATTCTGGGCTGCAATCGCAGAAAACTAGTGTCGCAGATAAGCCACGGCTACTTTGCCCTTGTGATTCTTCAGACAAGCTACTTAACTGCACGGTGGAGATGACACCAGCAGCATGCAGCTTTGCCAATATCCACTGGTAACTCGCCTTGTCGCTCTCGGCTAGAATCGCGTGGGCGAGCACCAACTCCTGATCATTGCCATCGCGTGCAATGATGCTCACAATGGTGCCGCCGTTGAACCATTGGTTTCTTAATTCAGCGTCGAGTGTCAACGTCTCGATTGTCCAGACATTCAGGAGGCTGGAGTTCATGACAACCGCGTCGATATGAGGTTTCGGCATGAGGATAGCGCGCTGGAAACAGTTATCGGCGTCCGTGAACAGCTCTGCGACGGAATCAGGGTTCAGCAAACGAAATTGCTGCAAAAGCGACTCGATCCACTGGAAACTTGTTCGCCCCCGGTGATGCTGCCCCACAGCACTTTGACTGCTGGTACTACTGAATCTAGAACTAGCAAGACCAGCACAAGCCGACGAAGGTGATGAGTGCGTATCATCGTGCACGTGCAGCATCTGATCCTTGATCCGGTACAGCGTTCGAGTGCGCACGTCGATATCCAAAGTCACTTTGATGTGCGCCTTCAGCGCCTTGGCCGACATCTCGGTTTCCGCTTTAGCAGGTCGCATACTGTCAGTAGCACCATGAATGCCTCCACTGGCGCTTGCCAAAAGCAGCGTATGGGCGATGGTCTTCGCGTCGGGTGTGTGGGTCGCAAACGCCGACTGCGCCGTAGACGGCGACGCTGTTGACACCGCGGCATCGCACTCGGCACTGTGGTCCACGCACCAGTCGCGGACCTTCCAACCGCGGTCGTTCGGCTTTCTGGACTTGCTCACACTCACAAACCACGGACAGCGTCGCACTGTCGTTTCTACATTTGTCAAATCTGCATTTGCTTCATTATCACGCCTGGTGCCACTTGCACAGACAAGCAACTTGCGGTTGCCACCGCTTTTCGCGCGCTCGAGACGGCACACGCGGCGCGACGCCACGAAGCAGAAGCGCTTGATGTGCGTTACCGCGGCCTCGCCACTTGGGAACTGCGCCGGGAGCCCCTCGGGCAGCACGCGCTGATGACGACGGCACTGCGCATCACTTAGTGGCGCATTGGCATGGGAGCTCTCGGTGCCACCGCCGCTCAGGTCCATTTGGCGCCAGAAGGCGATGTGAGTTTGCTACTTGTGACCAAAACACAGGGATGCTGGAACATTCACGCGACATGCGATTGCTTCGATGCGGAGGTTGCATGAACGATATATTTGGAGGTTGCAGTATCCGGATTGATCCAAAATCAGGTATACTTTTTAGGATGTGCAAAATAGAAAATTTGAGAGTTTAGACAGCAGCCATAGGCTTATAGTTAGCAACTCTTGTGAGGTTGACCAAAGCAATTCACTGAAAGTTTATTAGCGACCTGCTCCTAGACACACCATGCAACACACAGCAATAATGGGAACGTAGCTTTATTCAGTTTAGCGCTAGGAAAGCAGCGAAACGATGAGCTAGCCCTACTTCTCTGTGTAGAAAGAGAAGGGAGACCATCGAGAGATTCCAAGCATTTCAACTCGATAGCGCTTCTACTTTGTTTTCTTGCAGCCATTTCCCCCTGCGATGCGCAAACACTTGGTCGAGTCAAACAAACTCAAGATGTTGGTCATGATCGTCCAGGCCAGTGAGAACGTAATGTAGAAAATCGTGAAGATTCCCATCCACTTGTTTCTTCCGCCGTTCTTCTTGAGCTCCTGTGCCTCCTTCTTCTGACGTGGGAGCCACATGACGAAGACCACCGAGAACAAGTTGAAACCGTAGGCGATGAGGTACGCGTACGTCACTTGCCATCTGACTGCGTTGTCGTCCTTCACGATGTACTTGCGCTCGATGTCAAAGTTCGAGTCGATCGACTTGGTCATGACCGTCGCGAACGGTCTCGCCACAGACGAGATGCTGACCATCAAACTCATGAGGGTCGCTTCTTTGCCAACATCGCACACTTCGACCACGAAAAGCGCTGAAATGTACACACCGATAGAGATCGTGATGCTTTCGAAGAGAGACACACCGAGCCAGAACCATTGGCTGCGGTACACATTCCAGATGGTCATGAACGTTGGAATGGCGTCAATGAACACCACGCCGGCCTGGACAGTGATGGTGACGACCTGCCAGCTCCAGTGAAGTCCCCACTTGCGTAGCACGAACAATGCAAAGATTGTAGCTCCCGAGGTAATGATGCCGGCAATACTGTCGTTGAGGGGCTCAACCTTTGCCCACGTGCTCTGGATCGGGTTTGCCGCAGTCACAGAGACCCACAAACAGATTTGGCTGCAGAAGCGAAACGCAACCATCTGGAAGATCACGCGAGTTTGCATGATGTCGTACAGGTACACGAAGAACGAGCGCATCGACTGCGCTTCCGTCTTCGTTTCTGCGACACAGAACCAGCAGATTGGAATGGTGATGAACGCGAAGAATGCGCAGACGCCCATCACTGCATTGAAGCCCATCGTCCACGAGAACGAACCACCGTAGTCGGCACTGTTGAGTCCGATACCCGTCATGAACGTAGACAAGATTGTGAACGCTTGACGAACGACGGTGACGTGGTTCTGAACGGTGCCGCGAATAGCCTCAGGCTCTCGTTGAGCGAGCTCAACCATCACACCATCAGCCGCACCAAAAGCCAGGATATAGCCAAGGTTGGCGAACATCAGCAGGAAAATGACCAATACACCGCGGTCTGAGGCGGCGTGGTTGATCATCGCCAGCTGCGCTTCTGTCATCTTGCTTTCATCTTTGCCCGACAGAGATGGATCCAAGTAGTATGGGTCACCCAACGGCAACACCGCCATAAGAAAGCATGAAATGAACGAGACGGTCCAGCCGAGGATCAAGTACGGACGACGGCGGTATCCGAAGATTGGGTAGCAGTCGGAAAAGAGCGCAGCGATCCATCGAAGCGCACGCGGAAAACGCACAAGAGCCAAAGCAGTGGCCGAGAGCGTCGCCGACACGTACAAGTAGTTGTTGAGTACAGCGTAGATGACACCAAGCACGGTTCCATCGATGACACCAACAGCGGCAATGTGAGCCAAGAGACCAATGTGACGGCGCGAGAACACCGAAGGAGTGCCACCTGGCTGCAGCGGAGCCGCTTCGAGGTCCACTGGAGTCTTCGCTTCGGTAAACTGGCCCGGAGACTGAATCTCCAGCTTCTGGAGATGCTCTTTTGGTTGGCCGACGTCGCTGGATTGCTTCATGCTTGTTATGGCGAAGGCGAAATGAGAAGTGAGACTCACTCGGTAGGACTGGGCTACCACTCAGGACCAATGTTGCACCAGCAACTCGGAACCAACCAAAAGCTGGCGTAGAGCGATGAAGGGGCATCTCGATCTGTGGCCACGCCTACAGGTGAACTTGCTTGGTCCCGCTAATATATCGCCTTTTTGTCTACTTGACCCATTGGACGCGTGCATCAAGCCAATGACGTAGCAGAGTAGTTGAAGCCCCAAGACACGTCCCATGTAGATCGGTTTTCGCACAAAAGGGCGGCTGTTCAAGTCCAGGACCTCGAAGCAAATACAGCCTGTGAGCTTCGCTGGGTCTGGCCACGCGCTGTATTGCAGTGCGCCTGCTCGGCGTCTTCTTGAGAGCTCACAACTACTACAAGTTCCTGTCATTGAGCCTTCCATCGCGCATGCAAAATCGCCATGCAGAACGTCGCGTGCAACGTTGATGAACATATTCACTTTGGGTTTAGTTAGAATTGAGTGCTTAATTGAGCTCTCCATTGACGTCTAGCATTTACTAACGGACCCGCTCCTGTGATTTGCTGGCATCGAAGACACGGCATCATATAAGTGTGGATGAAGCTCTGCAACGGATATCCTGGGGCTGAGCGAGGACTTCGAAGTGTCTCAGTAGGGTCGTCCGCACAGCTGGACGACAGCAAGTTGTCGATCACCTGGATTGCAGCACTGGGAATCACAACCCCACTCCAGTGAGAGGGGACACCTCCCTCTCGCTGCCGCTTCTATTGCTCGACATCAAAGGGTCGTGTGCACTTGACTGAGACCAGACATTTTCCTGCGATCTTTCGCGATTTCATGTGTGGAGATAATACAAACTCATGCTGTGTATGAATGTTTATAATGACTATGATAAACTACGTTACTGGTAGTGAAAGGAATGTGTATGCAAGATTTGTGGTGACACTTAGATGCACAAGTTTCTGTGAGATTTTCGTCATCGAACAATACACAATTTCTGCTGTGCAGGATCTGTGTCCACCAATCATATCATATTTGACAGGTTCATCTGATAAATGCACAGTTGCACAGTATTAAAATCGCCCCTTTTTGTCGTCTCTGTGGCCGTGGGCATGCATCATGATGCGAATGTTCGATCCGCCCACGTGTCTCGGCTGTAACCCACAGGCTGCCCATCCTCATGGCACCCCGACTTGAAGATACGCCGATGGTCGTAAAGACGACGTTCGAATTGAACGCGTGCCAGACACCTATCAGTCTCACCAAGACCATCTCAATGGCTTTCTCCGAAGAAAAAAATGGTGCAGTAGCTAGCCTAACTACTCAAGGACAACCTTAGCAATAGCTACATGTATGCACCATCCTGGTAGAGGTAAGTACTGTGGTCCTCACCATTTGAGACAGTGATGTACTCATTCTCTCTCCAGTTTCCCTCTTATGATAACTATTGAGCGGGGCACATCGAATGGATGCGGACGATCCATCAAGCTGTTACCTCCTAGTTACAGTCCTGGAATTTCCAGGTTGACGCAATATGTCCTACATGTTGCCTGTGACATCTTGGCTTGGTCAATGCTATGCACACTTTGGACGATGTCACACCAGCTGCACGGCACAGCTCCGTTTACTGTATGTGCCATACCACTACACAATGCGCGATGGGTCCCATCTCAAGACAAGACCGGTGGAGCGCACCACTAGGCGCAAGTAGAAAGCATTGAGGTCAAACCTGACAAGGGAGGTTGGTCGAAGCTCCCCTGCAACGCTCGTATACAACGGAACATGAAATGCAGACTCGAGCATCAAATGAGAGTCGAGCACTCAATTGAAATATCGGAGTTCTTAGCTCGCAGTACCTTTTTCAACAGCACATAATACGAATCACAAGATCTGTGAGTCCCACCAATAGTAGACATGCACAGTGGCACTCATCAGTAAATGCCTGGTAGTCTGGAGGCTGAGACAAGCAATACACATAAGACGTAAAGCAGTTGGCGGCTCGATATTCCAGTTGCGCTCCGCAAGTACCCTGCGGTCAGACGCGCATTCATACCTTCGCGTTCTTCACGTCGTTGGTCGAGCTTGCTGGTCTGCATCTGCAGCCTTCAAGTGTCTCAACAGTAACGCATTCTCGGTGGGTCCACCCCTCTCAACAATCTCCAGACAGTGTTGCATAATGGGTTCATTTCGGACAGAAACGGGCGGTTAAGTGATTGCGAATAGAACGCAGCTCTTGGGGTTTCATTGGCTCAGAAATTACGCTTTTAGCAAATGAAATCTCTTTTCAGAGCCACGTCGCACATCAGACGAATCAAAAGCACGAACTGAAGACAAAATAGGGTCCAAAATAAGATTGGACCTCCACAAGAGGACATTCGGTTTTGCAGACCTTCGTTTTCAAAACATGCAGATCGCTGCCAACAATCGGCTTGCTAAATTGTAAATCAACAGATTTGCCCACAACAAAGAGCTTAGGACTACATTGGTGATTGGTTTTTGATACGCCGCTCATGCGATTGTATTTGACAGAACAGAGAACAAATCGCTACCTGCACTCTTGAAGTGAGTCTTGAGAGGAACTGGCGCGCGACTTTTCATTTCACAAGTGTCCTTCGATCTGTAACTTTACCATGTTCTACTATCAACTCGCCGCGTAATGGCGCAATTGCGATGGACATCGGCAAACGAACGTGGTGGCCATTGAGCGGCGTCATCGTGCAGATCGTAGGGCACCACGCTCCCACTAGCGTGCTTGATAGTTCACGCCCGGGAGCCGAAGTTCGGTCATCTTTTACAAACACACAAAACAGAAATGGACTCGATGTGTGATTTGTTGGACGATTTTGTGCTCGAGTATGTCGACGTGTATGGATGCGCGTCGGTATGCTAATATAACTTGTATCGGATCGACAGGAGAGACCTCGAAGGTGGTATGGCGTGGATGCGTCACCGCAGTGTAACTAGTAGCCTATTTCGCAATCTAACATTCAAAGGGGACGTTCACGTTGATGTCACCGCAAAAAATACAGGTGGTGGCTATCAGTTGCTCGCTCACGACGAGATCAACTTTGAGCGAAAAAGGATGCAAGAGAAAGTGATAGTTGCAGCACAGAATTATCGATTTTGAGGAGGTGACGTTGGTGTGTTGTGCTCTGCTGCGGTTACACAGCAGATATTTTTCAGGTGATGCATTTTGGCCAATCAGAGTGATATGTGGAGTGCAACCAATTGGTCTTACCCGTTCTGTTCACAGCGCATTGATTGCTGTAGTCAAGTTATCTGTAAAGGTTTCAATTTTTGTAATGAGAAATTATGAGACGTCCGTCTTACGCTGACACGCAAAAGCGCATAGTTTCCTTGCAAAGTTGATGAATCTGGAATTCTGGCTGAAAAAATGCTCGGGGACTGGCATTGCTAAATATGAGTTGTTAGTTGCCGAGAATAAGTTGCTAAAAAGCCAATTAGCAATGTGTATTCGGATCGGGTATCTCATATTTTCCCTTGTTTCACTCGACCACCTTCCAAACGAAGGCTTGCACATATCGGCGAGATACATTTTCACTGACCACACTACCTGCCCATCTGTATGTAACATTTTGTTGGCGCTATTCCACGCTGATAAGATGTTAATTCGACCGCGCTCGAGACAGAGACGCTCATGTGATTGTCAGTGTTTATCTCGCTACACAACTTGTTGCTCGACATCAAATAGACGTGTGCACGACTCGCATCAGAGATGGTCCAAAACTCACTCGCGGTCTGAAGAAGTGTTAGCCTGCAGCAGACCTGACAAAGGACGCTGAGAAACCACGAAACATCTTGGGCTCGTTCTCCGCAAAGAGAACGGGTGTTCCTGAAAATCTGGTTGCTCATAAGTTTTACGTGGGCACATTTATCACAGCATCTCACGCATGCAGCTAACTATTTTCGTGAATTAGCAGAAGCTGCAAATAGAAGTCCGCTACCTGGTTTCACCTGTCTAAAACGCACACACTCGTCAAGTACAACACCGGAGACCGCAGATCGACATTCTAGGAGACACTGAGGGTCGTCAATGCTGGAAGCAACAAGTCAGTTTTTTTCGACGCAGCAACAGAATCTTTTTTCGCGGACTCGGATTGGTCAGAAAAAAGTGGTTGAACGGGAACAAAATCCTTTCTGTTCGATAGAGCAACAGCTTTTTTGCGAGCGCACGTATCAGCAACCACTTGAAGAAAAAATGGGCAGCGCGAGGAGCACCACCTCTGCACTCGAAACAACCGATGCAGTCGCTGTCATCACCTGCTCGTCGTCATCACTCTGTTGGTGGAAGGCGTGCTAGAAAGTTGCAAAGGAGGTGCCACGTGACTCGCTTCTCTGTACGTGCGACAATGATGGCTGTGTGCACAGCATTCATCGAGCATGCTTGTCGCTTTCGGCGCGAATGCAGACTTTGGCAAATCGATATGCGGTAAGCGCTACTTCATGGAGTTACCAAGCGAGCGCCAAACCCTGCAGCGCTGTTTTCCGCGCCGAGGAACGTTGCATCTTGACGAAAAAGAAACTTGCTGCTGTGGCCTTGCTGCGGGGGCGGTCAAATCCCCTGTAATGTGACTGGCTAAATATGAACAACGCAAATCGATGGAATGAAAACTCGTGCTCTCCTCGAATCAAGTGTAGTAATCCGTACGACTGTATGTCGTCGTGCACCGAAAGATATGACACTTGTCTCACTAGGATCTGTAAGAGTTGTGTTGAGGAAACGGCCTGTGGACGAAGGCGAGAGGAAGAAAACAGTGTAAAGGCACGGGGCATAAGGAGAAGTGCTGTAGTCTACTCTGTGTGTGTGTGCTTTCTCGTGATCAGAATGATTGGTTGTGAACCTTGGTCACATCATAGTGTAGGACACACTAAGCCAAACTGGTGTGGAACTACTTTTATGCGCTATGGGCGAAGATCGGAATCACTCCTGGTCACGACCCCGCAATCTGGATCTTCAGTCTGGATCTACCACATACTCCAAGGCATGCATGGACCACGATCAAGAGACACATTATCGGACACAAGTGCTCCAATGAACATCTCCAAGATCATCTCTATCCCGTCGCACACATGCTGTGGCGATATATGAGCGCGTCGCTCATACAGACCATTTGGTGTGCGCATCTGCAACGCATGGATTCGGATCCAATCGAATCGACTGCTGAGATGGCGATCATGATGACCAGATTAGAGGCAGGAATGCGAAACCTCACACGACTCGCTGAAGCTCAAGCTGGAGACTCGGACGGTCACACGGTAGCGGCAGTTCTCAAGGCATATGCCGACTGCTTTCTCAGCCAAACCGACGCCATCCCCTTGACTCCAAACGATACTCGCGGCGTTTACCTGCTGTTTTTCGATGGTGGATCACGCGGCAATCCAGGACCAGGAGGGACTGGATCCATTATCGTGCGTGTCCATAAGGACTCGCACACAGCCAGTTTAATTTGGGCCGCTAGCATGGCGTATAGCAGGAAGGACACGACCAACAACTTTGCCGAGTACTGGGGTCTCATACACGGACTCCGAGAAGCCCAACGCAGTCACTTCGAACCGTTGCACGTGATTGGAGACAGTGCACTCATTATCTCCCAACAGCGAATGCATCGGTCCCCTCGACAGCACCGATTGGCATGTTTATACCAGACAAGTCGACGACTCGCGGATTGCATCGACATCCGAGGATGGTACCATCACTACCGTGCCTTCAACAAGATGGCGGACTCAGCCGCCAACCTAGCCATGGACACCAGAACCTCAACGCAGGTCCACTTCCCAACTCACCGAGCTGCTTTCAACAATCTCACCCAGGATCTTGACAACGACGTCATGCATTGGCTTATGCGAAGTTCGGAAGACCCAAGGTCATTGGACAACACAAGGCAGCCTCACATAGGACCAAGAGAACATGCCATCCTGGTCAAAGATTATTTAGCAGTTCGAAGTGATCTAGTGCAATCCGCGCTATAGACACATTTACACTCCTAGATGAAATTTGTAATGAAGATTAGGTAGGAGAATGGATATTGTAGGTCACGAAGATGAACCTAAATATACCTCACCTTATAAAGATAAAGAAACATCCCAGGGATTACTGCTTATACAGCCCAGACTCTTCTCCGGCTGAAAGCCAACCGACTCTCCATGTGGAACTATGAGAAAGCTGATCTATCCTGCTCGAATCCCGAATGTTCCCAAGTTGTCCAATCTTCTGTTCAACATCTACTCTGGGAGTGTCCGAAAGCCAAACTCGTGTGGAACTACTTTTATGCGCTATGGGCGAAGATCGGAATCACTCCTAGTCACGACCCCGCAATCTGGATCTTCAGTCTGGATCTACCAGATACTCCAAGGCGTGCATGGACCACGATCAAGAGACACATTATCGGACACAAGTGCTCCAATGAACATCTCCAAGATCATCTCTATCTCGTCGCACACACGCTGTGGCGATATATGAGCGCGTCGCTCGTACAGACCATTTGGTGTGCGCATCTGCGACGCATGGATTCGGATCCAATCGAATCGACTGCTGAGATGGCGATCATGATGACCAGATTAGAGGCAGGAATGCGAAACCTCGCACGACTCGCTGAAGCGCAAGCTGGAGACTCTGGCGGTCACACGTTTGCAGCAGTCCTCAAGGCATATGTCGACTGCTTTCTCAGCCAAACCGACACCATCCTCTTGACTCCAAATGATACTCGCGGCATTTACCTGTTGTTTTTCGATGGTGGATCACGCGGCAATCCAGGACCAGGAGGGACTGGATCCATTACCGTGCGTGTCCATAAGGACTCGCACACAGCCAGTGTAATTTGGGCCGCGAGCATGGCGTATAGCAGGAAGGACACGACCAACAACCTTGCCGAGTACTGGGGTCTCATACATGGACTCCGAGAAGCCCAACGCAGTCACTTCGAACCGTTGTACGTGATTGGAGACAGTGCACTGATTATCTCCCAACAGCGAATGCATCGGTCCCCTCGACAGCACCGATTGGCACGTTTATATCAGACAAGTCGACGACTCGCGGATTGCATCGACATCCGAGGATGGTACCATCACTACCGTGCCTTCAACAAGATGGCGGACTCAGCCGCCAACCTAGCCATGGACACCAGAACCTCAACGCAGGTCCACTTCCCAACTCAAAGAGCTGCTTTCAACAATCTCACCCAGGATCTTGACAACGACGTCATGCATTGGCTTATGCGAAGTTCGGAAGACCCAAGGTCGTTGGACAACACAAGGCAGCCTCACATAGGACCAAGAGAACATGCCATCCTGGTCAAAGATTATTTAGCATTCAGAAGTGATCTATTGCAATCCGCGCTATAGACACATTTACACTCCTAGATGAAATCGTCAAATGAACTGTCCAAACAGCAGGATACTGTCGCCAGAACTGAATTAATCATGAGCGAATTACACAACATCCCCAGGGATTACTGCTTATACAGCCAACTCTTCCGCTCTCCGGCTGAAGCCCAACCGCGTCTCCATGTGGACAAACATAAATGAGAAACAGCTGATCTGTCCTGCTCGAATCCCGAATGTTCCCAAGTTGTCCAATCTTCTGTTCAACATCTACTCTGGGAGTGTCCGAAAGCCAGACTCGTGTGGAACTACTTCTATGCGCTATGGGCGAAGATCGGAATCACTCCTGGTCACGACCCCGCAATCTGGATCTTCAGTCTGGATCTACCAGATACTCCAAGGCATGCATGGACCACGATCAAGAGACACATTATCGGACACAAGTGCTCCAATGAACATCTCCAAGATCACCTCTATCCCGTCGCACACATGCTGTGGCGATATATGAGCGCGACGCTCATACAAGCCATTTGGTGTGCGCATCTGCGACGCATGGATTCGGGTCCAATCAAATCGACTGCTGAGATGGCGATCATGATGACCAGATTAGAGGCAGGAATGCGAAACCTCACACGACTCGCTGAAGCGCAAGCTGGAGACTCTGATGGTCACACGGTTGCGGCAGTTCTCAAGGCATATGTCGACTGCTTTCTCAGCCAAACCGACACCATCCCCTTGACTCCAAGTGATACTCGCGGCGTTTACCTGTTGTTTTTCGATGGTGGATCACGCGGCAATCCAGGACCAGGAGGGACTGGATCCATTATCGTTGCGTGTCCATAAGGACGCGCACACAGCAGTTTAATTTGGGGCCGCGTCATGGCATATAGCATTAAGGACACGACCACACTTTGCCGAGTACTGGGGTCTCATACATGGACCCGACGAAGCCCAACGCAGTCGACTTGAACGTTGTACTATTGGAGAACAGTGCACTCATTATCCTCCCACCTGCGATGCACGGTCCCCTCGACAGCAACCGGTTGGCATTTTTTTATACCAGACAAAGTCGACGAGACGTCGCGTATTGCATCGACATCCGAGGATGGTACGCATCACTACCGTGCCCTGTCAACAAATGGATGACTCATGCCGCCACCTGCCATGACACCATAACCCAACGCAGTCCACTTCCCCAACTCAAAGACTGCTTTTCGAACAATCTCACCCAGGATCTTGACACGAACTCAGTGCATTGGCTTTATCGAATTCTGAGACCCAGGTCGTTGACAACACAGCAGCCTCACATATGACCAAGAGAACATCCATCCTGGTCCAAGATATCTTCGCATTCAGAAGTGATCTCATTGTCAATCCGCGCTATAGACATTTTACACTTCCTAGATTAATTCGCAATGAACTGTCCATACAGCAGGATCTCTGTGGCCAGGACTGCAATTAATCCAATGGAGCGAATTACACAACATCCCAGGGATTACTGCTTATACGGCCCAGACTCTTCTCCGGCTGAAAGCCAACCGACTCTCCATGTGGAACTTTGAGAAAGCTGATCTATCCTGCTCGAATCCCGAATGTTCCCAAGTTGTCCAATCTTCTGTTCAACATCTACTCTGGGAGTGTCCGAAAGCCAGACTCGTGTGGAACTACTTTTATGCGCTATGGGCGAAGATCGGAATCACTCCTGGTCACGACCCCACAATCTGGATCTTCAGTCTGGATCTACCACATACTCCAAGGCATGCATGGACCACGATCAAGAGACACATTATCGGACACAAGTTCTCCAATGAACATCTCCAAGATCATCTCTATCCCGTCGCACACATGCTGTGGCGATATATGAGCGCGTCGCTCATACAGACCATTTGGTGTGCGCATCTGCGACGCATGGATTCGGATCCAATCGAATCGACTGCTGAGATGGCGATCATGATGACCAGATTAGAGGCAGGAATGCGAAACCTCGCACGACTCGCTGAAGTGCAAGCTGGAGACTCTGGCGGTCACACGTTTGCAGCAGTCCTCAAGGCATATGTCGACTGCATTCTCAGCCAAACCGACGCCATTCCCTTGACTCCAAATGATACTCGCGGCGTTTACCTGTTGTTTTTCGATGGTGGATCACGCGGCAATCCAGGACCAGGAGGGACTGGATCCATTATCGTGCGTGTCCATGAGGACTCGCACACAGCCAGTTTAATTTGGGCCGCGAGCATGGCGTATAGCAGGAAGGACACGACCAACAACTTTGCCGAGTACTGGGGTCTCATACATGGACTCCGAGAAGCCCAACGCAGTCACTTCGAACCGTTGTACGTGATTGGAGACAGTGCACTCATTACCTCCCAACAGCGAATGCATCGGTCCCCTCAACAGCACCGATTGGCACGTTTATACCTGACAAGTCGACGACTTGCGGATTGCATCGACATCCGAGGATGGTACCATCACTACCGTGCCTTCAACAAGATGGCGGACTCAGCCGCCAACCTATCCATGGACACCAGAACCTCAACGCAGGTCCACTTCCCAACTCATCGAGCTGCTTTCAACAATCTCACCCAGGATCTTGACAACGACGTCATGCATTGGCTTATGCGAAGTTCGGAAGATCCAAGGTCATTGGACAACACAAGGCAGCCTCACATTGGACCAAGAGAACATGCCATCCTGGTCAAAGATTATTTAGCATTCAGAAGTGATCTATTGCAAACCGCGCTGTAGACACATTTACACTCCTAGATGAAATTCGCAATGAAGAGTAGGTAGGAGAATGGATATTGTAGGTCACGAAGATGAACCTAAATATACCTCACCTTATAAAGATAAAGAAATTCGCAATGAAGAGTAGGTAGGAGAATGGATCTTGTAGGTCACGATGATGAACCTAAATATACCTCACCTTATAAAGATAGTGTGGGACACACTACGTTGGGCAATCGCCTTTGACAGGCTTCAGCACCTGTATTACCCAATGGCACTGTATGGACTCATAGAGGCAGTGGGTGACACACGATGAGCTGATTCGTGTTTGTCCAACAAATTGCTTGCGTGATGCCACTGTGCTCACTTCAGAGAAGCAGGGTCATGACGACGCCACTTCTGTTCGTCTCGTGGTTTGGCCATTCATCTCCTGCGATTATAAGCAAGTGATCTGTCATCTGCTCTTCCCAGTGAACAGATACAGGTAATGCGAATGCTGAGTTCTACAAACGCTCGTTCCATCCAGTGAGGCTCCTCTCGTTTCCTCTTACGACGTCTTTGTCGTCATGAGAGGAGGCAGTACGCTAGCGACGTCCATCGATCAAGTGTCCATCTTGAGATGATCAATCGACATTTCAGAATTTTTCGGGATGTATGTGGGATATTGTCCTCAGGACGAAGAAGCTCTTTTGAGGAATCTGGCGAGGCATTTCAGTTGCATTGTACTGGACTTTGAAGCGGTGCTTCCAACATACGCCCGTTCCCGAGTCCAGTGAGGTGGCTCGGCTGCACAGCACTAGACTTTGGAGCTTCAATACACGTTCCATGAAGCCTAGTGAAGTCTACAACCAGAAGAAGCCAGGCACGTTTTTCTAGGTTCAGCTGTATGCGCGCTGGGTCTAGCGCAAGATGTCCTCCATTTTTGTGTTGAATCAATACTGCACGAGGGACAAGGAAGCTCAGAATACCCAAAACTCGCACACCTGGTGAAGCTCGTTGGAGCTAATGGATGGTGAGCCGTGGAGTTGGTTCTGACCTGATATTGGCGCTGACTCATACGTTGTTGTATGAGTTGCTCTTGAGACGGGAGAGCACGTTGTCAGGGTCGCTCGCACGCTGCGACATGGGCAATCATTTTGTGCGGCACCGACAATCTCCAAGTTGAAACATTCGCGCCTGCATCCAGCATCTCTGGCCGAGCCAGCAAAACCGATCATCCTGGCACTTCACTCACAACTGAATACGCCAAGCCGGAGGCGATCGGAGCTCGATCATTGGTCTGAAGCACGCACCTCTGAGCGCGTCCATTTATAAAATGGTGAAGTGGTGGGAATTCTAACGTTGCATGTATACAGGAAGCAAAGCCTCCATTGATCACGCGTCTCTGTTTACTGTCGGCGCCATACTTTAGATTGAGTGAGCAGATTGAGAGTCACAAACTTTCTCACTTTCCAATTTCAGCCTTTGAAGCCGCACGGAAGCATGAAGCCAGCCTACGACGCTCAGCAGCAAAACCGAGACTCCATCCCGAAAGTGGAGCTTCAGCGACCGAGTACCTACAACGAAATCAAGAGTCCAGTTGATATTGAAGCTGGAGGTGATGATGCCCTTGGTCCTGGTGGTGCACTTCGTCCCGGTGGTGCACCGTCCGTCTACTCGCGTCAAAACATTGGTCTCTTGGCGCACATTGCATCTGTCGGCGTCGTGTACGGAACGATCAGTGGTGTCATCTACTCCATACTCAACAATTACTTGTACATGTCGGCGACGTTGACGGCCACTGCAACGGCGCTCGTAGCTCTTCCGCGCTCGCTCCGCTGGATCGCTGCGATGTTTTCCGACTGCTACCCGATTCGTGGCTACCGGCGCCGTCCGTACTTGATCCTCGGTTGGACAATTACCTTTATCACGTGCTTCGTCATGGCAGTGTTGCCCCTCGGCGATCCGTACTACACAGACCCATCGCTATCGGGAAAAGACGAATCCAAGTTCACGGCAAAACAGTTGGCGACGATCAACCACAACGCCCCGAATCGCGGCATCAAGCTCATTTTCCTCTTGATGTTCGCCAATCTGGGCACGGTCATTGCGTTCGGCGCGTCGGATGGTGTGATGGTCGAGCTCGCGCAGCGCGAACCGGAGTCCAGTCGCGGCACCGTCCAGAACCACGTGTGGGCCGTGCGCGAGGTGTTCATCATCCTTTCTGCGTTCATGACGGGTTTGGGTCTCAATGGCACTGACTACGGTGGATCGTTCTCGTGGACCATGGGGTTCAACGCGATCATGGGCGTGTGCGCATTCTTCGCGTTTACCACCATCCCAGTCTGCTGGTTCTGCGTCAGCGAGGCGAAAAAAGAATCACAGTCCATGCGCTCGCTCCTTGTGTACTTGTACGAGCTCATGCCCCGCCGCGTCATCTACCAGATGATCGGATTCCGGTTCTTCGGTCAACTCTGCGTGTACTTTACCGTGACGGCATCGAGTCCGATCAAAAGCACGTGGGCAAAAGTCGAGCCGCTCAACGACGGCCTCTCCACTATGCTGACCTCGATCCTGGCGTTTGTCGCATTGTCGGTCGTACGTAGATGGGGACTTCACTGGAGCTGGCAAGCCGTGGTGATTACCACCCAGGTCGCGGTGGTCGCTCTTGACTGCTTCCCAACGTTTTTCACCATTTGGGATGTGTACCGCAGCCAATGGTTCTGGCTCGGGGTGCCGCTCTTGCAAGGCGTCTCGAACACCATGACTGTCTACATTTCGTCTCTCTTTGTGGTCGAAGTGTGCGATTTTGGTAAGGAAGCGACGACCATGAGTCTCATGGTGAGTATCTCCGATGTGGCTCGACCGTTCGCGACGGTGCTGACCAAGTCCGTGGACGCGCACTTTGACATTGAACGCAAGTATATCGTCAAGGACAACCATCACGTGCACTGGCAAGTGACGTACGCCTACCTGATCGCGTACGGCTTCAATCTGTTCTCGATCGTCTTTGCGCTTTTGTGGCTCCCACGTCAAAAGAAGGAAGCCCGGGAACTCAAGCGGAACGGCGGTACGAACAAGGTCTTCGGCTTCATCACCATGGGCTACCTCCTGTTCTCGTTCGCGTGGACGATCATGACCAACGTCTTGAGTCTCTTCGCCTCGACCAAGTGCTTGCGCATCGCCGGCGGCAATGGCTGCTAGATGAAGAGGGATGCTCACAGAGGGGAGGGGCGTAAACTTTTGTTAACAGCTGTTGTTGTCTTGCACTGAAGTAATCTGGTAATAAGAACCAATAAGCACGACTCCAAAACACCTACGAGCGCGAGAGACTCCCTTGGGACTGTGTGTTGCATGTTGGAATCTTTCTATCCCCTGATTTCTGTGACGTTGCGTGTCAATCAGCATCGCGAAGTTGCAGCAGCCTTGAACTCTTCGTACCGCAGGCGACTTTTGCTCTCACAAAGACCATCTCAGTTTGACCTGACTTGAGGCTTTCAGGCAGACTGGTTCGAGCCATTCGGCAAGTACGGACAGGAGTATACAGAGTGAGTGAGGGTGTGCACTTGGGCATCTCCAAGGAAAACTCGAGGCACCATCCAAAGCCATCCAAAGTGAAAGCCACAGAATCTGGTGTGAACAAAAGAGCTATTTTCTGGAAATCGCCAAATCGACGATTATTTTAGGTAACCCACTCTATTTATTGCACAGCCTTCGTGCGACAAGCCATCATGGGTTAGTGTTTCATGCATTCCCACTTGCAGACACGCTACAATTGTGCTATCTACAGTACATCATCAACCCGTAACCCATTTGTATCTTCGCGGGGTACAGTCACGCAAAAGTCCAGCTGTCGAGCTAGAAAACGTGTCGTAATTTATTCCATTGACTCGAAATCTATCCTATCTCCTTCCAACACTGTACCGCCTACATTTTATATTTGAAGCGTTTTGGCGTTCTATTCGTTTGCATTAAACCTATTTAGGCGTTACATGACCTGTACTATATTGTATGTGGTATGCTTGCTTCTTTGGCTGTTCCTCTCGTTCGTTCGCTGACCACACCGTAACCATCTCAGAACCCTCGACTTGCGGTTACGCTCATTTCTTCTCATTCGTCACTCACGCGCGTTTACGTTGTTTTCTCCAGCTCTCCATGGTGGAGCAGCAGAGCGCGAGCACAGAAGGCGGTCTCGCGAGCGCCGAGAGCAGGGCCATGGATGCGCTCACGGTGTCCGCGGGTCCCGTGGTCGAAAGCGACGCGTTCGCGGTGTCTCCTCGCGAAGAAACGATCGTCGTAGCTGCTCCCGATGCGGAGATATCGAGCGCCGAAGTCGACGCCATTCCGGACGCAGCAGTTGAATCGACGATACAAGGCAGCGATTCAAGCAGCAACAGCGGAGTGGAAAGCGCGGCAACGACGGATGCGCCCCTTGCAGCGGCGGAGGCGAGTGATCTGCTGCGCCTTCGACTCAAGATGCTCGATGAACGCGTCGTGGAGGTTGAAGTCGCGGCGTCGACGGCCGTCGCGGAATTCCGCGTCCAGGTCGCGCACGCGACCCAAGTGCCCGTGTATCGACAGCGGCTCATCTATCGCGGTATGTTTATATCATGTAAAAGCGCATGAACTTAACGCGCATATATAGTCAGGCATACATCAATATGTATTTGTATGTGCGTATGTCTTTTCTCACTATGTATGTTCTAGGCAAATTGTTGAAGGACGGGTCGGTGCTGTCGACGTACGACATCCAGGATGGCCATACAATCCATCTCGTGGCCAAACCCACCGCGTCGGCTGCGGCTGCGTCCTCGTCGTCGTCTTCCAGTACGACGGACGCTGCTGCCGCAACGGTGTCCACGTCGACTTCCACGGACGACGACGCAAGAGCGACGTGGAATGGATCGCGGTCAATCTTCGCCAACAACAACACTGGCGACGACGATGACTTTGTGAGCACAGCTGTGCGGCGCAATCGCGACCATTTGCGACGACTCATGCGTCGTGTCGATTCACTCGAGCGCAGCAACGAGGGCAGCGACTTTGATCAAACGGCGACACGACGAGGTCTGCGCGACCCTGGCGTGCTGCGTCCGCAGGTGACCACGCGCCGTCGCGTGCCAGGTATTGGTGACCCCACGGGCGATGCATGGAACATGGAGATCCTGCGCGAAGCGCTGGCGAGTTCCAATGCTAACAGCGACGGCAGTGCGGGAGATTCTGGGAGTGCCCTGCGGCGCTTGCACGGATTGCGCGAGCTGTTTGGTGATGATGTGGCCGACGACATGTCGCCGTCGAATATTGCGTCGGACATGGGACTCGGGACGCGTACTACTGGGAGCAACCGCGACGAACTGCACATGAATCTGGACCACATCCTTCAGGGCATGATGACACTGCGCACAGTGTTGTCTACGGTTGCCATTCCGCCCGAATCTGAGGTCCGTCACGATGAGACCGTGGACGAGCATGTGGAACGTCAAAGCAGCAGCGATGAGAACGATGACCTGGAGCTGAATGAACCCGATGCAGTCGAGACTCGGTCTCAGCAGCAACGCACTGGAGGTGCTACCCTTGGTTCCAGTGATTCAAGCCGTGCCCGCCGCGGCCGACGACGATTCTTTGTCGGACAGTGGCTGGATGTCAAGGACACCGTCAACCAGTGGCTCGAGTGCACGGTGCTCGATATCTCGGAGGACAAAGTGCTCGTCCACTACCACGGGTGGCCATCGCGATGGGATGAATGGATCGATTTCGATTCGACGCGGATCGCCGCATTCCGGACGCGGACACTGCACACGTTGAACGCGCAGCAAATGTCCCCAGTGCCGACCACGAGGTTGCCGAATGCGCCGTCTGTGGGGAGCCAGGATGTCCGGGAAATGGTCGTCGGAGTGCGTGACTTGATGCGCGAGATCGTGCCACACATTGAGCGGTTTGCAGAATTGTGCGAGGACCAGCAGAGCCGCTTATTACAGGATCGACCGCGACGCCAGGAAGGATTTAACGACGGTGGATTTTTCGACTCCATAGCGTTGCAGCAAAGCGAGAGCGAATCACGTCCAACGTCGACTCGAGATGATGAAGTATCCGAGATGGCGCACCTGGTGGCTCCGCTCTTTGACCGGTTTGGACGGCTGTTGACGGACTCCGCGCGTTGTGTGGAGCCTTTACTTCGCCCCGAGTTGCAACGCCACAACGCACAGCAGCGCCAGATCATGCAAGCGCGCGCAAATGCCGCGCGCAATCGCACTCCACGACCACCAATATCCCCGCCAAGCGCGTTGGAGCGACAGGACACGTCGATGTCCATTCGCGACCTGATTGCAACGTCGAACGTGAACCCAAATGATTCCCAGAGTGGACGACGCAACATTGATGTGCACATCCATGCAATCGTCGCGCCGTCATCGCTGACGTCTCTTGCGTCGCTCGCGCGCGTCGCGAATGCATCGATTCTGCAGGCGACGAACTCCCCAGCAGGTTCGCGCCGCATCCGTGCGCCGTCGACGCCACCTGTTGGTCCTGCATTTGAAGACGCGTTCGGGTTGCCGTCTCTGCGACCGGCAGTTGACAACAGCGACAGCCGCGCTATCTTGAACGATGAAGACGACGACGAAAGCAGCAGCAGCCGTCGTGATAGTGACGAAAGCGTGGACCAGAGCCGCCTGCCGCTGCTGAGCTCCTTCCGCCGCAACCGCAGTAGCACCTCGTCGTCAGTGACGGATACCAGACGACGACGCAGTACCGTGGATCAGAGCCTTGCGTCTTTCCTCGAAGATGATTTTTTTGGTGCTTCCGAAGGTGGCCGTGAAAGTGATTCCCACGACGACGATGCAGCGGCTCCAGCAAACAGTCGCGGATCATCAGCGCCAACTGATGGGCCAGGCTTCCAGTATCAGCCGATCCTGCCGCCTTCTTCTCCCGAGGAAAGAAACCTGTCGACGAATCCTGTGCGTGGCGTGATCCCCGAGATTGCAGAGGCTAATGAGCGAGCTCGAGAGCGTGAACTCGCTGCTGCCAGCACGCGTTCTGCTGAAGGAAATAACGGAATAATGCGTGGGAACTCGTCCGCTTCTTCTTCATCGTCGTCGTCCTCGTCTGCGAATTCCAATTCCAACTCGACCAGCGCCCCGTCGTTCCTGGAACTGATGCGTCGCTCCCTCAGCCGCAACTTTGGTTTTTCTTCCAGCAGTGAAGAGAACCGAGAGAGCAGCGAGCGCGCTGGAAGAGAGACCAGACCAACGACATTCTCTTCATCTTCTTCGTCCTCCTCCTCGTATCCGCCGTCGCCGCCGACTCGCATTGCCGACAGTCGTCCTGCGTTCCGTCGCCTGAGCGACAGCAGCAGCAGCAGCGTCGAAGAAGACATGGATGAACTAGACTAGCAAACCGATGAAGGCTGTCATTCGCAATCGCAATCGCTCTGTCACAGTAAGTCCATTTTGTGTATCTGTATGCTTTTGCATATTTCTTTTTTACTTTTTTATGGGTGTGTGGGATCAATATCGACGGCAATTTGCTTTTCTTCTCAATGAAAAGCGTCATTCATTGCGAACTTCGCTGCGCCAATGATTGTTATCCCAGCAGAGTGTCCGTGCTGACAGGGTGATATGGCTACGTCATCGAGATATTGTGAGTTTCCTGTGTTGTGGCCACTTGGCTTCGGTGATGCTCGTCTGGCGTCGCTTCGTCGATGCTTTCTACCGTCGTGTGTGTCTGCGGACTCGTCGGGGTCACGTGAGCCACAGCAACAGCATTGGACCGCAGCGCCACTTTGCTCCACTCGACAAAGACCGAGCGCACGAGCCCGCGCTGCTGCACGACCATGGCTGTCAGTTGTGCACCCTTGTTGTTGAGCCGCTCATCTTTCTTGTGGCACACCAGGAGCTTCCAGGCATTGAAGACGCTGCCGAGAGACCGATACAGCGACTGGACGATGCGCCGAAGCACAACCTGATTCCGCTTGAAGCGCAGCTCGCGTCGCTGAGTGTCTTCGCGTAGTTTCAGCACGTACGGGACTTTTGTGAGGAAGAAGCCAAGCGTGCGAGGCGCTGTCGTTGGATCGTAGAGCGTCGAGTCGTACTGGGAATGTTGCTTTTGTTTGTGGCGGCGCTTTTTCTTCGCCATGTCCGCGTCATCGCTGTCTGAGTCATTGTCCGATGAATTGGGGCTACTATCGGGATTCCGACTCGCACCTTCAACGTAGTTTTCCGATTGTCGTCCTTCTCGTGACCTGCTTCCAGTCCCTCGTCCGTGTCCGTCATCGTCATCATCATCGCTTTGTCCGTTCTCGTTGTCGCTGTGGCTGAAGCCACCACGCTCAAGCGGTCGGTTATCGTAATCTGCAAACATGGCTCGGAATAGTTCCTAGCGCGCTTGGAAAAGCGCTTTCTTTGCGTGCGAGAGCGCTGCTGATTGGACCATCGCGAAGATCGTGCGCTCCACCAAGTGCGCAAACACTGCGATTCGCAGGCGGACGTGGAAATGCGACGATGAAGAAACAGACGCCTTGGATGTTGTTGAAGACTCCGATGATTGCTTGGTTTGCTGCTCGAGTTTGTCACAAAATGCGAGTGGCTCGGGTAATTTGACTGCGATGAACTTTTCCAGCGATTCAAAGGCCAAAAACTCTTGCTCGTAGCTTTGGAGCCATGCGTCCAGCGTCATCGTGCCGAGTTTGATGTGGGTGAGGATCCTGTTGCGCCTGCCGCAAGGAGCAGCGCCTCGATAGCATTGGGGTTTGTCTGGTCCGTTGCAGCGTCCGGAAGTCACGCAGGATTCCACGGCACAGGCTCTTGAGGTTCGTAGATTCGTGCTGAGGCGATGGTGGTATCCGCTCGATCTTGACGCCTTGCTGGTGGTCTCGTTAGTCGCTCATCTTCGCTGCGTGCTGAGAGAGGGGAGAGTAGCATCCCTCTCAATGCTGCTGCTGTTGTATTTGCTGAAACTTGCGTGGCGAGACATGGTGCAACGGATGTTGGCTACCGACCGTAGCTTTTGGCGCAGTCGGCTTGGAAGAACCGTGGAGCAAACTGCCACGCGCAGACTGACAAGGGCTTTTTGGTTCCGGGAGGCTCATTCATTCACTCCCCCATTCAGTCAGTCAATCCGGCAGTCTCTCGATGTTTGACGAAGTGTTTCGTCACCTTTTGTGTGCAAATCGCGATGCGGAAACATCGCCCATGAGTCAGTTTCAGCTATTTTTTTGAGAGAGCAGTCCAATTGTTCGACGGATGGTTTGTGGAAAGCGAAGGAACCGAGTGAATCGATAGCAAACGGCATCATGGTGGCAGTGCACGTGCAACTGCGGCAGAAGAAGAAGCCTCACGGCTGGAGCGGCAGCTCGACCACGCGCACAAGCTCGCGCAAGAGAAGGAAAACGGGCTGCGACTACAGAAAACGCGGCATCTCTACCACTCTGGGTTAACACCGACACCTGGAAGCAGCAGTGGTAGCAGCACGAAAAGCGGAACTTTTCACAATACGAGAGGGTTGCTCGCGGACGACTTTTGGAAAGAGCTGGTGCCACCAAGTGCAAGTTCGAATCATAGACGCGCGAGTGTGACGTTTACGTCTCACGTGGGGCTTGCGTTTGAGCACCTGCTGAGTCACCAAATGGTCGCGTCCCATGACCACTCGCTCGATGCGAGTACGCGCGATTGGCTCCGAGAGGTTCGCGTGCGTGGCGGCCAAATGCTGCAACTTCATCGGTCGTTTCAGACCATGAGTTGTACGTTCCAACAATTAGCCGAGAGCAGCCATTTGTACCAACTCGCAGAGACGCTCACGAAGGAGAGCCGAACACTGCTGAGCGCCGAGCAAGCGCTTGTGTTTATCGTCGACACAGCAGAACAAGAATTCTGGTGCCGCGTGCCACGCTCGTCGGACGCCAAAGAGATGGTCACAGTGCGCTCAAAGCTCATGCCATTCGCAACAGCAGGACACACGCACGCGCAGCCGCCAGTGCCGACTGGAGCAGACGCAGCAACGCGACCGACGCCAGGTGTCGAAACCCCTCCTATGGCGCGTTTGAGTGCAGGCGGACAGCCGAGTGGACTAGCGTCCATGGTGTACCACACAAAGCGCCCGCTGATGCTTCCGGCAGGTCATGTCACCAAGCACCCGTACTACTCGACTGCAAGCGACAACACGGATCGTATGATCAGCCATCCAAGTGCATCGACGCTGCTGGTGCCCATCGTGTATCGCGGACGCGCACTGGGCGTGATCCAGCTGTGTGGCAAGACGACAGTGATCGAAGCGCTCGGACTGTCGATTGCATTGGAGAAATGCGATGCATTTACGCATGAGTACCAGGCCTTGCTCATGCTGCTGGTTCACTTCGCGAGTGGCTTGTTCCCGAAAGTTTCGTATTTCACCGAGGTCGAGAGCAACAAAGTGAATGAAGAGACGTTGATCCAGCTCGCGCCCGAGATTTCCACGTGCCTGAGGTTCGAAGAGCTCGGCAAGATCGTGATTCAAAATGCCAAAGAGATCCTCGATGCCAATCGGTGCTTGTTGTTCGTCGCGGACAATGCCGAGCGTACGCTGCACAACTGGCAAAGCGATATCAGCGGTGGGACTGTGCAGGTGTACGAAAACACAAAGAAATCCGGCATGACAATCCCATTTGGCCGTGGCATCGTCGGTCTCGTCGCTGAGACGTGGCAAGTGATCAACATCCCGGATGCGTACGAAGACCCACGCTTTAATTCATCATGGGGTAAGAAAACTAACTATCGCACCAAGAGCATGCTGGCAGTCCCCACTCTGACCAACACCACAAAGCGACAGCCAATCCGACGAGCGAGCCATTTTGCGGCAGCAGGGAACGATAGCGGACTGCCGCCGACGCCTCAGCAGGGAGCACAATCACAGGAGCCACAAACCGAGCAAACACTGCTGGGTGTGATCCAGGTCATCAACAAGTCGGGCGGTGCGCCGTTCCGTGCCAAGGATGTGTTTCTGCTCAAGACTATTACGAAGTTGATCGCGCTCGCGATTGAAAACTCGCAGCCGTTCCAGGAAAACCAAGAGCTGTGCTCAAATCTCGGTAAACTGCTCGCGAATGGCGACCTCGTCGAGACCGTGATCAGTCTTGGGACGTCTGCGGAGGATATCATTGGCGTCGAGTGCGCAGCCATCTACGTCTACGACCATCTCGCGCAAGAAATAGTCACGTTTCATCGCAAGCGGCGGCACAAAATTGTTGTGAAAGAGCAAATGTACCGCCATTCGCTCTTCGGCGACGCCGTCGCGTCCAAGGAGCTCGTGATCGTGAACGCAGTCGACGAGATGGCAAATTTTAACGCATATGTAGACAGCATCGGGCATCAACGCGCACAACCTGCTCTTTGCACCGCTCGTAGTCGACGACCCGGATGCGATTGGAGTCGGTGGCGGCACGAGACTGGTCGGGCTCACGCATTTGGTCAACACAAAAGGGCGGAAACTGAAGTTTGAGCCCACGCAGGAAAAAACAAAACCTGAAACAGAGGACGAGCGGCGCGGATTTGGAGCATCTTCGTTTCGCAAGTACACACTCCGAGTCACCGCGTCCGATGAGAAGATCGGGTTCATCAAGCACGCCGTGGTAGCATGCCCCGTGTGAGACAATTACGGTCTCGAGATCGTTGGCATCCTCGTGCTGCTGTTCCCGAAAGGCAAGGCACCTCCATTTTCAGAATTGACGAACCTCCCAATCTTGTGCCGCTAGATCTCTGGCGTATTGAACGTTTGCAGCGATCTGAGTGCTATCTCAGCACGCAGTAAGAAGCTACAGAGCATGCTCGAACTGTCGATGAGAAAGCCCGAGATCGCGATGTCACTAACGCTAAGCGCGCGTGGCCAACTGGTCACATTCTTGCAGCCGTTGAATGTTGTTACGCTCGCATCGTGTGTTCACGCAGCGACAGCACTCAACATCAGCATCCGATCGCTGTCCATGGACGAAAATGGCAATCGGTGGGGGTTCCAGCTCTCGGCTGCTGGCATCCACGAAATGCACGCGGAGCACTTTCTGAAATGGATCGGCAAAGATCTGACCGCTAGCCAAGTCTTTGACAAGTTGCGCACTGATTTGCAGAGTGCCTATGTGCCTAAAGAGGCCGTTACCGGCGAAATTGATCGCAAATCAACTGAAGTTCGTGAGCACGTGAGCTCGGAATCGCACACAAGCCACGTTGGCGGTGATGGACAACGCCACACTACGAGGAGACCTCCCAGCGCGGCGCAGACAACACAAACGTCCAACGCACTCTCGTCGTTGCCCCAAGAGGTAATCTATGAGATTCGCAAGTTGCTCTGGGACTTCGTGGATACGTCGTGGAAAGTCGACATTAAACGCGCATGCAAGATGTTTGATCCTGTGGATCCAAGTCGGCAACGGTATGTGTCAAGGGATCAATTGGAGCAAACGCTGTCCTCTTCTGGCGGACGAAATGTGCAACTCGATCGGTTGCACTGGGATTTGCTCCACACGCAATTCGCCGACCCACACACGGACCTCGTCAACGTGGAGCGTATTTTCCAGACGCTAGCCCCGCAAATCATCGCCGTCGCTCACTTTCAGTATGAAATCGTCCCGATTTTGGACCCGATTACACAGAGCATCGTGAGCATTCACGTGATCCTGATGGCGATGTAAAGATGGCGACATTTCACTTCGGATGACGCCAGGTGAGGCTGGTCTCAGCGAGTCGTGTGGATCTCTGTTTGAGAAACTCATTGCAATCGGTTGTCATTCTATGCAACAGCATGATTGCAGTGAAGCTGGCGTGGAGACAAGGGCGTGAGGCTCTCACAGCCAATGAAACACGTACCTCATGCCGCACATTTCTCGCTGGCGCACGGTCTTGTAGATGTCATAGCGCTCGTGAAGACTGCTGCATCGACGCCTTAGAATGATACATAAAGATCGACAGACGAATGCATGCAAGCCATAGATGCTGAGATAAAGATCCGATTGAAGAGATTTCACAATCAACTCGGCTGGCTGGAGACAGTTATGATTGGATATCCGAGTGGCGTTCGTGGATGCCAGCAACTCTCTCATTCTCCTACTCCTTGCAACTTCAGAAACGAGTGGCTGCACCGCATTCCCCGTTGACTGAGTTAAGCATTCGGGTGCTGCTTTCAACATCCTTCACGATACCAAACGTCTTAAATATCCGGTTATCCTCTTGACTATGGCCACAGCGCGTGCTGCGAGCGATTGAACCACCGAGAATCCGACCGAGATCAGTAGCTCTCCGATGAGTCGTCTGCCGCGGTCTGTTTCTGTTCTCTGTGCCACGTCGTCAATTGCACCTAGAGAGCATGAAATGCTCCAACTGTATCATACAGTAGTGCACGTGCAACTGCGGAGCGTCGTCTTTGCGTGGAAGTGTGGACCTCCTGGAACCACACAAAACGAGAATAAAACAAAATGGCCGATCTTCTCGCCAACATGGCAATGAGCTCCAAGAATGCAAAGATACTCACCGACGAATCGCGGGGAAATGGTCAAGTTCTTCCGTCCCAAGTCGCAGCTCTACTCGACAAAGACATCGGTGTCACCCCGTCAAAACCTAGAAACACCTCACTCTCGGCAGTGTTAATGAGACTCGGGAATTCTCAAAATCATACGTTCAATAGAATTACCTTCTCTCTCTCTCTTTGCTTGGAAGTAAACAGACTGAAGTGTTTGTATGTGCTCAGCTCTGCAGTAAACTTGGCCATGCAGCTGGTTTAAATTCCGTGGCTTTCGAGCGTCCGCCAAGCCGGGTCTTTGAGCCCAAGGTGCGTTGCATAGATCAGCAGACAAGTTCACTCGTACAGCATCTCGACACTGACGTTTCTGCTGTTTAGTCCCAACTTTTCAAAGCGCTCTTACAAGCGGTTTCAATTGTAGTGTGCATCAATGATAAAAGCTGCCGCGTGATGCGGTCGCATGACAACATCAGTAGCTGCCTCAGCACGAATTTTCTGCAGCCACAAACGCGGTGATAGGACTCATCATGTTGCGGCTGATGTTATGGATTATGGCACTTCAGTTGGAGAAGAGCGGCGTGTACAGGATCAAAAGCTGAGATTTGATCACGGTACAGTCACTTGCCACAGCTCGATCGTTTTGAACTCAAAACTTCGATCTTCAAATTTTGAAGTGACGCCAGCAAAGCGGTGCCTGATGAAAGCGATGCAATAGATCGGACTGTGCTAGAGTTGACAACCAACTGTGTCGATGCAGGTGGGGCATTCGACCGTGCAACAAGGGTACTGTATTGTACACTGCGCACGTTTCGTCAGAAGGACGTTCACTGCTGAACCAAGAGCTGACGAGGATGTCGAGCCATGAGACAGACAAGTGGCCAGACATCCACACTCCAGTCCAACTCTCGTGATTCTTTGCGCAATCAAGCGTTCTTTTTACCGAGTCCTTTGCCTGTTGTAGTTGTATCTGTTCCCCAGAGAAAAAAACGATAAGATCGGGTAGCAGAGAGCTTCGATAACTTTCTCTCGCCATGAGATTTTGTCAGCGTATATCGATGAGAAACTGTAGATTTTGAAAATGGCTGAGTCCTACAAACTGAAGTGGCGTCCAGATCTCCAGGATTGCCTGTTACTGCCACGCGCACAGCGCCAATTGAAGCGTCCCGCAGCAAAATGCATTGTGATAAACTTGATCGCTCTTGGAGGTTAGATTTGTGTTATTGCGCTGTACTGCTTTTCGATTCTGGGTGGGATAATCGCTTGGTTTATGATGGTGCAAACAGATCCTACGTGTCTCACTGCGCACTCATGTAAAGGCTCCATCAAGTGAGTGACTCATTTACAGTCTCTTTTGGATATCAGAGCCACTCGTTCATCATGCTTTTTAGACTGACATTAAAGCAGGTTCATGCTGTTATGAACGTGCATGCTTAGATCCAAAGCGGCGACCGGTGTCACTGCTATTTTCAAAGGCGCAGCGAATGGGAAACCAAACTGGCAAGCAGGTGCAGCACAGGTACTTTCTCGCACATGCACTTTGACAATGAAACGATCTCAGTGCGTGTGTCACGTGGGCATCGTGTCAACGCTATCAATCGTGTGTCACATGTGCACTAATTGAATACTCACGTAGTCCATAGAACTGCGAATCACAGAACTCGTGTTGGCTGTCTGTCTGTGTTTTTGTATGGTTCGCTGCCGCAGACACTCTTTTATCCGACTTGGTTCCTGACAACGGCTGTTCGAAGCGATCGCGACGGTATATTGCGCTCGTCACACATCTGGGATGCGCTCGTGCCACTGGCGTCTACAGCGCGTTAATTGGCGCGAGGCACGTGTCTTGGAGGTCTCGATGATGTGATGATCACGATGCGCAGTGCCAAACGCGCCAAGAGCCAACTGAGCCTGTCCACTGCCTTTCTGTGCGGTCATTGGTGGCGGACAGCAGCCGGGCTTGACTTAAGCTTAGTCCGATTAATTCGCCGTGACAGTGGTCCTCCTAACCAGCACAGCGTCGTCCTGCCACCCAGCATGGTGGCTCGAGATTCTCACGCAGCTCACTTTTCAACTCACCTTCGCGAGCATGAAGCAGTCGAGCGACGCCATGGAGCCAAACGCGGAGTACCTCCAGAAGCTTGAGACCCAGTCGCCGGGCAACTTTAATGAAGTCAAGACCCCCGTGGACCTCGAGGACGGTGCACTGCGTCCCGGTGGTGCACCGTCGGTGTTCTCGCGCCACCACATTGGTCTCTTGGCGCATATCGCCGCCGTCGGTGTCGTCTATGGCTCGGTCGTCGGTGTCATCTACGCTGTGCTCAACAACTACCTGTACATGTCGGCGACGCTCACGGCCACGGCTACGGCGTTGGTGCGTCTCCCGCGTGCGCTTCGATGGATCGCGGCCGTGTTTACCGATTGCTACCCGATCTTCGGCTACCGTCGTCGTCCGTACTTGATCATCGGCTGGACCATGACGTTCGTGTCGTGCTTTCTCATGGCAGTGCTACCGCTCGGCGATCCGTACTACACGGACCCATCGCTTTCGGGAAAAGACGAATCCAAGATGACTGAAGCGCAGCTGACGACGATCAACCACGACGCGCCTGACCGCGGCGTCAAGCTTATTTTCCTGCTCATGCTCGCCAACTTGGGCACGGTTATTGCGTTCGGCGCGTCGGATGGTGTGATGGTGGAGCTGGCGCAGCGGGAGCCAGAATCCATTCGTGGCACCGTCCAGAACCACGTCTCATCTGTGCGTCAAGTGTTCATGATTCTGTCGGCGTTCATGACGGGTCTCGGTCTCAACGGCGTCGACTACGGCGGCTCGTTCTCGTGGACCATGGGGTTCAACGCGATCATGGGCGTGTGCGCGTTCTTCTCGTTTATCACGATTCCAATCTGCTGGTTCTGCATCACCGAGACCAAGGCTGAAGTGCAGTCCATGCGCTCGTTCTTCGTGTACTTGTACGGACTGATGCAAAACCGCGTGATCTACCAAGTCATCGCGTTCCGTTTCTTCCGTCAGATCTTTTCGCTGTTCTCTGTGACGGCGTCGGGTCCGATCCAGAGCGCGTGGGCCAAGGTGGAGCCACTCAACGACGGTCTCGCGTCGATGTTCTCCTCGATCGTGACCTTCGCGGCGTTGTTCGTTGTGCGCAAGTGGGGACTCCACTGGAGCTGGCAGCTCGTCGTGATTGCGTGCCAGTTTTTCGTCGTGGCGCTTGACGCGATCCCAACGTTCATCACGATCTGGAACGTGTACCGTAGCCAGTGGTTCTGGCTCGGGGTGCCGCTCCTGGAGGAGATCCCGAACAGTATCGGTGACTTCATCGCGACGCTGTTCGTGGTCGAAGTGTGTGACATCGGCAAGGAAGCTACGGTGATGAGTCTCATGGTGAGTATCTCGGCCGTGGGCACGCCGTTCGCGACCGTGATGACCAAGTCCGTGGACTCGAACTTTGACATTGAGCGCAAGTACATCGTCAAGGACGACAACCACGTGCGATGGCAAGTGACGTACGCATACCTCATCGCGTACGCGTTCAACCTCTTCTCCGTCGTGTTTGTCGTGTGGCTTCCTCGCCAGAAGAAGGAAGCCCAAGAGCTCAAGGCCAACGGCGGCAAGAGCAAGATCATGGGGATCGTCACCATTTTCTACCTCGTCTTCGCGTTCGCGTGGACGATCATGACCAACGTCTTGAGTCTCTTCGCCTCGACCAAGTGCTTGCGCATCGCCGGTGGCAACGGTTGTTAAACAAAGTCAAAAAGTAGTCACAAAGTACGGATGGATAGACCGTAACATTTCTAATGTAACCATTAAAAACAGGAAAAATATAATAGACTTGCTTTTTGCACGGGCAGATTGGTGTCGCGAATGATAACTTTGGATTTGCACGCTCCCAAGGGACTTGCAGCGCAACACAAAAACATATACGAGTAGAAAGTGGTGGTGATCGACCGGTCGCTAGCTGACGTTGGCCCGTCTGCATCAGAATCTCTGACAGTTGCGAACCGGATTGCCACGTCCACTTTCGGAGAGGTGATGATCAAGTTGCTACGATGCGGGGTGACTCCAGCTTCGGATTAGTCGCTCTGAGGCAGCAATTGCGCTCCCTGACCAACACACCACTTAGAAGCGGTTCTTGCGTCTCTTTCGACATGCGTGACAGAATACCAGTGCTGTGATCGGTGTCTGAGAAAGGTCTCGGTGAGAGTGATGTGGCAGTTGGTGGAAAGCGAGTGGACCAGGAGTGGTGTGCATGCCTATGTAGTGAGCTCGTCAAATAGGTGGCGAGTCAGGCTCCAAAAATAAGTCTGTAACAAGTTGCATATCTTAAGTGAAGCAACATGGTGAGTGCGGTTTCCAACATGTCTAATGGCGACGGCGCTTGAGGGGTCTTTGAGTGGTGACAGCGCGACTAAGAAACAGCGTGCACCGGGTGCAAGCGTAACGTGAGCGCTTCGTTCGCCGGTGTGTCCTGGTTGGCGTATTGGTTCGTCCTTTCACCGTCGGCAGTGATCGCATCGGCACCTGCCCACGACGATCCGTCAGGACGAAGGAGGCGTTCCCTAAGGCGTCTTTCCTATGCCTTCTCTCTCTTGAGATCTTCACGAGCGGGCGGCTCTTGGGACTTGGCCTGGGTGTTGGATGAGCTGAAGGGTCGCTTGTTGGGTTGGCCGCCAAATGGAAGGTTGGAAGCGACGTGGCGACGTGGAGGTATTGTCTCGTGTGATTGGGAATCCATGCCGACCACAAGGTTTCCGATGGTGCCAAGTGCGCACGACGCACTCAACCCCGATCAGGTTATACTTCAACGTGGGTACTCTGTGGAAACGAAGCTCTCAGCTGTAAGGAGGTGCTCCCTTGTGCTGCAGCGTGTAGCAACTTGGTTTCCTTGTTTGCAAGCAGAAGCGAGAGCTCATTCTTCAAAAGCCCGCCTCAGCGACACACCAGCTTCATAACTACCTCAAATCAAACTCAACATGGTTGCCTACAAGTCGTTCGCTGTTCTCGGTGCGGGTTCCCTCGGGAGCCACATCATCAACGAGCTCCTCAAGACCAACGTCTCTGTCAAGGTGCTCACCCGCGATGACACGAAGGTATGTATGCTCTTTGCATATGCGACGGACTTAGCCTGGTTGCTGGTGGACTGTGCTTGCACATGCAAGTGGAAACGGACATTGGCAATGCCTGTATGACGCAATGTAGCCGGCGTTCGCGGAATACAAGGAAAACGGTGCGACTGTCGTCAAGGTTGACTATTCGAACGAAGACGAGCTCAAGAAGGCGTTTTCAGGCGTCGAAGTCGTGTACGTGCAGCCTATTCTTTCCCTTGTTGTACTCATGCATGTATGAGATCGTCTAATATGCCTTTGGCCACAATAGCGTGAGCGCACTTGCCCTGTCCGTACTTAGCATTCAAGTTGAGATTGCCAAGGTCGCCAAGGCTGCTGGCGTCCAGTTGTTTGTGCCTGCTGAGTACGGTATTTACGTCACGGAAAGCTTTACGTTCCACAAGAAGGTCGTGCAAGACGCGCTCAAGGAGCTCCAGCTCCCGTACACGGTGTTCTACACGGGCTTCTTCGCCAGAGACCATGGTTTCCTGGGGTTTGACTACGCAAACGGCCGTATTCGCGTGGTTGGCTCGGGCGATGTGCCATTCAGCTTGACAGCTCGCCCTGACATTGCTCGTTTCGTCGCGCATGCGCTCACGACGGCGGAGCCTTCGGACTTGGCCTGGGCTAAGATCCCAATCGAGGGGGATCGCAAGACCTTCCTCGAGATCGCTGCAATCGCCGAGAAGAAGCTTGGCAAGAAATTCGAGATCGAGTACGTCGACCTAGAGGAGACCCGCAAGAACATCAACACCGACTTCGTCGCGTTTTTCACGACCGTCATTGCCGATGGCAACGCTGTCGCTGGTTCAGCTGAGGATGTCAAGGCTGCGATCAACAAGTTCTACCCCGACTGGAACCCTTCGCCGATCGACAAATTCATCACAGCGTAAGATCGTCATCGCATACTTTGAGTGTCGTCAATCCGTGTGTAACTACATTTGAAACACAATTCATTTCATGAGCAAGTAAAACAAACGTCATTGACGTTTGTTTGCGAATAATTTCAGTTTGCGGTTGCTGTCGCTTCTTGTGCGTTCAAGACGACACACGAGGCGCGACGTCATGAAGCACTAGCACTTGAAGTGCACTGCGGCCGCGCCATGCAGAATCTAATGGGAAAGAGAGTTGAGAGTGCATCGCCTCTGCTTTCCATTATCCCCTTTACTCCATGACGAAATTGTTTCGGCAGTTTTGCATGGGAAATGGAATTTGTAGTTCGCCTCGCATAACATAACATACCTCGCTGCGAAACTAAATCACGTGGCTTCTCGACAATGTGCTCGAGGGTGAACGCAAAGGGGTACTGGCTGCAAGCGCGTGGCGGTTGCAGCGTTGACGCACGTGCTTGCAGAACAGCGGGTAGTCTGCTTGGGGGTGACGTCCTTTGGCGTGTCAAATGAACAAGTTGAAGCTACGTCAACATGGCCAAAGTTCGTGACGTGGATCTGTTCCAGAGATTGGATTGGTTGAAACGTGATTATTTTGAGCCAACGAGATGTCAAGAGCTCTATTTTGATCGAGTAAACCAGTTGACAAGCGTCCGTTTTCTGTTCGCAGTGTACCCATTTGTATGTGGCTTGATGTCGCCGAGGGAGAGAGACACCGAATGCTCATTTGCTGTGCATAAGAACAGCGCAGCAGCCTTGCACTTTTGTGATATGGAGAACGAAAGGCTCCACAGCGTATGCCGATCGTCGAATCTCAGCTCACATGCATGCAGCAGCGAGCCAACAGAGCTTTGTGGACTTTTGGAACCGTCCACCGCATTGCGTTTCCGTACATTGGCCACACTTTTTTTTGTAAGATGAGGCACGTGCATCAACCCGTACACGGGGAGATCTGTTTACTTTTAGAAATGATGCTGCGCATAGTCAAGTGACTAGGCAAATCGACCACGAACAGCTAGTATCAACCGTCTTGAATTACAACGAGGTGGGACCAGGTACGAGCTCAGTTTGCAGCGTTTGTTCGCTGGAGCATGCTAAGAACTCGTCTGCCTCCATTGATCAGTATTCTTACTCTCATTTGACGTTCACGCGGATCTGGTGAAAATTATCGAGCAGCGCTTTGTTGGAGTAAAATATCAAGTCTGTTGAACAAACAGTACATCTACAGAGACAAAACTGATACGAGAATGCTTGCTGTCGTTAGAATTATGCTCCAATACAGTGGGAAACAAACTTGAGCCACGCTAAAGTCTTGTCATGTGCGTCCCACCATCCATCACTTGAAAACGTGTTGCCTATTTACTAAAGTATTTACCCTAATTTGTGTGGTGGATGTTAAATTAGGTGTTCCTACAAACAAAACGAACATCGAAACTCTCAAATATTGACCAGATCATAATACCGACCAGACCAAACATAGACTGATAAGATAGAGTGACGATGCTTTGGTTTCGACACTGAGAGTGCTGTGTCTTAGCATCACGACGGATCATGCCTTCCTGCCAGTTAAGAGGAGGCTAACGGCGTGTGTTCGCTAGATTAGCTGCTCACTTTCTCGCTTCTTCTAGATAAGGGGAGGTAGGATCATTGCCCGTAAAAAATCTGGCACACTCGCATGAAACAAACAAGCGTTCTGCTAGTGGGAAAAGTCGAGGGTCTACGTCTCAAAATAATCGGCAGTCGACGGCTGACTATTGTTTCATCTATCTGATCGACTGCGGATGCCTGCCTTGTGCTCGAGGCTGCAGGAAGAAGTGCGTTCGAGAACAGCGGCTATGCATCTTGGGGGTGAGGTGGGGCAACAATCGCGTCAAGGACAACCAACAAAACAGGTGCGATTGCTGAGGTTTTCTAAGTACTTGACCATGGCCGACGAAACAACATGAAGACAGGGCGTTTTTTTTATCGTCGTTGATTTTTTTCTTTTTGGCGTTCAGAGGTACAGTCCTTATCCGATTTCACCACGAAAGTACGATACGCTTTATGTTTATTAGGTGAGGTATATTTAGGTTCATCGTCGTGACCTACAATATCCATTCTCCTAACTACTCTTCATTGCGAATTTCATCTAGGAGTGTAAATGTGTCTATAGCGCGGATTGCAATAGATCACTTCTGAATGCTAAATAATCTTTGACCAGGATGGCATGTTCTCTTGGTCCTATGTGAGGCTGCCTTGTGTTGTCCAATGACCTTGGGTCTTCCGAACTTCGCATAAGCCAATGCATGACGTCGTTGTCAAGATCCTGGGTGAGATTGTTGAAAGCAGCTCTTTGAGTTGGGAAGTGGACCTGCGTTGAGGTTCTGGTATCCATGGCTAGGTTGGCGGCTGAGTCCGCCATCTTGTTGAAGGCACGGTAGTGATGGTACCATCCTCGGATGTCGATGCAATCCGCGAGTCGTCGACTTGTCTGGTATAAACGTGCCAATCGGTGCTGTCGAGGGGACCGATGCATTCGCTGTTGGGAGATAATCAGTGCACTGTCTCCAATCACGTACAACGGTTCGAAGTGACTGCGTTGGGCTTCTCGGAGTCCATGTATGAGACCCCAGTACTCGGCAAAGTTGTTGGTCGTGTCCTTCCTGCTATACGTCATGCTCGCGGCCCAAATTAAACTGGCTGTGTGCGAGTCCTTATGGACACGCACGATAATGGATCCAGTCCCTCCTGGTCCTGGATTGCCGCGTGATCCACCATCGAAAAACAACAGGTAAACGCCGCGAGTATCACTTGGAGTCAAGGGGATGGCGTCGGTTTGACTGAGAAAGCAGTCGACATATGCCTTGAGAACTGCCGCAACCGTGTGACCGTCCGAGTCTCCAGCTTGCGCTTCAGCGAGTCGTGCGAGGTTTCGCATTCCTGCCTCTAATCTGGTCATCATGATCGCCATCTCAGCAGTCGATTCGATTGGATCCGAATCCATGCGTCGCAGATGCGCACACCAAATGGCATGTATGAGCGACGCGCTCATATATCGCCACAGCATGTGTGCGACGGGATAGAGATGATCTTGGAGATGTTCATTGGAGAACTTGTGTCCGATAATGTGTCTCTTGATCGTGGTCCATGCATGCCTTGGAGTATGTGGTAGATCCAGACTGAAGATCCAGATTGCGGGGTCGTGACCAGGAGTGATTCCGATCTTCGCCCATAGCGCATAAAAGTAGTTCCACACCAGTTTGGCTCTCGGACACTCCCAGAATAGATGTTGAACAGAAGATTGGACAACTTGGGAACATTCGGGATTCGAGCAGGATAGATCAGCTTTCTCATAGTTCCACATGGAGAGTCGGTTGGCTTTCAGTCGGAGAAGAGTCTGGCCGTATAAACTGTAATCCCTGGGATGTTGTGTAATTCGCTCCATTGGATTAATTGCAGTCCTGGCCACAGAGATCCTGCTGTATGGACAGCTTTGTTGACTGCTGCATCTCGAGTATCTTTGCCAATTTGTGTCCTCGTTGCTGCAACTTGTTGCCGATAGAAAGATCTGGTCGTATTGTATCGTCCGTTGCCACCCCATAGTTGCACGATTCTTGTGAAACGTGGATGTGCATGGAACGACACCTTCTGCCCGTTCAAGTCTCTTGTTGCCATGATGTCACAGTCCATTGCGGAGTGAACTGTATGCGTAGCTTTGACTAGGGTCGTGTCGACGTGGGTCAGAGTTGCTTCACTGGTGTGCAGATGCCATTCGTGGTTGTAATGACGTTGCCCGTTGTACAGCCGAAGCACATTTGTTTGCTGTGGTCGATACAGAAGCTGTGGGAAGTTGGATACCAACGTAGCACATAACCGCTCGAGCGCTCGAATAGACGGCCGGGAGAATCCGGAGATTCCACATGTTGGGATGAAGTTAAGCACTCCTGGTCTTATCCACTCCCATCGAAGTATGTCACCCAGTTGTGCTGTTCCAACTGATAATGATGTGTGAGCAAGCTTGTAAGGGGAGCCGTTGGAATCAAGAAGCCACCCATCTGCAGTCGAGGTCATGTATGGCAACCATTCTGCACAGAATGTCCCACGTAGCTTTCGTCCTTCAGCGATGATACCTGGAAGCCTGTCAGACATTTTAGAGCTGAGGTCGATCTGGAACACATCGCCGTCCCATTGAGTCTGCACAATTGTCGACTTGAAGTGCTCGTAACACCAACGTACATTATCACGTTCTCTGGGCTCATAGGGTCGAGAATGGAGCGACGCGCACAATGCTGCGCCAGTTGTCCACATGTTTTCACGAAGCTGGAGTGGCCGCCTTGGAATTGCATCGAGCGGCGTGATGTACGTCGAAGAAGCCCTTGTGTTGTGCAGCAAGATTTCCCCGATGACCTGATCGATGTGAGAGGTTGTGATTGCCCATCTGGAGACTGCTGTGGCACTCATCGTCATCAGCTCAGTTCTGATGTTGGGTACTGACAAGCCTCCATTCATTTTTTTGAGCTCAGCTTGTTCTTCCTTCATCCACGGTTTCGCAGGCTTACCATTCCTTGAGCCCCAGACAAATTGTTTCACTAGGTCGTGTAGCTGATTGACAATAGCCGTAGAGGGCCAGGAGTGCCTGGCCACGTAAAGCACTTTGGGTATGATGACGGCACTGGCAATTGCTGCGCGTTGGGCGACAGAGTGAGTTTTGAGACGCGCAAGTCGAAGTCTGACACGTAAGGCTTGGATGCACTTGGACCAGTTACTTGCATTCGAAGGCGTTTGTCCGACTTGGATGCCGAGGCAGCGGCAATGTTCCTCACGTTGTAGCACATGAATGTCACTGACTGACTCTTCGGTGGAGCTGTATTCCTTGTTCAGCGGTAATACTGCAGATTTGTGCCGATTGACTCGAAGCCCAGAAGCTGCTCCATATTTGTCCAGGATTGCAAACACGGCATTAATATCCTTGGGATCGCTAAGATAAATGGTCGTGTCGTCTGCGTATCCTCCAAGTCTGACTTCAGTTGCGCATCCTGCTGCCTGGAGTTCAACGCCGTGTATTTCGTCACTCGCTTCGATTTTCCGATAAAGAACCTCTAACGCCAAGATGAAGAGAAGAGGGGCCAGCGGACATCCTTGACGAATTCCGGATGTTACGTTGTACTTTCTCGACAGGAAACCGTTGACAACTCCAGACATACTGAATAACGCAAGATCAACGCAACAGTAATGAGAGCTTAGCTTTGATTAGTTATTGCAAGTCAAGCGACAAAACATTAGCTAGACCAATTCACTAGGCAGAGCGAACAAACTCTAAGAGAGTACGAGCTCGATAGCGCTTCTACTTTGTTTTCTTGCAGCCATTTCCCCCTGCGATGCGCAAACACTTGGTCGAGTCAAACAAACTCAAGATGTTGGTCATGATCGTCCAGGCCAGTGAGAACGTAATGTAGAAAATCGTGAAGATTCCCATCCACTTGTTTCTTCCGCCGTTCTTCTTGAGCTCCTGTGCCTCCTTCTTCTGACGTGGGAGCCACATGACGAAGACCACCGAGAACAAGTTGAAACCGTAGGCGATGAGGTACGCGTACGTCACTTGCCATCTGACTGCGTTGTCGTCCTTCACGATGTACTTGCGCTCGATGTCAAAGTTCGAGTCGATCGACTTGGTCATGACCGTCGCGAACGGTCTCGCCACAGACGAGATGCTGACCATCAAACTCATGAGGGTCGCTTCTTTGCCAACGTCGCACACTTCGACCACGAAAAGCGCTGAAATGTACACACCGATAGAGATCGTGATGCTTTCGAAGAGAGACACACCGAGCCAGAACCACTGGCTGCGGTACACATCCCAGATGGTCATGAACGTTGGAATGGCGTCAATGAACACCACGCCGGCCTGGACAGTGATGGTGACGACCTGCCAGCTCCAGTGAAGTCCCCACTTGCGTAGCACGAACAATGCAAAGATTGTAGCTCCCGAGGTAATGATGCCGGCAATACTGTCGTTGAGGGGCTCAACCTTTGCCCACGTGCTCTGGATCGGGTTTGCCGCAGTCACAGAGACCCACAAACAGATTTGGCTGCAGAAGCGAAACGCAACCATCTGGAAGATCACGCGAGTTTGCATGATGTCGTACAGGTACACGAAGAACGAGCGCATCGACTGCGCTTCCGTCTTCGTTTCTGCGACACAGAACCAGCAGATTGGAATGGTGATGAACGCGAAGAATGCGCAGACGCCCATCACTGCATTGAAGCCCATCGTCCACGAGAACGAACCACCGTAGTCGGCACTGTTGAGTCCGATACCCGTCATGAACGTAGACAAGATTGTGAACGCTTGACGAACGACGGTGACGTGGTTCTGAACGGTGCCGCGAATAGCCTCAGGCTCTTGTTGAGCGAGCTCAACCATCACACCATCAGCCGCACCAAAAGCCAGGATATAGCCAAGGTTGGCGAACATCAGCAGGAAAATGACCAATACACCGCGGTCTGAGGCGGTGTGGTTGATCATCGCCAGCTGCGCTTCTGTCATCTTACTCTCATCGTCAATCAGGTCATCGGGGAAATCTTGCTGCACAACACAAGGGCTTCTTCGACGTACATCACGCCGCTCGATGTATTTCCAAGGTGGCCACTCCAGCTTCGTGAAAACATGTGGACAACTGGCGCAGCATTGTGCGCGTCGCTCCATTCTCGACCCTATGAGCCCAGAGAACGTGATAATGTACGTTGGTGTTACGAGCACTTCAAGTCGACAATTGTGCAGACTCAATGGGACGGCGATGTGTTCCAGATCGACCTCAGCTCTAAAATGTCTGACAGGCTTCCAGGTATCATCGCTGAAGGACGAAAGCTACGTGGGACATTCTGTGCAGAATGGTTGCCATACATGACCTCGACTGCAGATGGGTGGCTTCTTGATTCCAACGGCTCCCCTTACAAGCTTGCTCACACATCATTATCAGTTGGAACAGCACAACTGGGTGACATACTTCGATGGGAGTGGATAAGACCAGGAGTGCTTAACTTCATCCCAACATGTGGAATCTCCGGATTCTCCCGGCCGTCTATTCGAGCGCTCGAGCGGTTATGTGCTACGTTGGTATCCAACTTCCCACAGCTTCTGTATCGACCACAGCAAACAAATGTGCTTCGGCTGTACAACGGGCAACGTCATTACAACCACGAATGGCATCTGCACACCAGCGAAGCAACTCTGACCCACGTCGACACGACCCTAGTCAAAGCTACGCATACAGTTCACTCCGCAATGGACTGTGACATCACGGCAACAAGAGACTTGAACGGGCAGAACGTGTCGCTCCATGCACATCCACGTTTCACAAGAATCGTGCAACTATGGGGTGGCAACGGACGATACAATACGACCAGATCTTTCTATCGGCAACAAGTTGCAGCAACGAGGACACAAATTGGCAAAGATACTCGAGATGCAGCAGTCAACAAAGCTGTCCATACAGCAGGATCTCTGTGGCCAGGACTGCAATTAATCCAATGGAGCGAATTACACAACATCCCAGGGATTACAGTTTATACGGCTCAGACTCTTCTCCGGCTGAAAGCCAACCGACTCTCCATGTGGAACTATGAGAAAGCTGATCTATCCTGCTCGAATCCCGAATGTTCCCAAGTTGTCCAATCTTCTGTTCAACATCTATTCTGGGAGTGTCCGAGAGCCAAACTGGTGTGGAACTACTTTTATGCGCTATGGGCGAAGATCGGAATCACTCCTGGTCACGACCCCGCAATCTGGATCTTCAGTCTGGATCTGCCAGATACTCCAAGGCATGCATGGACCACGATCAAGAGACACATTATCGGACACAAGTTCTCCAATGAACATCTCCAAGATCATCTCTATCCCGTCGCACACATGCTGTGGCGATATATGAGCGCGTCGCTCATACAGCCATTTGGTGTGCGCATCTGCGACGCATGGATTCGGATCCAATCAAATCGACTGCTGAGATGGCGATCATGATGACCAGATTAGAGGCAGGAATGCGAAACCTCGCACGACTCGCTGAAGCGCAAGCTGGAGACTCTGACGGTCACACGGTTGCAGCAGTTCTCAAGGCATATGTCGACTGCTTTCTCAGTCAAACCGACGCCATCCCCTTGACTCCAAGTGATACTCGCGGCGTTTACCTGTTGTTTTTCGATGGTGGATCACGCGGCAATCCAGGACCAGGAGGGATTGGATCCATTATCGTGCGTGTCCATAAGGACTCGCACACAGCCAGTTTAATTTGGCCCGCGAGCATGGCGTATAGCAGGAAGGACACGACCAACAACTTTGCCGAGTACTGGGGTCTCATACATGGACTCCGAGAAGCCCAACGCAGTCACTTCGAACCGTTGTACGTGATTGGAGACAGTGCACTCATTATCTCCCAACAGCGAATGCATCGGTCCCCTCGACAGCACCGATTGGCACGTTTATACCAGACAAGTCGACGACTCGCGGATTGCATCGACATCCGAGGATGGTACCATCACTACCGTGCCTTCAACAAGATGGCGGACTCAGCCGCCAACCTAGCCATGGATACCAGAACCTCAACGCAGGTTCACTTCCCAACTCAAAGAGCTGCTTTCAACAATCTCACCCAGGATCTTGACAACGACGTCATGCATTGGCTTATGCGAAGTTCGGAAGACCCAAGGTCGTTGGACAACACAAGGCAGCCTCACATAGGACCAAGAGAACATGCCATCCTGGTCAAAGATTATTTAGCATTCAGAAGTGATCTATTGCAATCCGCGCTGTAGACACATTTACACTCCTAGATGAAATTCGCAATGAAGAGTAGTTAGGAGAATGGATATTGTAGGTCACGACGATGAACCTAAATATACCTCACCTTATAAACATAAATATACCTTTTCTTATAAAGATAAAGATGTCTGGAGTTGAACAGTTATAAACTATTATAGCTAAATAAACTGCAAACTATTAGTTTGTAAACTGCCTGACACTGACACTGCAGTTGCAGAGTTTATAAGTGGGTGGTTAACAACTCCATTTTTTGGGGTAAACATTTGATAATACACTTGCTGCCAGACCTAAATCTGGTGATGATTGCAATAGATATATCACATCTCATACCAGCATCACAGGAAAAACCAGCAGCATGTCTCGCTTTTAAACGCTGAGTACACTGCAAGAGCTTGTTCTGTACTGTTTGACCAATGGTGTGAATCACTCAACCTCTTCCTACCTCACATCACCAGCCGCACAGCCCCGTCAGGTCAACGATCTTTGCTCCGGGAATTGGAAAAGCACTTTGTGTTCATTACTCCGGAACACTCGACAGCACTACAGAAACTTTGGTTTACCGTCACATCAAGCATCCCAGTATTGCTGTGGAGAACGAGAGTGGAAATAGTGCATGAACGGCAGCATGTTACTATCGAAGAAAGCACCCAGCGTGTGTGGACAGCATGTGTGATGCAAGTGCGGGCTGTGGCTCATCGGATGAGAACGCTCCAAGGAGAAAAGATCAATGCAACTTGCCTGAGCCAACTGCTCAGCGTACTGGAGAGACAAGACTTGTCGCGCCAACTGGAAGCATGGTCGACAGCGCGTCTGTATTTCGGTGGAGGTGCACGCGGCAACCCAGGTCCAGGAGGCAGCGGTTGGGCACTCATCTTCCTGAATGGACGCAGCAATCGATGGGAACTCAAAGCATGCGGCTATGCGTACATGGGATCGGAAGTCACGAACAATTGGTGCGAATACAGCGCACTAAGAGATGGCCAGACATACAGTGCACACTACCTACAGCACTATGAAGTCAAGTTGGAAGTCTTCGAAGATAGCCAAATGATTATCGCATCCCAGAACGGGTTCTCCTCAATACGCCAGACCGAGTTGCAGCCGCTAGCAGTTCGGGAAAATCAAATCATCGCCAACTTTGCGTGGACCTCCTGGAATCACACAAAACGAGAACAAAACAAAATGGCCGATCTTCTCGCCAACACGGTGTGACGAATCGTGCTTATTGCTGAGGATGCAAGTTGAATTGTGTTTTAAAAGAAACAGAAACAGAACTGCTCTGCCGAGTCGCTACACTTCCCAGCGGCTCGGACTCAATCCTATGTACATGGTGGTTGCTGTCCTGCTCCATCGAGAGCTACTGGAACAGATGACTAATTACTTGGTAATGACTCATTTCCACGGTGACGAATTACACTGGATGAGTCACAACGCGTAGTGATTCACCTGCGAATTCGACTCTGGCGTGCGCAAAGCTGAACAGATCACCACACACGGCAATGAACTTCAAGAGTGCGAAGATACTCACCGACGAATCGCGGGGAAACGATCAAGTTCTTCCGTCCCAAGTCGCAGCTCTACTCGACAATGATATCGGTACCACCCCGTCAAATATGAGAAACACCTCACTGTCAGCAGTGTTAATGAGACTCAGGAATTCTTCAACTGTATGTAGATCATAAGTTAAATAGAATTACCTTCTCTCTATCTCTCTCACTATAAACATCAACACAGCACACAACATGGGTACAGAACGAACAGAAAATGGACGCTTTTCAACTGGTTTACTTCATCAAAACCAAACAGAATGCATCCTCATGTTTTATTGGATCAAAAGAGCCGCATGGTGTCCAATCCAATCGCTGGACGAGAGCCACGTCACCCGCGTCGCCATGTTCACGCAGTCAAACGTCCACGAAAGGACGACAGCAGTTCGTTTAACTCCTTGAAGATTACCCGCTGCATGCAAGCATGAGCGTCATCGGCTGTGCAGCCTCGTGCAACTTCCAGCGTCTGTATACGGTGCATGCAGCCACTCTGTCGCCTGCTGCCTGGTGGCATTGACTTGTGCGTGCAGCGCACACGGGAATCCATTGTTCAGCAATAAAGCTCGTCGATTACGCCAAACGAAATTATGGACCCTTGTACACTTCAACCTGGATATCATGCGAGGACAGATCTCAGTTAATTGCGAGCAACAAGCTGCTCTCTTGTCTTGCATTGTCATTCCACACACCCACGCATGGACTCGCTGCGGAAGGGAGACAGATCTCATTCTTCAAAAGCCCGCCTCGGTGACACACCAGCAACCAAACACTCTTTTCGAAAACTACCTCCATCCAATCTCAACATGGTCGCCTACAAGTCGTTTGCTGTTATCGGTGTTGGCTCCCTCGGTAGCCTCGTTGTCAACGAGCTCCTCAAGAACAAGGTGTCCGTAAAGGTGCTCACTCGCGATGACACCAAGGTATGCTTTGCATGTGTGTTTGATGGATAAACTTCGACAATTGGAGTGTGTCATTGCGTGTATTGACTTATATGATACATGTTTTGATGGCACATACGTAGCCGGTATTCGCGACATTCAAAGGAAACGGTGCGACCATCGTCAAGGTCGACTATTCAAGCGAAAGCGAGCTCACGAAGGTGCTCTCGGATGTCGAAGTCGTGTACGTATTACATATCTACTTAGTGCTTTGCTTTGAGTACAGCATATGTCTAATGGACACTTGATTTCCATTGCAGTGTCAGCGCAATTAGCCACCTCGCTCTGGCCGAACAACCCGCATTCGCGAAGGTCGCCAAGGCAGCTGGTGTTCAACTGTTTGTCCCAGCTGAGTACGGCTTTGACTTCACGGAAAGCTTTACATACAAGAAGAAGGTCGTGCAAGACGCGCTCAAGGCACTAGACCTCCCATACACGTTGTTCTTAACGGGATTCTTCGACAGCTTTTATCCCGCCCTTGGGTTCGACTACGCGAACGGCCGTATTCGCGCGGTTGGCTCGGGCGATCGACCGTTCAGCGTGACAGCTCGCGCCGATATCGCTCGCTTCGTCGCGCACGTGCTCACAACAGCTGAGCCTTCGAACTTGGCCTGGACCACGATCCCAATCGAAGGGGATCGCAAGTCTCACCATGAGATTGCTGCTATCGCGGAGAAGAAGCTTGGCAAGAAGTTTGAGATCGAGTACGTCGATGTGGAAGAGATCCGCAAGAACATTGAAGCAAACCCCATCGCGCTCTTCACGACTAAGATCGCTGACGGCAAAGCAGTCACAGGCTCAGAAGAAGAGGTCAAGACCACGATCAACAAGTTCTACCCAGACTGGAACCCTTCGACCATCGACGAACTTATCACGTTGTAAACGGTGTGGAAAGGCGCGAGAATCTTGGTTCTCGCCTCTTACACCTTCCAATCGGGGTTCACCACTAATACCTGTTCGTATGCAGTAGCGAACCTGGCGGGTGCTGATACGCGTTTATTTTGTTGTATATTAAAGTCTGATCCGAGTTAAAGTAAGTTTTGTCGTAGGGATTATTGTCCTAGGATTTTTGTAGCTTTTAAACTCAGTTACTTTTATCTCCTTCTCAAAGACTTCCAGCCAAGTGCGTTGACACGCCGCTCACCTCTACCAGGCTTCATATCCTTTCGCTTTCTCTGTTTTACCACTTATATAGGCAAATCTCTTGCTTCTTTTGGTGCCGTTCGCCAGTGTAAAAAACCAACCAACGAGATAAACGATTAGTATGAGGATTCTAGCAGGCCGTAAAAAATGCGAAGTTGGGGTATGGATTTTTATCATGCTTCAAACGGATCCATTTCATGTGGGGGTGGAAAAACGGATGCAAAACATGTGCGTGGGTGTTTTCCATGTGACCAAGACGATAACTCAACCACCCAGACCCGAAACCAACCAACCATGCGAGTGCCACAAACCTGAAGACCCCTTCTACCTCCACCAAGGAGGAGCACCTCTCTGCGCTCGGTAAGTGGCGCACTGCAAGCAGCACTTTAACACTGCCAGCGGCAGTGACTCTGCCCCTCGTGCATGGCATTCATCCGTTGCAATTCCTCCACATGGGAAAGCTCTCTCTCTCTCTCTCTCTTCAGAATTAATCACCGATTCAGTTTTACGCGTACCAGTCCAGATTGTGCCGCCAATTGGACTGCCATGCAACGTTGCAGTGCAACACCTGCCTCAGAAACAAATACAAGAACGCCACTCCCCAACATCTCAGCACAGTTAGCACCGCCCGACGAGTTCGACAGTAGGCATCTTTTTCGCCAGAATGGCCACAGGACACAACTTATCTCACAGCCCACGTCAGCGCACACTCAGCTTATGCTTACGGACTATTTACAATAAGTAATGTAGTCAATAAACCTATCCTTCCAAATGGAAAAGCTCCGTTGTTTTCGCCTCATGTGAAAAAGCTCCGTTCAATAAAACCTTGGCTAAGTGTTTTGTTTACATGTTCTCATATGCAAATTACGCAGTTAACCTGAGAAGAACACGAGAGAAAGCAACTCATTCTTCAACATTGCACAAAAGCGCGTGGTGAGGGTTTTCTTAAGCTTTGGTGAATTCACCGATCGACGAAGGGTTCCAGTCGGGGTAGAATTTGCTGATCGCTGCCTTGACGTCTTCAGCCGGACCAGAGACCGCATTCCCATCAGCGATCACGGTCCCGAAAAACGCGAAGATGTCGGTGCTGAAGCTCTTGCGCGTCTCCTCCACGTCAAGGTACTCGATCTCGACCTTCGTGCCGTAGCTCTTTTCCGCGATAGCAACGAGTTCGTGGTGGGTCTTGCGGTCCCCTTCAATAGGAATCTTGGCCCAAGCCAAGTCCGACGGTTCCGCCGTCGTGAGTGCGCGCGCCACGAAACGAGCAATGTCATATCGAGACGTCAGACTGAATGGCACGTCGCCCGTACCGGTAACGGTGAGTTTGGTGGTCGTGGGAGCGAGCGAATTTTTGGCGAAATCTTCAGCAAAGAAGCCCGTGTAGAACACCGTGTACGGCAGGTCAACCTCCTTGAGCACGTCTTGCACGACCTTCTTCTCGTACGTGAACGCCTCCGTGACGTAGATGCCGTACTCAGCAGGCACAAACAGTTGTACACCAGCGGTCTTCGCCACTTTGGCAATGCCTACCTGAGCGCCGAGCACGAATGTGTTGACAGCGCTCACACTGTCATGGGAAGTAGTGAACGGTCATCAGAACCATCGGTCAGTAATAACATGTGACGTGCGGCATCGCCATCATATGCAACAAAAGGAAGTATTGTAGTACGTACACGACTTCGACGTCGGAGAGCGCATTCTTCAGCTCGGCTTCGTTCGAGTAGTCGACCTTGACGATGGTCGCACCGTTCCCCTTGAACGCCGCGAACGCCGGCTACATGACACCAAAGATGTTAGTCACTTCTTGGACATGCAAGCCGAATACCACAGCGGCGGTCAGATCGAGTTCGCCGTGTATTCGCAGCGCATGCATACCTTGGTGTCATCGCGAGTGAGCACCTTTACGGACACATCGGTCTTGAGGAGCTCGTTGACGATGTAGCTGCCGAGGGAGCCAGCACCGATAACAGCGAACGACTTGTAGGCGACCATGTTGAGATTGGATGGAGGTAGTTTTCGAAAAGAGTGTTTGGTTGCTGGTGTGTCACCGAGGCGGGTTTTTGAAGAATGAGGTCTGTCTCGCTTCCGCCACCAAGCACGCGCAGACAGAATGCTGCAGCACAAGGGAGCACAGACCTCCATCCTGGCGCGTATCTCTGCTCTAATCCTTCAGGAAATCCACGTTGAAGTTCGCCATTGGCGCGAGGGAGCAGCGCATCAAGGCAGCACGTGCTGTGGCTTCAAGAGTTGACTGGGAGGTCAGGAACCTGGTCACAGAATTATATCTGATCCCGTGTGCGTTTCACGGTTGCGTGAACATGGCTGAAATCATGACGTGTACCGAATGGGAAGATTTTATTGGATGTAAAGTATTCAATATTAACCAATGATATGAAGATTTCATGTTGATAAAGTAAGCTGCATTGTAACCGTCCTTTCCTCGCTCGTGTAGCCATTTGAGAAATGACCAGTTTGCCCGCTTGATGACACAAAGAACGAAAGCTCCGAATGCTCATTGACGCAGACGCAGCGCACCGAGCGTTTACAGCTTGTCGCTCTGCTGCAGCATGTGCGAAGCTCGTCCAGGCACGCACCTCATGTGTCAGTCGTTGCGGCCTCGTCCTGATTGCTGGCGATGGCCATAATCCGCTGCAAAATCAGGCGCTGCACGTGCGACGCCGTTCAGAACGGTTTCGTCAGCCAGACGAGGAGAGCTGTGCGCGCAAACTTGCATTCAGAGACCCCTATGAAACGAACCCGTGCGTCGACACTGTGTAGAAGAGTTCCTTGGACGATTCCTTGATTCGTTCAGTTGAAAGATCTGGTTTGGCTGATGATTTATGTGCGTGGTGGTGTCTGCACAATGGTCTTGTTCGATCCTGGCAAGTCGCTCGGTCTAGCGCCAGCAATAGTCGGCGTGAGCCTCATTGCTCGCGCTTCCTCCAAGCTCGGATCGATGTTTATACACAAAATGTGAAGCTAGATGCTTTTATTGGCTCATGAGACTAACTGCCAAATATAGTCCATTCCATGACAATTGACAGCACGCGTCGAAGAGTTTCTTGCAAATGTGTATTGCGTGCGATTCCGCTCTTGCCACCTGGTGTGAATTCCCGGTGCAGTTTTGTGCACTCAGCTACCCTGAGGGTCTTCTGCTCAAGATTCCGAATCTAATGGAGCCACTCGGCCGCAGTCCAACACGGAAGAACTTGCCGCGCTTGAGTATGTCTCCGCAGCGGCAATCGATAGTCGGGCTTCCACAGGCAAGTGACGACTTCACGCAAGCCTTTCCTACATTGATTAGTGCCTTGGACGCGTCTCTTACATCCTTTTACTACTTGCTTTGCACGCAAGCCTAGGCAACGGATGGAAGTAGCGAAACGACGTTCGAAGCCGCGAGAGCGACCACGACACAATTCCTTGGTCGCATGAGCTGGGATCGTGATCTCCTTGATATCTCTCCTGCTGATCTGCAGGACTCTTTGCGACTCTCACCCCAACGAAAGAAAGCGTGCGCGTCGTTTCCACCGTCTCCAGTGTTGTCGCCATCGAAAACGGCGTCGTCATGGAGTGGACTTTCCTCAACAGCCAACAGCCACAGGAAGCAGTCTGGCATGAGTTTCCAAGAATCGTTGGGCGAAGTCGAGAAGTTACTCGATGTCAACGTCCGCCATCGATACCACGACCACCGCAAACAGCCGAAAAGTCCAGTCAGAGTCTCACCACTGCCACCAAAGAAAATCGCGCGAGCTGGTCCGTCCAAGTCCTACTTTGAGTTCGCCCCTTTGCAAGATCCGATGGTGCTGATGGCGACGGCAGCCCAGGAAGCCGAAGCAGACGATGACGACGGTGATGATGACGATCGCGTTAATCGTGACGATTTGAGTGGGAAAGTCCGCGAAGCAGTCGCGAAAAGGAAGAAAACACCGAAAACGAATATGATACGAACTCTACAGCGTCGCCGCAGGTGAAGCTCAAATACTTTGGCGCCGCTGCAAAAGCTGCATACTACAAAACGTACCAAGAACTCCATGGGAAGTCCCACTTGTTTGTAGAGAAAGTCGGCACTGCCAGTACCTCGACTTTATCATCTTCGACATTATCTAGTACCCAGTCCTTGCGAATATCTCCAGCATCTCGTGGGAACGCTGTCGGCACTCCTACTTCATCTCTTCGCAAACCTACGACCCTGACTTCGGTCGGAGACTCTGTCGAGACAATTGCTAACGGTGTGAACGGCGATAGCAGCGCAAGCAACGCACAGGAACTGAAGACACCGAGCCCGACCTCCTCGCTTGGGCATCGCCGCCAGGCACTTCGCTCACCTATTTCGGCAGTACTGGCACAGAATAACTCTGCTTCGTTCCACTCGAAGCCATCGTTGCATTCTCCGCGCGTGCTCTTTCTGTCGTCCTGCATCGCGCAGTCACAGCCAGCGATCTCGATTTTGCTTCGCGAGGAGAATTGCCATACTTGTGACTTCAGTCACCAGGGGCTTGGAGACAAGTTTATCGTCCAATTTGCCACGTGTCTTCCGAATCTGCCGCTCGTCGAAGCCATCAACGTCTGCGGCAACCGCCTGTCGGACAACACGCTCAATTGTCTGCTGCTGGCGCTGGAAAACAAGCCGAATCTAGTGAAATTATACATCTCGGAGAACGAAATCGGTGCCAAGAGCGCCAAAAGCCTATAGGAGCTCGACTTGTCGTACAACGCATGCGGCGGCCAAGGAGCGATGGCGTTTGGCCACACGATTCGTATCAACACGGCTCTGGCAAAGTTGAATCTCAGCTACAACAACATTGGCGCGAAAGGCGCGATGGTGATTGCGAGTGGCCATGCTGCGAATAAAGGGCTGCGTGAACTCGTGCTCGATGGGAACTCCGTCGATCTCGAAAGTGGCCGCGCGCTGACGCATGCAGCGTGTACGCGACCTGGAGCTGCGTCCGCGATATGCCATGTTTCGCTCTTCGACTGCAACCTAACAAAGTCTGTAGGGTCAGCGACATGACCCCACGGAAAACCAAGTGATACTGGCAAAGCTGCAACTAAAGAGATGACGTTGTTCAACCCAGCGGATCCGACGGGTGAGTACAGCCTCGAGCTTAGTGATCCGTACGAGAACGTGATTGCACATGAGCTTCTTCGAATCGCTACGTTTAAAGAAGGCTACCGATTCGTAAAACTGGAGTATTCCAATGGATCGAGTGCTAGTGGGGGCAACAAAGCGCCACTACCTGCGAAGATCGAGCTCTCAAGGCGGCCACAGAGGGCTGCGATGCAACATCTTCCGGACGCCGATGCAGAGACTCTGGGATCAGTCTTCAGACTTCACAATCGCTCCCCTGTCGTGCTTCTTTTCGCTCAGATCGACAAGGATCAGTCTGGACCCGTGGATTTTGGCGAGTTGACCCAGGCGCTGCGTGGCTACGGACTCGACATCAGCGAAGACCGACTTGCAGCACTTCTAAGCGAATACGATTGCGACCACAATGGCTCGCTCCAGGAAGACGAATTTCAGGATTTTTCCTTCGATGTGGCTTCGCGATGGTCGATACAGACCATTCTGGGAGTCTGAATCGAGAGGAAATCGAAAATGTGATCCGGTTTGCGAGCATCGAAGACGTGAGTGTGCACACGATTCAGCGCACGGTGGCGCAGTACGATATGAACAACAGCGGCGAAATCGACGAGCACGAGTTCGTCGAGTTTATGAAGGCCGAGGTGTTTCGTACCACACAGACATCGCCAGACGAACGCGAGACTCTCGACGATGCGTACGAAGCCGTTGCGCTTCGCGAGCCTTCCGGTGCGATCTGGAAAGTCCCAACTTCGGGCATGCTCCAAGTTGAGCTCGATCAATCATACGACCACCACGATGTAGACGAAGCGAGGAGATCAAGCAGCGACAATAGCCACAATAGTCGACGACGATCAACAATGGGTGCCCCAGGAGCGACGAGCACCTCGGACGCGGTAGTCTCGAAACTCGTTGCTAGCGTGCAAGGCATGAGTCGCAATACAGCCGAACAAGCTGGTTTCCTCAAAGCGGTGCTCGCCGACTCGGATCTTTTGTCCACTGCAGCCCAGGCTGAAGAGCTGTTGCTGAAGCAAGGCGATCTGAAAAACACGAACCGGAAGCTCGCGGCGCTTGTGCGGTTGCTGCCGCAGATCGTGAATCGTCGAGAAGCGATTGCGTTGGTCGCGCATCTTTTTGATACGAAAACGCAGTGGACCGAGCGATTCGCGCTGCGCAAGAAACTCGGTACCAACATGTGCTCGGTGCTGCTTGGGTCGCTGACCAGCAAGTACTGTTTTGACCTGACTCTACCGGATGACTGCGCTGCGCTCAAGAAATTCGCACTCATTGCGCAAGAAGAGAAGCAATTTAGCAAGAACCGATCAGGGTGGCAGGACACGTCGCAACATGGCAACTGGGAAAACTTTCGCCACGCTACGATCGATGGAAAGCCTGTGCTGCTCACGAGTACATACATCCTGAACGCGTTGCTCGCACCCACGGCGCCGTCACTGCAAGATTCAGTACCCAGAGACGACCAGAAGCGGAAAGTTGAGTTCTTCTACGTCAGCACGACACGCCCGCCTCTCGGTACGAAGACTCTGACGAAGCGAAGGTTTGACCAGCTGGTCGAGATTCTCATGACACCTATCAGCGACGCAGTCGCAATCAATAGCCACCACAGCCATGCACAACACCCAGAGCCACTAAGCGAAGGTGATCTTGGCGGCGCAGCCGAGAAAAACAGGCAAAACGCGCGGCTTCGCTGGGAGATTCTTCGAATTCAGTTCTCAGTGAGAAATCGAGAACGAATCTTGACGAGGCGCAACGAGTCGCGTCCTCGGCGTTTTTTCGTGTTCAAAGTATGCTAGACGCGGTGCAGCAAAAGCTCACACAGTTGGAGATGCTCGCAAGTGATTGGTGGTTGAGCTGTGTCCAAGCAGCCGAACTGATTGCTGCTTTTCCAAATGCGATTAATGCGCGAGCGAAAGCAGCGTGTATTCTGTTTGGGCGTCTCGTGGACGTGGACAACTTTGTCAAGGTGAGTCGTGTGTTCAAGTAGTGAACACTGCTGAAATTCACGGTGAGCGCTCATTTTCTGTGGGATATCGTTCAGATTTATGACGAGTTGTTTCGAGAAGACCAGCGCGAGTGCATTCACCGTCTCGGGTGGCTCAGCATTTCCGATCCAACGCAACCCGATCGACAGTATCCACCATTGGATTTAAGCGTTCGAGGCGAGCGGGAACTGGTCCAGATTCTAGCCCAATTGGCGCTGAACGAAGGAGTACGTCGAGCGATCGTAGCTTTTCTTTTTGATGCATGTTTGCTGGTGTAAATACTGGTCGGTCGCACTGTTTTGTAGAAAGAGACGTGGCAAGACCCAGCGTACTACGATGCAAACAGGGAATGGCGGACTCAGCCGCCAACCTAGCCGTGGACACCAGAACCTCAACGCAGGTCCACTTCCCAACTCAAAGAGCTGCTTTCAACAATCTCACCCAGGATCTTGACAACGACGTCATGCATTGGCTTATGCGAAGTTCGGAAGACCCAAGGTCATTGGACAACACAAGGCAGCCTCACATAGGACCAAGAGAACATGCCATCCTGGTCAAAGATTATTTAGCATTCAGAAGTGATCTATTGCAATCCGCGCTATAGACACATTTACACTCCTAGATGAAATTCGTAATGAAGAGTAGTTAGGAGAATGGATATTGTAGGTCACGACGATGAACCTAAATATACCTCACCTTATAAAATAAAATAAAAAATGCAAACAGGGAGGTCACTGGCCAGATGGGGCCACTGACGATACTGATCCCAGGGACAGATCTCCCGCCTGCTGACTGGGGAAATGTGGATGCGACTGGCGGCGAGAGCCTAAAGCACCATGGGATTGTCAAAGCTCGTTGCCAGACACTCTCGCCAGCTTCGCCTCGCCCACCTACAACCCCCAGAGACGCGCCAGGCACACCAACTCAAGATCAAGCAGATTTCCGCGCCAAGCTGCGCTCAAAAGTGCTCTGTGGGACTAGGTTATACCTGTAAAACCTAACTTAGCGCACCAGCAGCGTTGAAACTATTGACGCAAGCGGCTGCTTAGCAGATAAGCAGCACCGGCTGCACTAGTCACTGCGTCCTTGGAAGGCATCGACGTATTCCGCTTGACCAAATCGAGTGATGCTTCATTGCTCACGTGTGCCAAGGCAGTGGCAAACAACACATGCTTCGTCCGAGCCACTCGGCTACACTTTAGTCCAAGAACAACCTTGACGCAAGTTTGAGCAAGTCAAAGAGCGGTACGCTGAGGGTTGAAGGCAACAGGCGAGTACACTCAAAGCAAATGAAACAAGACGATCGCACAAACTGGAATCTCGTTGATTTGCTACAGCGTATCGTGCCAAGAGGCTTGGAGGCTGCAGCGAAGTGGGAAAATCCGCATCTGGGAGCGCGCCACCGAGACAACGCAATTTCCACGGGATGAGTTGTCAAGCAACACGGCAAAACCCAGCATGCATTGAATAATTGTGTCCACTTCAAGTGGTCAAACCTGCATCGCAAAGTTGTCCAAGTCATAGTACTTCAGCAAGTTAACTCCATTGCTGCAACGTTTCCGTGATGTTGCGTGAAGAGAAGGTACTCATAAATAACGTGGACCACCTAGATCTCGACCATTTCTTCCGTTTTTGTTCCCAGTGTTGTGCAACCGTTACAGCTGTAATGATGGGCATCAATCAATCCCAAGTCTCAGCATGACGGTCACGCGCGCCAAGAAAGCGGAGCTCGCGGTGCTCTCGGCGCTCTTCCTCGCGCCCGCAGCCGTGATCTGGACGCACTGCGCGCAGGACGCGACGCTGTTCGCGCTGCATCCGGTGCTCAATGCACTTGCGATGCTCGTGTGCACCCCCAGTGGGCTCTACCTGATCCTCGAACGCAAGCACGTAGCCGACCACGCGACGCGGTATGTACTTACGGTTGATTGGGTTTATTTAAGTTGCCACTAATGGTACGCATGGGCCGATTTTGAATGCGAATGCAGTGTCTGGATGACCAAGCTGCACTTGTTTGTGAATGTACTGGCGGCGCTGCTGCTGAGTATCGCAGGTGCCGCGGTGTTTGTCGCCAAGCGTGCTACCCAGGAGCGGCACTTTGTGTCCCCGCACTCGTGGGCTGCGATGGCTGTCGGGCTGTTGTTCGCGCTCAACATTTTGCAGGTACATACGCAGAAAGCTGAGGTGGATATTAACTAGTCCATGCTCATGACTTCCATGTTTGTTGCATGTGTAGGGACTGCTGCTTACGTTTGAAGGCAAGCGCGCGAACTGGCAGTGGCGCGATGAGACCCACGGGTTGGTCGGCACACTGATCTACATTGGCAGTACCGTGACCATGGTCTTTGGCCTCGACTCGGCTGGCGACGCGCACTTCGGAGGACCTGATGGCGTGTTCCGTCTCAAGGCGATGCTCGTCATTGCGCACGCCGCGTTGCTGGGGAAGCTCCTGTTCATGCCGAAAACCGGAGGCAGCGCAGCACCGTTGACGTCGCCACCGTCACCGCAGCAAGTCAAGGAGAAAGCGATGTAATTGACGTTGACTTGCTGTAAAAATGAGGGCGAGAGCCAATTTACATGGATGAAAGCAACTCGGTCGACCTGATGACATCATTTCACAGTTCATTCCATCGTCCGTCGCCTGATATAATTCATATCCTTCACAATGAAGTACTCTTAAAACCCATTTTGCTATTGTACAACCTGTACTATAGACTACCCTTGTTAATACGATGAGGTCTCTTTCATATCACCTTACAGAGGGTATGGACCACCCAAAGGCTTCATCCAAGTCTCACACAGACAAGGAGCAAGACCGCCGGAAACCGCCACGCAGGACTCGCCTCACTTTACAACCAGCAGATAGATCCACACAGCGATGGCGAGCAAGATCGAGCTGCTCGCGCTCAGCGCGCTCTTCCTCGCGCCGTGCGCCATGATCGTCGTGCCGGCGGCGCAGGCGCCGTCGCTCTTCGCGCTGCACCCGGCGGCCAACGCGCTCGCGTTCCTCGTGTGCTTCCCAGCGTACGTGTAGCTCCGTGATGAGTTTATTGAAGCCACACATCAAGGCACTTGGATGAATTTGAAATTTCTGACGCGTTGCGATGGATGTTTTAACCGTCAGATCGGTGTATGCGATGCTCGCGCGCAAGGCGTCGTCAGATTTCCAGACGCGGTAAGTGCAAATGATCATGGTATCATTCATTCTCGCCTTTGTAAACAGATTAACATGAGTGTGTTGTTGTTGTGATTTTACGTAGTGTGGCGCTGGTGAAGGTTCACATGTTCCTGCAGCTCTTGGCTCTTGCTCTGATGGGCGGCGCAGGCGCGGCCGCGTACTTGGCCAAGGAGGCGAACCAGAAGCCACACTTTGTGTCGACGCACTCGTGGATCGCCGGCGCGACTTCTACGCTGTTCACGCTCAACATGCTCGGGGTAACACTTGTATCCTTAAAGCGTGCATTTGGTCATTGACTGACGTTCATTATGTGCTTACTGTGCATACGAAGGGCCTTGGAACGACTTTCGGCGGGAAGAAGACGAGCTGGCAGTGGAAGAACCCGGGTCACCGCATTGGCGGTATGCTGACGTTCGTTCTTGGCGGCACAGCGTCTGTCTACGGCGTCTACAGTGGCGGATGGGGCCAAGCGATGTTGGGCGCCGACAAGCAGCTCCAGGTTTCGGGGCTCATCACCGCGGCCTATGCGCTGCTCTTCGTCAAGGCGCTCACGACGCGCGCCGCCAAGATCCCAACCCAGAAGAAGCAAGCTTAAGGTGGTGGGTCGTGATCTGCAAATGTCTCTGCGGTAGTTGTCGCCTTGGTTTTTTCCCAGCAGCAGACAGCCCATCATGGTTTTTGTTCTGCTGGTCAAGGTTACTTCAGCAATTAATGCTCGCTCTCCATTTGAAAAGATCTAATTCAAATACTCAAGTTTTTCTTCAACGCACTGCTCCAAATGCTGCTCATTCTGAGGGTAAATCCTCGAATTAAGGCATCAGCACATAGTGTATGTGGCTCCTTAGCACAAAGCTTTTCTGGCTGAGGTTCAAAACCATTTTCAAGCAGCTCGTGCTTGTGAAGTGTACAAAGCACGCAGAGAGTAAACGCTTGAGTCGCATATTGTGCTATACCCTCGGTATCAAAACGTATACAAGGGTTATGCAGTACACTCCTTAGTGTCAAGTAATCAGATACCCGATCGATGGGATCTCTTGTTGGCATCACTTCAGCAAGGGGATCAAGTACACGGACCCAATCCTTCCCTCGCTCTACCGAGCACTAAACGCATTAAGCAATTTGCTCGCCAACACACAAACCAACCCAGTTTTTCGCACTCACTCACCACTACTTCATCATGGCTGCGTCCATCCCAGCGACGCACAAACAGTACCAGTATACCAAGTACGGCGCACCAGAAGACGAGTGGGAGGTTGTCGTCGTACCCCCGAAGACGCTCAAGCCCACTCACGTGCGCATCCAGGTCTCCCACGCGTCGTTGAACCCCGTGGACTACAAGACCGTCGAGTACGGCGCGTCGTGGTTCTTCGGCCGCGCGCTGACCGAGGAAGACCCCTTCATGGTTGGCTTCGACTGCTCGGGTACCGTCGTGGAGGTTGGTGCCGACGTCGGTGCGGACTCCAAGGTCGGCGACGCCGTGTGCGCGAATACCCCGACGGAGGACTTTGGGTCCCTTGCCGAGTACATCTCTGTGGACCCCAAGCACGTGGCGCTGAAGCTGGCGAACCTGGACTTTGCGGCTGCCGCAGGGATCCCACTCGTCGGCTTGACCAGCTACTAATCGCTGCTGACGCGCGGCAATCTCAAGGCCGGCGAGCGTGTGCTCACCCTCGGTGGCAGCACCGGCACGGGTATCTTCGGAATACAACTCGCCGAAGCCGTCGGAGCGCGCGTCATCGCCACGGCCAGTGCGTGCAACGCCGCGTCCATCACGCCGCTCGGCGCTGACCAAGCTATCGAATACACCACGGACAAATGGATGGACGTGCTCGACGACCACTCGGTCGATCTCATCTACGACTGCGGCGTCGAGCCTCAGGCGTGGGAGGATGCGGCGCAGCAAATCCTCAAGAAGGACACTGGCCGCTTCGTCACCATTGGCATGCCTCAGAACCCACGCGAATCCACGATTGGCACCACTTTCATGTTCCACTACTGCGAGCCTCTAGGCGACGACTTGCGCGACATCACGCGGCACATCGAGAAGAACCAGACCAAGTCCGTGGTGGACTCGGTGCACTCTTTCGAGAACGTGATCGAAGCCAACAACAAGGTGAAGGCTGGCAAAGCAGTCGGCAAGGTCGTGATCAAGATCGCGAATTAGCACTATCCCTCTGAATTCACATAGTCTGCACATCCAGCTCTGCACTTGCATTTCATTACCTTTCCTTGACAATGTGAACAAAAGAATACAGGACTACGCCATTTGGGGATATGTGATTAGGAATGCACTCCATGCACAAACTTCAACATGGGTGTATTTTGGGTCGCCATGATAACCCAAAATAAAGATTGCCGCGTTATCAAGTGTCAAGTTGCCATCATCACTCCACCGCAACAATAGCTGCTGATTTGCAAGGTTTATTCCGAGAGAAGCATGCCGTGAGGGATAGCACGTGCACTTGGGCTACACTGATGCCCACACTTTGACCTCACCTACATTGAGCCGTCTGTGTGAGACTGCAACAACATCAAAACCACACAATCCAATGCAAAACCTCTCGATTTGTAGGTTTCCCGTCGTACCATGCTGCATTGGCATTCAGCTCCACGTCGGATTATGTGAATCCGGCGACAACGTGAAGATTCATGATGTCGAGTTTCCCGTTGCATCTGCGATCTCTTGCAACTGTTTCATGGCATGCAGCCATTTGCGCGTCACGTGTGAAGAGGCGAAACGACTTGTCGATGCAACGCGATTTTTCTTTTCCTTCTCGCTGACCCTTGAGGGAGGCAAGTTGGAAAAGGCGCAAAGCACGCCTCTTGGTCTCGAGCCATTGAGTCGCTGCTGCTTTCCTAGGATCCTTGTGTATGAATAACTCGCTCATATCCTTTTCCACTTTCAAGGAAAAAGCAGCAGAAAACTCCAGCCAAGACAGAGAAGCGACTCACAACCATGAACGTCCGCACATCCACGGCACTTTTCACACTGCTCGTGTTGTGCGTCTCAGATGTCCAAGGCCATGAAGAAGCACCAGCACGCAGCCTTCGCCAGGCTGTCCCGGGCGGCAACAACCACCTCACGGAGGCGATCAACGCGATCCAGATGCAGCTCAGTGCCGCGACGGCTATGGAGGCTTCGCAGATCAAGGTGTCGAAGAAACAGAACAACGTGGGATCGGACAGCAACTTTTAGCCAGTGTCCAGCGATAAATCGTTCAGTCAATAGGTGTGCATACGATACGAGAGGAGAAGCCTGAACAAATGAGTACTTTTGCGCATGCTCGGTGTCTTGCTTTATTGAAAATTGTAGTGGACAAACCAGTTTCGCGGCTCGAGAGTTCGTAAATCAAACTGCATTGGCTCTGCCTAACAACCTGGTTGAAGGTGGAATGGAATTCAAAATCGAGCCGTGTGGGGCAAAACCGAAACCAATTTGCAATCATTTAGATTTGTGTTCCACAAGAAACGGCCACGTTTTCATTTTATAACCATTAACAAATTCTCAACGACGTCTGCATCCACGTACTTGTCTTTTCTTAACGCCTAGTTCAGCGAGTAGCTTTGCTTGACGCAACCTTCCTCCTCCGCTGTGCACACGGTGCAGACCTGCGAGTAGAGTTCTCGCTTGCAGCCGAATGGCGACTCGGCGCATCGCTTCGAGTTCACGTAGCACGGCGGGTTCTCACTCGTCAAGGCCGCGACGGTCGGCAACGGCGTCATGTGGGAACCCACCGAAGTGCGCGTCAAGTTGTTGTAGAGCTCCACCATCGTGGCGGCACGTTGGCTGCACGCTTCAGGGTTGTACGGCTGTTCCCAGAACGGGATCGCCGTGACGGAGTTCACGACGCCGTCGGTCGCGCTGAACTCGACGCCGCCGAACTGACCGTCCTTGTCGAGACAGAACTCGGTGTAGTTCTTGTACGGTTGGCCCGTGACCGAGCTGTTGAGCTGCGTGATGCCGACGAGATCGTCCAGGTTAATGTACCCGAGGGTCTTGTACGTGAATGTGCACACTTCGCCGTCCGGCTGCGAGCCAAACGCACAGAGGCCACCAGGGTACTTGGCGCGGCACGCGGCGTCTTTCTCGGCCCAGACGTTCATGACGCAACTGTTTGGGAACGAGTACCAGATATTGTGGGGGTACGGAGCGCGCGGATCGGTCTCGCGCAGGCTCGCGCCAACGGAAGGACCGACCTTGGCGCTGGCATTGACGCCTCCGCCGAAGATCGCGGTGCACGCCTCCGGCAACTCGGTGCCAGATTTCGTGCACGCACCGCCGTCCATGGCTATGAACGGCCCGTACTCGGGGATATTGGACGCATCGCTGTCGTACTTGGCGATCGACGCGTCGGGCTGCAGCACGCTGAGCTCGTAGAACACGACATACTGCATGTTGTTCTTGCGCTTGCACTCGGTGTTGTGGAGCACGTTGATGCCCTCGGCCTGCACGTACATGAGCGCACCCTCGACGCTCGCCGTGTTGACCGTGTCGAAGACCGCGCGGTACTTCTCGGCGAACGTGGCGCCGAACGTCGACACGAACGTGCCCTGCTCGGCGTTCCACTCGGGCTGGTCGCCCTGTACGCGCGCCTGGATCACGCGCACGGGCTTCATCGCCGCGCTCTGCGCCTGCGGCACGCACATCGCAGCCGCGACGAGCGCCGACAGCGCCATCAGGTATCGTCCGCCCGCCATCTTGTGTCTCGTGACTGTCGCTCTCTCGACGTGCTCGGGGCTGCGATTATTTAATAGTGGCATGCGGTTCTGCGCGCAGCGAAGCGAGCGTAGCTCCTCACATTCAGATGATCCATTCGATCATCTGGGCGGCGTCATTGCTCTCGAAAGCCATCTGGTGGAAAGAGTTCAGCGTAGTAAAACGGAAATGCCTCTGTCTTGAAAGTCGGTACAATTGGTCCGAAATGACGGGGTATTACATTTTGCACGATCCATCATGTACATATTTTAGGACTTCTCAATCTCTTTTTAGAGGGTATGTAAAGACGAAAAGTCTGAGAAGATGGTATATTGTGCGAATGGGAGCTCACTACAGAAATGGTCGAGGGAAAATCCAGGTTCCACTCAACCACATGGTGACGGCTCGAGTGAAATCCGGTTTATCAACATGTGGGGAAAAGAGAGCAAGCACTTTGGGATAGCGCTTCGAGTAGACTCGTCAATAAATGTGGGTGCATAAGGATATGAGCATTGCAACTAGCTTCTTCATCAGCAGACAATTTCGACGATAGCTCCATTAATCCGATAATATGAAGTGCCACATTATCGTTCAACACAGGGATAGGGAAACGCTTGTGAGAAAAATCCGAGCAACAGATTGTCCCACGTGCCTGCTCTGTGTCCTTTGGAGTTTACACCCTTCAAATACCATGAAAATCGAAAACCTGTGTAAATCTGATACATTTGATTGAGTTTTTCGTTTGTGGACAAACTGCATGAATTGATATTGCGGTTATTTTGCATAATTGTGCCAGTGGAAGGGACTTTTGTTTCGCACCAGGTTCAGTGGCGTACCGTTCGATACCGCAAGAAACCGGTTTGCTCAATGGCACTTTATGGTCACTACCAGCATCAACAGTCCGCACTCACACAATGTCTCAAAACAATCACTTCATGGCCACATGCGTTTTGTCGGCGGAAGGCGAGACGATCCGTAATAAATGCATGATTGTATCAACCCGCAAATGGCTGGCGCCTTTTCCTATTGTACATTTGCATACCCATCAATATTTAATTGCGAGGCTGTCGCGTCCTCAATCACCAGACTGGCATCGCAAACGGATCAAACGATCGGCGAAACACGCGCGAAGGGTGCACCACCTGGTAGTACGGCATGCGGACCTCCAGTGTGCCGTCTTCGCTCAACACCTGCGACGCTTCCTCCATGTTCAGAGCGTTCGCTGGGAGCCGCTCCGCGATCTCGAAGCGACCAAACGTCGGCACGCCACTGAACCGCGACACCATAATGTCCTTCTGTGTTGGACGCTTGACACCCGAGATGCGGAGCACGCCCGCGTCCTCGTTCCATTGCACGCGGAAATCGTCGCGACCGATGCCGCGAAGGTTGGCGACGAGATACACGCCGTCGCGACGCTTCTGGATCTGGTAGTATGGACGCCAGACTGGGAGCGATCGAGCATCGATATCGGTTCCTGGAAGACAGCGCGCTTCTGGTTCGGCTTGATTGTCATCCTCCTCTTTTTCGTCTTCGTCCTGGCTGTCGCCCTCGTCGTCTTCCTCGACGCCTTCGTCGTCATCCGTCATTTCCTGATCGTCATCTTCCTCTTCTTCATCTTCGGTGGCGAACAACGACTTTACGTGGACACCTTCACCAGCTTCGGCTTCTTGAGCCATGCTCGTGTCTTCTTCGTTCGCTTTGTCCGCGCTATGTTGTTGTTCATTTGGCTGTGAGGGACTCGGAGATGCTGCTTCGGTAGTCTCAGGCTCTGCGACGACAACGATCTCTGGTTCGGGCAAACGAGCGATCGTCTGCTCACCAAACTCCTTCAACTTGGTGCTCTTCACCTTCAGTGCATCGGCCGTAGCCAGAAGACTCTGAATGAACACCACCAGAGCCTTGCGAGCCTCCTTCACTTCCGCATTGCCGAAGCTCAATATGTTATCTAGGTCGCACAGGTATCGCGTCAGCAGTTCGCCCTGCTCCTTCGCTTGGTAATCGAACGCTCCGAGTTCCATGCGCATCTTCTTCACGACTCGATCATACAACGAACGCGCAGCGCCTTGTGTTTCTTCGTCTAGCTGCATCTTGGCGAGTCGCAATCGCGCATACCAAGTCATGCCGCACACCATGGCTGCCAGGTGCACATACTGGTTTGGCAGTCGCGTGGTCATCTTGTCTTGCACTTGCTTGACCTTGGTGTCAATGGCGCGGAGCTTGTCGAGCTCCTGTTGCACCTGCTGCCGCTGTTCTTGAGCCTCCATTGCTCTGCTGCTGCTCTTGTGTTGCTGTCGTCACTTGCGTAGCACGTGGTAAGTTGTCGAATGAGCGCTTTCTTCGTCCAGGAAGGCGCTGGGGCTGCTGTAGAGCCATGCGCACGAGCTCATGTGTCCCAGCCACATGTTGCAGAGCTACGTTCTCGATTCGAAAGAAAAAAAGCAGGAGTGATTGTCTCATCGACTATCTGATTCGAGACCTGTGTTCCGGAATATTCTCGACGAGAGGCGAAAGTTCTAGTCGGTAGGTTCACTTTCTTGCAACCTTCAAGACACATTCAGACAAAAATGTCCCTTCGTCTAACCTTCAGTGCACACTCACCATTCGTGCAACCTTAGCAACACACTCTTCGTGCAACCTTCTAGGCACATTTTGACTTCAGAGGCAACGAATTGACTTGTACCCGTTGAAGTGGTACATTGCACCATCATTCACACACACTTTGTTGTCACTGTTGCGATGCAGAGATGAGAGTCGTTTATATGGGCGTTTGTAAACAAGGCATTGTCTTCCACATTCGAATATTGAAATTCCACATCTGAGCCCAGCGTGCGCGCGCATCCGTCACGACAAGAAGCCCCCACACTGCACAGTAAAGCGGCCATGCCCAAGCGCACGGGGAAGGAGAACGTGCGCGCCACACGCAGCAGCAGTTCCCACAACAGTAGCAATACAAACAGCGGTAGTGCGAGCAAGAAGGCGGTGACGCGACAGCAGAGCGAGCCTCTGGTCCAACTGCACGAAGACGAAGAACAGAACGCACGAACGGAGGCCACGAAAGTGAAGCGGAGGCGCGTCGGCAATGCGCTTGCGGAGGAGGAAGGACGGAAGACGCAGACGCGAAGCAGACGGCAGGCGGTCCGTGCGGATGATGAGGACGACGTGGATATGGAGACAGAGGAGGGAAACAACGATGACGAAGGTGAGAACACGGTGGAGGAAGATGCGGACGACCCGCTTGAACAAACTGCGAGTGAGCAAGAGGACGAGGAGAATGACGCAATGGAACAGGTGGAAGTGAGTCACGATGAGAATGAAGATCCAGACGCGGCGCGTGATCTCAATGGTGACGATAAAGAAGTGGGAGGTGCACCGACGGAAACGAGAACAAGCTCTCGAAACAGTTTGTCTAGAAAGAGTTCATTGCCATCCTCGCCACCGAAAGCTCCATTGCGACGGTCATCGCACGTGAGCAGTACAGTGAGCGATAATGGGAGCACAACCAGTGGGAACGGCAAACACAATGCGACCCGGCGAGAGAAAAGGAAGGGACCTTCTCAGCACACAAGCAGCTCCAAGATATCGCCGACGTCGGCGCAGAACTTGTTCCAGTTCACGTGCCGCTTGCTGCAATCTCAAAAGCTGGAGTTCGAAGTGCGCGCTCGCGAATTTGAAGAAAAGAATGCACAACTCGCCGCCGAACGACATAAATGGGAGAAGAAAATCCGTGGCGTTAAGCGACAACTTCAAGCGCTTGGACACCCTGTGGACGGTGTGGATGGTGGTGACACAGCTAGCAGTGGCAATGGGACTGCTGTTGAAAATGGCGCAATGCTCGCAACAAACGTGCTGGACCCTCGCTTCCGTGGCAACACGAACTGGAATGTGACGGCGACTACGACGTCCTTGACGACGACCGGCACCATGAATGGGAGCAGCGGTGCAGATGCAGGAAGTAGCAACAGTACCCATTTGATCACAATGCGCGACGCATTTTCGAGTCGGACGAGTGCTCCTGCTTCTTCGTCGACGAGCTCGGGCATGGACTCGCTCATCCCGGTCAGCATTCACCACATGGAAGCGCAGATTCAAGACACGCTGCGGTTACGAAGGCAGCAGATGGGTGAGCTCATGAAGGATCTCCATGGCATCCATGGGTTGAACGACAAGATCACCCGGCTGCGGTAGGCTCAAGTCGTAACTTGGAGAGGCTCATCACAACGGTATGAACCTGGGTACACCCGCCGTTTTTATTATATTCTAATCCACACACACACACTCTCTCAAAAAAACACAATGCACTGACTTCCAAAGCGCAGCAAATAGGGTCAAGACGCCCAGTTTGCTTGAGCGATTCCCCTCGCAACTCGTTTTGGTGCATCGCAGATGATCTTTCCAACTGTTGTTGAATCAAACGAGCTTCGATCGAGAGTGTGGGTACATTTTGTGAGTGAAGGTCTCTCTCCCTCTCCAACTGATCAGTGCGATCCATCATTTCGCCATTTCGCCATTGACCACAGTAGGTGCACTTTCCCAAGCGTCCGCGTGTCTCGTGAGCGACCCCGTTTGGCTTATCTCAAGGATGCAGCGAGGGAATATGCGGCGCCAAGGCTCGTCCTCGAGACGTAGAGGCTCCGGTCGTCGCTTTTCGACGGATAACGAGAGTAGCAATGATGCGCAAAACAGCAACAGCGGCGCGACCAGCAGTAATGGAGCACCACCACCTGCGCCGTCGTCACAAGCACAACGTCCGGGTCTGAGTCGCGGCGGTGGATCTGCACGACGAGGTGGAGGAGGCGGCAGCTTTGGCGGTACCGGCAGTGGTAGAAGCGGCGGTGGTCGTCGTCAACAGGAGCCAAGTGACCAAGAAATCCGACATTTGATTCAAAGCGCTAACGTGCAGCACACGGTCTCGTTGCAGTTGAACATCCCAGAAGTCGAGCAGTTGTATGCGCGCTGGAAACAGTTTGAGCAGCTTTGTGGTACTAGCACCGAGACGATGACGCACAAGGCAACGAGCAGTAGCGGTCTGCTGACCATTCCGCTTGCGGTGTTTGGTCTGCATGACTGGGAAGAGCTCATTGCGTTCCAGCGCGTGATCGCAGGGCTCCGACGACCACAGCATCGAGACCAGGAAGCCAAAGTATCGGCTCGTGCGCACGTTCAGTGCGATCGCAAGCTCCTTGAGTGGAAGTACGAGGTGTCGGTCTCACCCGATGCAGAAGACACACTCTGGGCGTTCACCAACGAATTAGTGCTGCAAGCTAGAAGCGCTGGCGTCGTTGGCCGGCCGTTGCTGTCCTCACGCAGCGGCAGCTTGGTGTTCACTCTCGCGTCTGTGTCCACAACGTCCTCACCCTTTGAAGGAGAAAATACAGAGGCTCAGCAGCTGGGATGGCATGGCGCTTTTCCGTGGGATCGAATCGTGGTGGAAGCATCGGCAAGCAATGGTGCGTCAACAAAGATTGTGCAGATGGCGCATCTGCCTGCAATCTCGCTGACTCCCCCAGGTGCCTATATCCATGAGTTCCCAGACCTCCAATATCCGAGCCTTGCACCGCTCGTTGATGAATTGCTGCACGGGAATGCGGCGACAGAACGACCAAGCGTCGTGATTCTGCGCGGGATCCCTGGAAGTGGGAAGAGTACACTCGGTCGAGAGATCGCGGCAATCGCCAAGCACCGCAATGCCTCCTGTGCGATCTTTTCCGCCGATCTTTTCTTTATTGGCGCGCGTGGCTACGAATTCGACGCCAAGAAGATCGGCCACGCACATAATGATTGCAAGAAACGCTTCCAGAACGCGCTCTTTAAGAACAGCACAAATATCTTGGTCGTTGACAACACGCACACGCAGTACTGGGAGTATGAAGGGTATGCTGAACTTGCGTTGCAGCACGGATGCCGCCTACAGATTCTGGAAATGACGTGTCCCGACCTGAGTACGTGCATCCAAATGGCGAAACGCAATTCTCACGGTGTGCCTGTCGCCAAAGTAATTCAGATGTATCTTCGCTGGGAAGCCGATGATCGCGCGTTGACGTTTTTGCCGCAGTTTGAATACGCGATGCTCAATAGGAACCCAGTCTCGCGAAACAGTGACAGCAGTTTGGTGTACGTCGGTTTGTTTATTGCGGCTGACGAGCGTGCAAAGCTACTCGAGTCGTGTCGACCCAAGCACAGCAATGTGTTTGGCGAGCACGTCACGCTTTTCTACAAACCCACCAAGGCGTACGTTCGCCATGTCGCGATTGGCGAAGAGGTGGCGGTGCGTGCCGTGGAGCTCGTCCAAGACGACCAGGGTCAGACTATCCGTGTCGAGTTTGCGAGCCAGATTTCCTTGAAGATGCGCAACAAGATCCCGCACGTCACAATCTCGACCAGGAACAATGTCGGCGCATACTACTCGAACGAGCTCCTGGAAAGTACTACTGCTCGCCGCATCGCGCTCGTGAACCAGGACGACAAGCCAAGTAGCAAAATCGTGCTTACAACTCGTTTGGGTGTCGCGGTGCTTTCACAAAACCGCCGACTGATTACGACGACGTCACCCTTTGCATTATATGACAAGTGCAGCAGCAACGCAAAGCGAGCAGCTACACATGGAGCGGAGCATGAATTCTCGAATGTTTTTGTGCTCTATGTGGACGAAGACGATCTCAAAGTGTCCATGCAGACGACCAGCCATTCGCTGCAATCTGTATTGACAAAGATACTGCTGCACGAACAAGTGCAGCATCATATGGGATCACCCTGCAGCACGCATCGCATCCTGTGTGTCAAACTAAGCTATTCGTCTGATGGTCTATCGTCAACACAACTTGTGGAGAATATGCAGCGTATCCTTCTTCCGTCTCCAACGCACCTGCTTCCATTCGATACGTTTGTGCGCTTGCCATCCGATAAAAGCTTCGCGCAGTTCTTGCAACAAGAACGCTCCAGTCATGCGGTCAAGAAAGTGACGGTCTTGACAACGTCCGAGCAGCCATTTTCTTCATCATCATCAGCTGAAATGGAGATTCTCCGACCGATTGCGATCTCGATCAACAAAATCGAGCTCCCAAGTGTACAGCATGATCTCCGGATCATGGTTCCATACGCCCTGACGTTGACAGGTGCGATGGATTGCTTGAATCTGGGGGTTCAGGAGCAAACTCGCCATTCGATCAACCGAGGCATGGGTGTGGCTCAAGACGCATGGAACAAAGTGCAGCACGGTGGCTCCACGGTGCAACGAATGGATTCCAGTGTGGCAGGATTGGATGCGACGGTCATCGATCTCGGCGTAATCATGAGCAAGGATGACTCGGCGCCATTGCAAGAGCTACATGAGCGGATGCTTGCGACAATGGTAGAGAACGGAGTCATTGCGTACTCGTCCAAGCTCGTGGGTGCACCAGGTCGTATCTATTTCCGAGTTTGCTCCCAGGCGAGCTACTGCCCAGTTTTTCGACTGCAGATCCTTGCACCGTCGAAATCGTCGCCCGAGCAAGCCCGAATGGAATTTTACAATTCGCTGCGTCACCAAGTCCAACAATTTCATGAAATCGAGACGTTCAGCAATCTCGTCGCATTGGTTCGTGCGACCTTGCGCTCGCATTGCCTTCCGATCGCGAACGAGTGGTCGCTTGCACCAGCTGTGGATTTGCTGAGTGAGACGTTGGCGCTTGGTTTTTTGCAGCAAAATGACGAGTTTCAAGCAGCGTGTGCTGCTGCGTCCATTATGCAGCAACAAGTCGAGCGATCGGAAGAAATGGACGCACTACCATTGTTTTACCAGATGCTTCAATACCTTCAGAGCTGGACACAGACCCAGTGGGATGACGCGTTGGGACATCTACTTCGACTGTACACTGGAGCTAATCTGTCAAGTAGCGATATTGCGAAAGCCCTACAGACTGCAGCGGAGATCTGCCACCATTTCCGTCACCCGCGCAACCCCGATCGCAAGGACTCCAGCAAGAGCTCATCCATTGTCCTCGAGTTGCTACATGCACTTCTCGATACACCCAGTGCTCACAGCGAGGATGCGCTGCTGCGAGCGTACATCAACGTGGAAAATGCCGAAGACTCGTTCGCGGCGCAACTTGTTTGCGATGCTGTGAAACTCGCGGCTTCCAGTGAACATGTAAACCCAGACCAGGAGATCGTGTTTTGCGCGCCGAGTCGTCTTGCGTGCAAGCGTGTCGAACTAGCGGTAGCATCGGAGGAATTCCTGTCGCAGATCATGGCTGAAGTGCGCGCTACGACCTCGCTTGTGTGGAGTGAACTGGCTTGCAGTCCGCTGCTCTCCGTGTTCGACTGCGCCACTGATATTGCGCTGTAGAGCATGGTCAAAGTCAGAAATCATCCGCGACAAATTCTTCGTGAAGTCAAACTCGAAGAAATATTCCCCAAGCGTTAAAGATTCTAAAATGTCATTATCATTCACACAGTTGTCCTCACATTTCAAAGCGATCAAGCGTCAAGAGGTACGTTTGCTTGGTGGATCAGGTTCATCGCTGGCGTATTCGTTTGCCTCGCACTTCCATTTTCAGAATTTACGAGTCTCGCGCGGTCACGGATGTCACGATATCCTGGATCGTGCACATCGGCGGTCTATAGATCTCGGGGAGCAACTTGCGCTGGATCGAGTTGAACGAGTACTTGTAGCGCCCGACATTCTTCTTGGCGATCTCCATGCGGACGCCAAACTCACGCATGATGTTGGCGACGTTCTTGACTTCCTCCAAAGGTCCGTATTCCGTCGCGCCGCCCATTTCGATTTCCTCCAGTACGTGGCGCTTGCGCTGCACCACCAGCCGCGCTTGCTCGAGCGTGGCACTCATCGCCGTACGATCCTTGCCGGATTTGCAGTACGTGACGCGGCCGCCATGCAAGCTTCTCACGGCGTCACTCGCATGCAACAAGATGCACGTGTTCTTCGACGACGAGCTCTCGGTCTCGACGCTCACACGCAAGTTGCGGAGGATCTCATCGGGATGCGAGCCCACGCTGGTCTCGGATGTGGCCACGCCACACGCCGTAAAGCGGTTGTAGTACTCGACGATCGAGCGGAAGCTCGTGCTGTTGATCTTGGACTGGATCGAGACACCCGAGTGGCCCACCATGTTCGCCAGACTCTGCATTTCGTTGATGCCTTGTGTGAAGAGCACCGAGGTCACAGTGATCAGCTCGCCTTGGCGCAGTGACTCGGGCAGCAGCGCGAACTCTGCACTGGGAACCGGGACGCGGATCGTGTAGCCGATATGCTCGCGCTTCTCGAGCACGACGTCCGTCAAGTTGCTTTCAAACAGCTGGAACGCGAACGTCTCGAGGCATTTGATCGCCACCCATGCGTCTGAGAGCATGCGCAGCTCTTTGCCGTGCGAGGAGATGAGACTCTCCCACCCAATCAGAAAGCCCACCTTTGCCATTTGCTCCAGCACCTTGATATTCTTCTCTTGCAGACACAGATCAAGCTCTGTGACAAAGCACGTGACAAGACCACTCACGGACTGCGAGACCGCGACGCTTTTGCGCAAATAGTACTCCGTCCGCAGCATCTCCAAGCGACACAGCACACGCACCGCGTAGTTGATGGAGGTCGTCGGGTCGATGCCGTCTTCCGCTTCGGTGCGCAGAGGCGGGTACTTAGCGTCCGCCACCATGAAGCCGCCATCTTCCGCGGCTTGCATATCTTTTGGTCTCGGGGGTTTCTTTGCAGCCGGCAGCCGCTTCTTCGCGGCCTTTGCGCCTGCCACAGCTCGTGCCGCCATCGAATTGTATTTCTTTGGTGCAGCAGGTCTTGCAATTTCGTTTTGAGGACTGCTGCTGTCAGGATCGCTAGAATTTGCTGCTGCGCTTTCAGTCTCGTTGAGCTGATCATCTTCGCTGTCGTCGAGCTCCTCTGGTACAGAGCTGAACACGTAATCAGTCGTATCTTCAGCCAAAAACGAGTTGTTATCTCTCACGTTGCTTGTCATGATTCGTGGTGTGCATCTATCGAGAATGCCTTGCAATCGGTGGATCTCCAGCTCCATTTCACGAAGACCGTACTCCGATAAACCCATGGCATGAGCCGTTGGTGCGCCACATGTGATCGTAGCGTGTGTTTCGGGAAGCATCGCACGCTGCTGGAGCGATGCCTGCGGCGACGAAGCTGAGGACACTGGACTGTTAGGCTTTGCCGCATTTGAGAAGCCCAGTCCAAGCAAATCTTCGGTCGACGCTTGCTCGTCCAGACGCGGTTGCCCAGACGCCGTTGATGCTGATGAACCAGCGAGCGAGGCAAAGTTTCGGTAAATGCGGAAATACGAAACGTGCAAGTTTGTTGGAATGCTTTGCACGTCCGCGCGTTTCTTGTCTTGACTCGACTTGAATGTTTTCTTCTGCGCCAGCAGATTCTCGCTCAGGCGAATCATGTCGTTCACACCTGCAATGTGTCGCTGCAGGGAAACGACATGCGGGTACAGGAAGTTGAGTGGCATCTCATTCTCGAGCGGATTGGTCGTCGATGGTGGCGCACAGTCTGCTGCGAGTCTCTGTGTCCGAGGTTGTCCAGGTGACGAAGTTGACGCAGCCGCACTGTCTGCATCGCCACTCTCTGCTGATTCGGATGACTCGACGGGGTTCGCGAGCAGAATGTTCAACCGAAGCTGAATCTGGCCAAAGATCTCGTCATTCGTTGGTGATCGAACGTCAAACCAGTCCACGAGCGTCAACGACATCACAATTTGTCGACTGCTTGCTCCAGCCTCGTCCTCATCGGCGCCAGCGTCTGCCACGATCTTCTGCTCGACGGTCATCGAGTCCCGCACACTTTGAAGCGGCACGAGGATTTCACCGATGACCTCGTTCTCCACGCCCGTCATGTACGCATAGCTCTCGTTGTACACCTCAAAGCGGAGCCACCCGGTAAGTTCATGGTCCTTGTTTTGCAAAATACTCGGTCGATAGAACAGAAACTGCTTGAGCGAATTGACTGGCGACACGTCGACGCGACTTGGCAATGCTGCCGACACAAACATCTTGGTATTCGGCTTCCCGTGCGGGCATTTCGTCGTCGCCGACTTGTTCGTCGACCAGACGGGATCGCACGTGTCGTACTCGGTGTTGGTTTTCCCGACAAGAAACTCGTGCGGACCACTCGCTCCATCGGAATACTTGACGGTCACGAACGGGTTGATGGAGCCACCACTACTAGACTCGCTTTTCGTACCTGCAGATTCGCCAGCTACTCCGCTGGCTCCTCCTGTGGCGCCTGGGCCGGCCCACTTGCCTGCCTGGGTCTTTAAGCGGTTCATGATGCCTCCCCGACCAGCGACCATCGAAAACGCCGACGGCCGTGACGCCGACGTCGCCAGACTGTCCGAGGAACTCGAGGTTCCCGTCGTGAGATTCCGACCGCAGATCACCTGCACGCGGTACACGTCGTGACCAAAGTTGAGCGCTTCGGTATCGTCGTCGAAATGGCGGCTCTTCTTCCGATTGTAGTCGTACCGCGCTTTCCATTCTTCGTACATTTGCTTGAGCTCGAAATGGCACACCGTCATGAGCTGCAGCGGGATCTTAACGCTGAAATCGACCTCTGCGGCTTCCTCGATCGCGAGTTTCGCGGACGCAGCCTGCATTTGCTCTTGATCTTCGCGCATGAGCGGGTAGAAGAGATACGACCGGAAGGCGTTGTTTTGCGCGTGGAAGAGCGGGTGCTGCTGCGCGTGGATGTCTGCGAATCGGATCACGACCGTCGCGCCGTCCACGACCGACGAGTGCACGGGGAGCGTCATCTTCTGCTGGAAGTTGCCGCTCGTCGCGATCGTGTACATCTCCTGGAACGACGTCTGCGCGTACCCAAACACCACGCTGTTCTTGTTTGTGCTCGAGCTGTCATCGGGGATCATGACCATGATCTGCACGTGGCGGTCAAAGTGCGCGAGCGACTGACAGCGGATGTTGAAGCCCACCGAGAACTGCGGGTTGCGGCTCTTTCTGCGCTCGCTCCAGTAACTCTCGCTCGACAACGCGTTTGATGGGGCCGCTGACGGCGTCGGCGGTGCAGATCCCTCACCGTTGCCATTGCTATTGATGACCACACCGCCGGGACCAGTGGGGGTCTCTCTCGACACGCGCACTTCGACGTTGACCTCTGTCGCAGGCTTGGAGCGCGGCGACTTGGTCTTCAACGACGTCTGCGCAAACATGTTGAGCGCGCCTCGCACGAGCGTCTGCGCCGTGCGCGCCGACGACGACGCCACCAGGTGGCCCTCGACCCCCGTGCACGACACGAAAAAGTGCAACTTGAGGCGCTCCGGCTCGGGCGCATCGGCCACAGGCGCGTTCGCATCAACAGCAGAGAATTGCGAAGACTCGGGCGATGCAGATGACAACGGCGCTTGCTCTGTCGGCGGCGCGACGATGGGCTCATGAATGTGAAGATCCGAGAAATAGGGTGTCGTCGCACTGGTGCTGCCGCCGGCGCTCGCTGGTGCGGCCATGGTCGGCGCATGGACGCGCGGCGAGTCGTCGTCGAACTCCATGAGGTTGGGGCTCGTCGGGAGCGCGTTGCGATGCGCCATCCTGCGTCTCTGCTTCCACGGGCGCGAGGGTCGCCTGCCGACTGCGAGTGTCGTAATCGCCTGCTTTTTGCTTCGTGCGGGTGTTTCAGGCGAGGGGGGTGAAGAAAGTGCCGACTTCACTCTTGGAGTGAATGTCCCAGCCGTTTCACACGAGAACCTCAAACTCTCAAAAGAACATTCAAATATAGAAACCAACCCTAATAAGGAACAGGGATACATCTATATTTGAAATCGGTAAAGTTTGCAAACAGATCACAGGAAGCGAGAGTTGGAGGCTACCTCGTTCGAGTGACCTTCTTGCTGACCATATGGCAGCTGAGATTTTTCCGCTGGAAGTTGGTCACTATTTCGGAGTGACAAGCACAGGAATCTGGTCGAGGATGGGACGTGGTGATGCCACGTGTGGATACGATCGAGAATGGCATGACTGCGTCCATGACGCACTCTGTGCGTATGACGAATTCAACAACACAAGAGAGGCTTGTTCTGACTGTTTCTCGCATTCAAATTACATGAAACACGCAGGTCCTGACACTCCCGCTCGGAACGGCAAAGCACGAACGTCGCTATCATCCATTGTCATTTGCTTCCACAAACTGCAAAGCGTCGACCGACTTGACTTAGTCGACGTTCACGAACTGGTCTTCTGGGAGCTCACCGCTCTCCGTGATGACGACCTTCTGGCTCGGGGTGCCGCTCTGCGAGCCGACGGCTTCGATGGCCTTCAGCACATCCATGCCGTCCACGACGCGGCCGAACACCACGTGGCGCCCGTCCAACCACGACGTCTTGACCGTGCAGATGAAGAACTGGCTGCCGTTCGTGTTCGCACCCGAGTTGGCCATGCTGAGCACGCCCGCACCCGTGTGCTTACTATTATAAAGTACACATATTGACAGAGACGCCATTAGACCCAAGTGGCGGGTTACAGACACACCGTATACAGAAATGGCTACGTACAGCTTGAAGTTTTCGTCCGCAAACTTCTCGCCGTAGATGCTTTCGCCGCCCATGCCGTTGAAGTCCGTGAAGTCACCCTACACAAACCACGTTAAAAATCTTGTTTCAGTAAGCGCGCCATCCCTCTTTCTAATGCGCAAAACACGCAACGTACGCCTTGGATCATGAAGTTCGGGATAATGCGGTGGAAGATGCTGTCCTTGTAGTGCAGCGGCTTGCCCTTGGTGCCGATGCCCTTCTCGCCCGTGCAGAGCGCGCGGAAGTTCTCGACCGTCTTGGGCACCGTCTTGCCGTAGAGACCCATGACGATGCGGCCGGCGTCCTTGCCGCCGATCGTCACGTCGAAGTAGACCTGGTTGGTGATCTTGGGACCCTTGGCCGCATCCACCGCCGTCGTCGCGACAGCCGCCACGAGCGCCACGAAGAGCACGAGCGCCGTTGAAATGCTCCACTTGGCCATCTTGTGTTGGCTTCCTTTTGGATTCTGGTTGGGCTGATGGAGGGAGGGGGCACATAAGAGAGAGAGAGATCCAAAAGATCGACTCGTAAAAAGACATCAATGCTGCATTGAGATATCAAGATGCTGCAATGTAGAGGCTTTATAGATTCTATGGAGGTTATGTGGAAATGAGTTTGAAATAGGTGTGACGCTATATTTGGGAATAAGAAGGTGAGAGATAGTATACAGAGTTTTCAAGTGGATGCGTTTGATGTTGAACGCGTGTCGAGGCGTAATTACGAGTTGTCGTTTGACACTGGCGCAAAATCACACTTGGAGCATGGCGCAGTTTCCGAGTTGGTTCAAGTGAGCAAAATAGACCATCCTTGGTCAACGCGACTAAGTACGACATCAATTGACTAGTTCACAAAATCACTGCGCAACTCTGCACAAGAGAAACAAAGATTGGGTGAATGAACGCTTTCTATATAAAACGGGTCATGTGCTGCTCAGAACAGCAACACACTCTCAAACGAATCTAATCCCTATCTTCACGAGGAGAAAATGCACGAAAGGCGAGTCGATGCAAGAAGATGACGACAGTAGAGCGAAGAGCACCTACAATTCGTCCTTCTCCTCGGTCGACGCGAATTCGTCTTCTTCGGTGGCAGGCGCAGCAGGCGCGGTCGCCTCCTCGTTCGCAAACGCGATCTCTTCGATCTCTTCGTCCTTGAGCTTCGGCACGATGTTCTCCGTGAACACACCGCTGAACGTTGGCAACTTGATCGACGTTGGATATTCGCCACCAAAGTGGACCGTCAACTTCGTTGGCAGTTCTTCACCAGCGTTGCCGAATTCCTTTGGCGTCGCGACACCGATCGAGACACGCAATTGGTGCTTGCGCTTGACGAAGTACGAGACGGGCTCGAAACGCAACACGGCTTCGTACACCTCGTTCGCCTTGATTTCGCGCGAGTCCTTCTTCAAGAACGATTGCACCGACGAGTCCTTGCTGATGGTGCTGTGCACAGGGTTCAACACGGCTTCGGTGATGTACGTGACACCGCGACGCTTGTTTTCGTTCTTGAACGGCAATTGGTAATCGACGTCTTCCAAGTAAGCGACCAAGTTCACGTTTGGCTTGTCGACCGAGAAGAACAAACGCAATTCGACTTCACCAGTGATCTCGGTCAATGGGAGTTCAGGGGTCAAGAACGTAGCGTATTGGTCTTCCATTGGCTGACGATCGTTGTAGTAGTATGGGCGGATACCGAACAAGTGGCTGATCATGTTCCAACGCGACTCAACATCGTACAGCGGATTGTGCGCAACGTCAATCGTAACTTCGCCCGAAGGAGTGGCAACTTCCTCAATCGATTGGTCTGGTCCAAAGTACAGCGTCTGGTCGCTCAAGTGCGCTGGCGGCCAAGTCACCGAAGACTTCCATTTGCTGTGCACGAGCGTGAAGTAGTGCACTGGTTCCTCCCCTTCGACCTTCGAGAACCGGTGACGATTTGGGTACATGTGGTGGTCGAAGTAACGACTGATCTCATCGAGGTGGTAGAAACACTTTTGCTTCGACGTCGCAAACGGATCCGTGTTGTCAACGCCAGCGTGGCTCCATGGACCAAGAGTGAGACGGTGGCGGAATGGTTCCGTGTTCGCATCTTCAGGGAGCTTTGGCAGCAACGAAGCGGTATCCGCGTCAAGCGTGTTGGTCAAGTACTGGTAAAGCAAGATCGACGAGCGCGCAACACCCATGTCGTAGTAGCCTCCAAACGAGTGGATCGCCACACCCGACGACGCAATGTCAGCCAAGTGACGGATAATGTCGAGCTCTTCGAACGAGACACCCACATTCTTCAGCTTATCGTCACGGAACTTCACGTCCAAGAGCTCTTCGCGGAGGTCAGGGTTGTTGGCGTGCTGCGCAATGTAGTTCTTGAACTGCGCAACGTTGTCATTCACAGGGTACACGTTGCCGCCAAAGTAGTTCATCATGATACGTGGCTTCAACGTTGGGATCTCGCGCCAACGGATTTGACGGTCAGTATCGAAAGTGAACGAAGAGTAGTCTTCCAACGCCTTGCGGTTCTTGACACCGCCCGGGTAGAACGCACTGCGGTAGAGGTCCACTGGTGCGCCGTTCAAGGAAATCGCCTTCAACGCAGGATGCTTGGAAGCAGCGAGCAAGAGAGCACCGACACCTTCCATGCCGTGACCGATAGCAGCGACTTCGCCGTTCGACCACGGTTGCTTCGTGATCCACTCAATGATTTCATAGCCATCTTCGATTTCTTGGTCGGCGAAGTCGTGCTTCTTGGAACCCGCGGAGGCGCCAGTACCGCGCACATCAACCGACACCCACGCATAACCATTCGTGACAAAACGCTGCACGTAAATGTTCGTGCGAGGGTTCGTGAACGTCTTCTTGTACGACGCGAACAACGAGAACGGGAAGTCCAGCGTGTAGCCACGTCCGTGGCGAGTCGTGTACAAGATCGTAGGCACCGTCTGGTTCTTCTTCGTGATGTACTCGGCGACGTACGTGTCGACGGCCAGGTCCACGCCGTCTTTCATCGGCACGTACTGGGTGTTGTAATCGGTTTGCGCCGGGTTAAAGTACCGCAGACTCTCGTAGCGCTTGCCGATCCAACTGTTGTCGTTCACGTTCAGTTCACACGACACGGGGTCTTCCCTGCCCGTGAAGTAGTTCACACCTTGCGTCGCGAGCGTGACCGTGATCATCGAGATGAACGCGCTTTTCATGTAGTGCTTGGTGTTGGTGGTGGCGGCCGCGCGGCGCGCCTGCGTCTCGGCGTCGACCTCCGGCTCGGCGCCGGCGGCAGGCGGGGCGTTGGCGTCCACCATCTTCGTTGGGGCTTCTCTTGCGGGGCGGGACGGGGCTTCCTCTTGTTGCGCTCGGGCGCTTGTTGCGGAATGACCATGGCATGTGTGCGTGCACACGAGGTCGAGGAGGGACAAACTTCCCCTCTCGAAAGTGATGAGTATCGCTTTGAGCAGGGTTTTGAGTCACTGCAGTCTGTGCAAAGGGGGATGGGAGCAAAGAGAGAAGGACACTGATCGAGCGACATATAAAGTTTCTGAGGCAGCATACAAACCTCAAGATCAAACGGCTCTCGCTGTTCACAAAGCAAGACCACAGCAAGAAAAAAGAAGAGCAGCAGTCGATTGTCGACGAGAAAGGGTCGATGGAGAGCGGAGATGCGCCTGCGAGTCGGGAACGCAAAGGTACCTGCCGCCGCAATTAGACCATGGCGTTGTGGTTTGGTGGCGTGGCTGGCTGGCCCACTATCGGAATGTGCTTTTCGTCAGCATTTGCGTCACTCTCCTTAACGACACAACAGACACCACCCACCTGCGCTTTTGTATCGGGCGTGGGGGTTGTTACGGTGTCCCGTTGCTCGCTTGTCGGTGGTGCTGACCACCCACGTGGTTCATTCGAATCTGATCTCCATGACATCATCTGGAATGGCTGCGCTCTTCCTCACACCCGCATCCGTTATGACAACAAGCCAGGTGGCGCATATCGGATGCTCAAGTACTTGGACCACCTTGACGCAACAACATAGACTTTGATATCAGCATGAGGGTACTCAAAGTGTGCATACGAAACCGCTTGTTCCATTCAGCGAGATGCACTGAATTGCTGAGGAACAATGGCACACACATGCACACACACGGCACTCCATCCCTTCCGAGCCACCCACACAGAACCAAATGCACAAACAAAAGAGCGCACTGCGCATGACAAGAGAGATCCACGCGGCTTGAACACAGGAGCGAACGAACGCAGGCGGGACGATGGGGGCGTGGCACGCAGCCAATGAGCGCCCCCCATGCAGGCTCGATCAGGAGTCCCTCGCCTGTTTTCGCGACTCGCGTCCTTTCTTTGAAGGCATCACAAAGTGGGGCCACGCACAGAAAACGGAGGAGCCACAAAAGTCACGAACGAGTGTCGCCGCCCTTTCTCTCTGTCTGGTGGCAGGTTCTAATTTCTGAGGAGGTTGGTAACGAATGCTGCAACATTGTTCGTACGAACTGTTCTTAACAAACGGGTTCCGATATGAAACCCACCCGTTAAAAAAGCTGAACTAGACCCGTTTGGGGTACCCAGACCCTTTCTCCTGAGTGTTGGTCGATTGATGTCGGGGTACGACGATTGACAACCGCACGGTTACACTCCTCCCTCGTTCGAACTCCGACCCAAAAAAGAAAAAAAGGGAGAGAGGCGTAACCTGCTCTGCTCGTGATGTAACCACCACCCATTTTGTTCCCATGAAAGACTCGCGCTGGCAGAAAAAAAAAAAAGGGGGACTTTCTCGACTCCCTCCCTCTCTCGCGCTGAGCACGCAGACGCACACCACAAGCAATCGCATTGCACTTCCAGCTCTTCTTTCTCTACAGCAGCAGATCCACCACCTAACTCCTCCTCTTATCACCAGCAACAATCATGGCGCGTCGCGGAAACGGAAAGAAAATGAACCTTGGCGAGTTCCTCGGCGACAACACGGCGGCGTACATCCCCGAGGCCGCGTTGCCGTCGGGACCTCGTGTGCGCACAGAGGGCGACGACGACCGCTTCGGCGGCCGTGGCGGCTACGGTGAGCGTCGCGGCTACGAGCGTGAGTCGAGCCGCAGCGAGCAGTCGGACCAGTGGCGTGGCGATCGCTTCGGTGGGGACCGTGGCGTCGACCGCTTTGGTGGAGACCGTTTTGGGTCGCGTCGCGATGAAGACGGCGGCAGCAGCTGGCGCGGCGGTGGCCGCGATTCGGCTGGTCCCTCGCGCTACGACCGTCCAAGCTACGAGTCCCAGGAACGTCCTGCGCACATGCGCTTGAACCTCCAGCGTCGCGGCGACGCTCCTTCGTCCCCACGTGCGGGTGGCGGCCTGCGTCGTGAAGAACCACGTTCGTCGGACGACAAGTTTGGCGCTGCGTTTGGCTCCCGTGGTGGTATGTCGGGCAGCCGCTTTGGCAGCGATCGCTTCGGTGATGACCGTCGTGATCGCTTTGGCGATGACCGTCGTGGTGGTGACCGTTTCGGCGGTGACCGCTTTGGCGATGACCGTCGTGGCGGCTACTCGTCGTCGCGTTTCGGTCGTGACGAGCCTCGCGATGACCGCTTCTCGAGCGCATTTGGCAACATGCGCGTGAGTGACGACCGTCAACAGCAGCAGCAAGCCGCGCCAGCGGAAGAGCCCGTGTTGGACAAGAAGGCGCGTGCGCAGCAATTGCGTGAGGAGCGCAAGAAGAAGGCCGAGGAGGAGCGTCTCGCAGCCGAAGAAGCCAAGCGCGTGGCTGCTGAGGAGAAGAAGAAGAAGGAAGAGGAGGCTGCCAAGCAAGCCGAGGTTGACCGCAAGACCATGCAGGAGGTGCTCGCGAGTGGCAAGAAGGGCGACGCGCTCGCTGCCGTGGCCAAGGACGTGTTTGCCAAGCTTGGTCGTCCATCGGGCGCTGCCGTCGTCGAGTCCGTGACGGCCGCGGCCGAAGACGTCGCCAAGGCGAGCGCGAACTGGATCGCGCTGACTGCGTACGGCGCGCTGCTCAAGCTCTCGCTCGAAGGCACGGACAAGACGAACCAGCTGAAGGCTCTGTACGCGCTGCAGGTGTTTTTGAACGGCCACGATTTCCCGAAGGGACTGTTGGAGAAGTGTTTCATGGCGCTCTACAGTCTCGACATCGTCGAGGACGCCGCGTTCTTTGAGTACAAGTACGACGTGGACAGCGATGTGCCTGGCCGCATGAAAGCGATCATCCAGACGTCGACGTGGCTCACGTGGTTGGAGACGCCAGAGGAAGAAAGCGACGAGGAAGACGACGAATAGATACACACACACACATATGATTTTAGTATATCCCCCATTGAAAAAGCTCCTTTTGGTTGCTTGACTTGGCTTCAATATGAATGGCGCAGAATATGGTGCCACGTCACTGAACAACAAAACCGATATCTTGTCAGTATCTACCGGTTCACGTACCGAAAGCACCAAAAATGACCCTCTTCTGTCACGCTTTTGTTTCTCTTTGTTTGATGGTGGCCGTCTATTTCTTTCGTGCACAGTGCGTCAACACTGTCAGCATAAACGTCACAACTGCAACACGAGAAGCGGAAGAAGCAGCAGGGGGAACGCATGGCGCACGACCGCGCATTTCTCGAGCGCTGCGAGGCGTTCCTGCTGCACCCAACGGTGCGCACGCTCTCGCTCGCGCAGCGCGTCGACTTCCTTGAGAAGAAGGTGCGGTTTGCTGTCCCTAGGCGCTCGCAATAACGAGGAGAAGAATGGCAATGGCACTCATTATCTATGTGATCTGCATCAGGGACTGTCGCCGGAGGAGATCACGGCGTGTCTGAAGAACATCCAACAGCAGAATGGACTCTCGAAGGTGCTCGCGTCGGCTGCGACTTCTGCAGCAGACCAACTGGCGCGCACTGGCGACAACGCGTTGATGCCGCGCGAGGCGCCGTCGTGGCGCAGTGCGGTCATGGCGATGATCAGGCGCTACGGCGTCATCTCGTTCCTGACGCTGCTCTTGGGGTACGGCTACATCCGCTTTCGCCAGCGTATTGAAGAGCAACTGGTGATCAAAAGGAAGCTGCAGTTGGTGCAGTCGCGCGCGCGGCGCAGCACGAAGATCCAGAGCATGCTAAGCCTTATCAGTGACCAGCAAGCGCAGTATCAGCAGGTGAGTGGTGCGCAATGCATTCGCGCAGTCACACTATTTCGCGCTTTCCCAGGGTGAAATGAACGTGCTGTGTATTTCGTGGTACAGGCGGTGCTGCTGCTTCAAAAGCGTGTGGCGAAGTTCCAGGAAGCACAGAAGAAAGCTGCGTCGGAGTCCTCGACGGCGCTCGTCAGCGCGGCGTCGCTGAAGCGGAAAATTGAGTTGGAAGCGCTGCAACAGGAGCTTTTCCAAGTGAAAGGCGCCGTGATCGACGCGTTTATCCACCCTCCAAAGGACGAAACACCTACACCCCTGACAACACCAGAGCCTTCCGTTGAAGCAGTAGAAGGAGAGAAGGAAGCACCGGTTGCTACTACTCCAGAGTCGATTGTTCCAGCAGACCCAACGACAGTCGAAGTCGACTCCGTTAGTGAACCGAAGGATGTGGACTCGCTGACAGTAGATGCACTACGCGATACCACATCGAGTCTCGAGAGCGAGACCCACGTCGCCTCCTCAGTGGCCACAGAAGCAGAGATCGAGGCCGACCAAGTCGTGAAAACAGTACCTGTAGCTACGCCACACGATCCTAAAGCAACTGAAACAAACGAAAAGGACGAGGCCATCATTGATCGGCCAGTGACCGCAGCACAAGAGGTCAACGTTGATCAGACCGTGGTTGAAACCGCGCCAGTAACTCGGAAGACGAGTGAGATCAAGCTGTCATTGACGCCTCGAGAAGAGCCTGCAGTTGCAGCTGCGCATGCGTCATTCTCCACATTGAAAGCAGCAAACGATGAGCACCAAGTCAGTGGGGACGAAAAGGTCGCAGCAGTGTCAGTGCCAGCCGCACAAGCCAAGGGTTCAAAGTCGCGCCGTAAAGCTAAGAAGTAGCTCTATGGGTAACATGCTCGCTTTGACTGAAAACGATTAGCTGTCCACCCCTTTGACTCTGTAGATATACCGCTCGCGCATTACGTCGAAGTTCAGTCAAAGTGAAAGCAGCAGTTGGATGATACTCACTTTGGTGTGCGATGTGGTCGTTAGGAGCGACAGTGAGTATTGTGTGGTGATTGAAACTGACCAGAAGCACCTTTCCCTCCTCTTGCAAGCAGCATTATCAGAAAATCATATCGAAACACAACAAAGCGGCAGGATGAAATCGAAGTGCGAGTGGCGAGCAGTTTACAAAGGTCACGTCGAAGAGAGCAAGGAGAATGAACGATCACCGTTCGCGGCATTCGTGAATCATCTCGAAGGTGTCTCGCTGACGCCAGTCATGCTGCGCGGAAACGTGACCACAACGGAGTTCTTTGCGGACCAACACTTTGATGAAGACGAAGACTTGCTCCCAAGTACGCTACTTTCACTTCCTGCGGGATTCGAGTGGATGTGTACGCCTTCGATGCCGAATATGTACGTGCGCCACTGCTATCGCATGCTCCACGATCTCGTCACCACGCACATTGGCGCCAACAGCTATCGCAGCAGCAGTGGTGGTCCACCACTCAGGATTCTCGTCACGGGCACCCGCGGCACGGGGATCATGATGTTCATGAACTACATGCTCTATAAGCTGTACCACCGACGCCCAGTGTCACCGACGATCGTGTTGGACATCAAGGACCACTTTGCGCTAATCCAGAGCGACCAGCCGACCCAGGAAGGCACGCGCGGTCAGAGCTTTTGGCGCGAATTAGCGCAGCCCAGTACGATTTACTTTTATGACGCGCCCGAATTCAGCAAGTGGAACAGCACAGAGCCACTCTCCGGTCCTTGCGTCGGGGCAACCACGATCATGACGTCCTCGCCGAACTACGACCACTTTCACGCCTTTGTGACGGGGAGTGCGAAGCGGTTTTACATGCCGTTGTGGACGCTGGACGAACTCGAAGCGTGCCGACGCAGCTGTTACCCGCGCGTGGCACCACAAGCACTCTGTCGCGTGTCTAAGAGATGGGGCGGGACGATCCGATACACGCTCGTGGAACCCGAGTCAAAGACCGAGTTTGCGATGCACCCCGCGTTGCAGCAGGTGACACTGGTGGACGCCAAGATCATGGCACAGCAGTATGGTGTGTACTCGACGAAAACGTGGAAGCGCTGCTACGCGCTGATGCACATCGCACCCGTCGAAGGAACGGAGTTCCAGCAAGTCGACGTCAGGTTTTGCTCCGATTATGTGATGATGAAAGTCGTGAACCGCAATGCCGTCGATGTCTGGAACCAGTCGAGTTGGACGTAGTCAGCAGGCGTCAACTGGCGCCAAGCAATGGACACTTGAGTCGAGGGTGCATGCATGCGTGGGTGTATTTATTAACGAGAGTCTTTCTTCTTCCTTTTCTATTTTACAGATTTCAAAGCACTGACATTCATTTTGAAGCTGCCGAGACCCGATCACCAGCCCATGCATCGCTGTTTCGCTAAAGGACAAAGTACGGTCTCCGCACCAGGCAGTATGGCATGCGGACCTCCAGTGTGCCGTCCTTGCCCAACGCCAGCGATGCCTCGTCCATGTTGAGCAAGTTCGCCGGAAACCGCTCGGCTATCTCGAAGTGACCAGACGCAGGTACACCACTGCAACGCGGCATTACAATCTCATTGTGCGTTAGACGCTTGGTACCTGAGATGCGGAGTACACCCGTGTACTCGTTCAATTGCACACTGAGGTCATTGCGGTCGATGCCGCGAAGGTTGGCGACGAGGTAGACGCCGTCGCGACGCTTTTGGATCTGGTAGTATGGACGCCAGACTCGAAGCGATCGGGCATCAATATTGTCCCCTGGAAGACGACGCGACTCTGTCTCAGTCGCATCAGTCATGACTGACTCGTCACAATTTTCATCGCGATATTCTCTTTTATTTTCTTTGTCATCACCCTCGTCGCCTTCATTATGTTGCTGCGATGGTTGTTGGTTAGCTTGGTCGACTTGTTCGTTGTCGAGGTCCACCAGTAACCAGTCTTCTTCCGCCTCATCGTTGTCGCTGTCCTCATTTTCCTCCTCTTCGCTAGCTTCAGCATCATGGGCTATGACCACGTCTTCCTCTACTGTTTCGTCCATCTTGCTTGGATTCTGATTTGATTGAGTAGCACCAGACGAAGTCGTTTCTGGCTTCGACGCGGCGCTGCAGCAGACTTGAAGACGAGCGATCATCTGTTCGCCAAACTCCTTCAATTTGGCACTCTTCGCTGACAGCACATCAGCTGTAACCACAAGGCTCTGAATGAACACCACCAGCGCCTTGCGAGCCTCCTTCACTTCCGCGTTGCCAAAGCTGAGAATGTTGTCGAGTTCGCACAGATATCGCGTCAGCAGCTCACCCTGCTCCTTCGTTTGGTAGTCGAACGCACCCAGTTCCATGCGCATCTTCTTCACGATCTGATCGTACAGCGCGCGTTGCTCATGCTGTCGCATCTTGGCGAGTCGCATGCGGGTATACCAAGTCACACCGCAGACCATGGCTGCCATGTGCGCATACTGGTTTGGCAATCGCGAGGTCGTCTTGTCTTGCACTTGCTTGACCTTGGCGTCAATGGTGCGTAGCTTGTCGAGCTCCCGTTGAGTTTGTTGTTGTTGCTGTTGGTGAGCCTCCATAGTTTGTGCGTTGTAGTTGTTGCTGATGTTGTCGCTTGTGTAGGACGCGGTAAGTTGGTGAGTGGGAATCTTTCTGTTGCTGTAGCCAAGCACCAAGCAACAATGAAGAGCTCTTTGGAGACTCATCAGCGAGTGATCGTCTCAGAATGTTTGTGAGCGATGCGTAATCCTGGTCGTGAAGAGAGAGCAGTGAACAAGCTCAAAATGCTTTTGATCAGCATTAATTACCCACTTGCGTCTATTACCTTCTAAAATACATTCATGCACGATTGCTACCGGAATATCCAAAGATTGCGACGGTGCCGTGACGTAGTTTTACCAGACCATGCATCGTGGCTGCATCGCAAACGGGTCAAAGTACGGTCGCCGCAGCACACGCATTGGGTACTGCACCATGAAGTACGGCATGCGGATCTCCAGCGTGCCGTCCTCGCTCAACACTTGCGACGCTTCGTCCATGTTCAGTACGTTCGCTGGAAAGCGCTCGGCGATCTCGAACCGACCGAACGTCGGCACGCCACTGAACCGCGACACCATGATGTCCTTCTGCGTTGGACGCTTGACGCCAGAGATGCGGAGCACACCCGCGTGCTCGTTCCATTGCACGCTGAGGTCGTCACGGTCGACGCCGCGCAAGTTGGTGACGAGGTAGACGCCATCACGACGCTTCTGGATCTGGTAGTATGGACGCCAGACTGGAAGTGATCGGGCGTTGGTGTTGGTCTGTGGAAGACGGCGCAGCTGAGGTTCAGTCGCTTCAGCCATGACTTGTTCGTCTTCGTTGCCATCGTCAACGACTTCTTCTTCGTCGTCTTCGCCATCTTCGTCGTCGTTATCTTGCCGCTGTGGTTGGCCATTATCTTCTTCAGCTGGCTCATCGTCATCGCCTACCATTTCCCAATCCTCGTCGTCCTCGTCACGCTCGTTATCCTCCTCGTCTTCATCAGTGTCGAACAATGGTTTCATCTGGGCATTGTCACCACCCTTGCTTTCCTGAGCCATGGACACGTCTTCTTCGTTGGCTTCTTCCGCTTCAGTAGCCTCAGGCTCCAACACGCTCGAGGTCGACTCGACGATGGCGACTGGTTCAGGCAGACGAGCGATCATCTGTTCGCCAAACTCCTTCAATTTGGCACTCTTCGCTGACAGCACATCAGCTGTAACCACAAGGCTCTGAATGAACACCACCAGCGCCTTGCGAGCCTCCTTCACTTCCGCGTTGCCAAAGCTGAGAATGTTGTCGAGTTCGCACAGATATCGCGTCAGCAGCTCACCCTGCTCCTTCGTTTGGTAGTCGAACGCACCCAGTTCCATGCGCATCTTCTTCACGATCTGATCGTACAGCGCGCGTTGCTCATGCTGTCGCATCTTGGCGAGTCGCATGCGGGTATACCAAGTCACACCGCAGACCATGGCTGCCATGTGCGCATACTGGTTTGGCAATCGCGAGGTCGTCTTGTCTTGCACTTGCTTGACCTTGGCGTCAATGGTGCGTAGCTTGTCGAGCTCCCGTTGAGTTTGTTGTTGTTGCTGTTGGTGAGCCTCCATAGTTTGTGCGTTGTAGTTGTTGCTGATGTTGTCGCTTGTGTAGGACGCGGTAAGTTATTGAATGAGCTCTCCACTGAGTCAGTCAGGATGCTGGCCGATGCACAGAATGGAGAGCTGTTGACGCCGTCAGTGAGTGATTGTCGCCGAGTGCATTCGAGATGATGATGGAATCGTGTTCGCGAATATTCCCGAAGAGAGGTTCGAGAAGCGCTACCTTCCTACAACACAATTATCGTAAGTTGCACGAACGTTGCAGTAAAGCGCATTGTCAGCATTCCAAAATTACATCAAATTGACCAATCAACGTGCAGAATTGTTGAGAGAGATGTAGACGTGGCTCTCTCCAGAGCCAATCAATGCGCTCCATTTCATTGAGTTGGGCCATCTGAGCCCTACCCGCACTTCATCTTCTACCACCTTCGAATAGCGCCCATTCTTCTAAAATTTCACACCAATTGACAGTTTCAATATGATAGTCCTTAGCTCTATGTATCGTTAAACCAATGGTTGAACCTCCTTTTCAGCTACTGACACAGCCAACACCTCCAGACGGAGTGCCACCCATATGACTTATATCATCATCCCACACTCCATCCTGATACGTCCATGCCATCGCTCTGACGGTGTGTCACCGTGATGAGTGTATGTATGCACAGTGGATGGACTCGCTGGAAGAACACAAAGATCGCGCATCATTCGCCAAGTTTCCGCCCAAGCCGCACGCCTGACCGGAAACCCCCGCCCTCCCTCTTCATTCCCCTCATCTGCAGACGCCATGGTGAGCTTCAACGCCGTGCTGAAGCGCGTGAACCGCGTGCTCGCGGTGGGCACCGTCGAGTCGCTCAAGGAGCAGGTGGCGTCGACCGACTCGTTCCTGCTGAACACGCTGACCAAGGCCAGCGGCAGCGACGGTGTCGTGCGCTTTGACGGTGCGCACGCCGCCAACCTCGTGCTGCTCAAGCACGCGATCGACACGCTGGCACCGACAACCGACAATGGTGCGAATGCGCAGTTGCTGCTCATCCGTGAAGGCTCGGACGGCGCTTTCCCAGTGACGCTCCATGCGCTGCCTACGCAGGTATCGCGCTCCAACACGCTTGCGCGACCACACTCGATCCACTCGTTTGTCAAGAACAACCGCGCGCTGGTCTCCAAGGCTGGAAGTGACAGTGAGAGCAACGATGAGGTTGTGCTCGTCGCGTTGTTGCTACCGAGCCACGCCGAGACGTGGTTTGCCGCCGGTGCCGCTGTCGCACGAGCTGCGCCAGCGTATCTGCACAAGAAAAAGAAGTCGAGCGGCTTGCCTGTCGATAACGCTGAGGAGTCCGTGAAGACGGACGCCGACAAGCTTGCCGTTGTGTACGCGCACGACCTCAGCGAAAGCGACAAGGCGCTCATCCAACACACCGCTGACGGCATCCAATTGGCCGTGCGTCTCACAGATGCGCCTCCAAACGAGCTGCACTCGGACGCGTTCATCGCCGAAGCGCTGCGTGTGGCGAAGCGCACGAACTCCAAGTCCGTGGTGATCCAGGGCGAAGAGCTGAAGAAGCGCGGATTTGGCGGCATCTACGGCGTCGGCAAGGCCGCGACGCACTTGCCAGCACTCGTTGCTTTGAGCCACTACCCGGAAGGCACGTCTGAGGCTACCAAGGGCGTCACGCTGGTCGGAAAGGGCATCGTGTACGACACAGGTGGTCTGTCGATCAAGACTGGTGGCTTCATGGTCGGCATGAAGCGCGACATGGGCGGTGCCGCGGCGGTGCTGTCGGCGTTCGAAGCCGCGGTCTTGGCGAAGAACACGACGGACAAGACGCCATTGCACGTGATTCTGTGTATTGCGGAGAACTCGGTCGGTCCACTCGCGACGCGTCCAGACGACATTCACACGTTGTACTCGGGCAAGACGGTCGAGATCAACAACACGGACGCCGAAGGTCGCCTCGTGCTTGCTGACGGAGTCGCGTATGCGGCCAAACACCTGAACCCGAAGGTGATCGTCGACATGGCGACGCTCACGGGTGCGCAGGGCATCACGACGGGCCAACGCATCGGCGCCATCTACACGAACGACGAAGACCTCGAGCGCCTGGCGGTCAAAGCCGGCAAGGCGTCGGGCGACCTCGTGCACCCAGTGCCGTACGCGCCTGAGTTCTACCGCGCAGAGTTCAAGTCCACGGTCGCAGACATGAAGAATTCGGTCAAGAATCGCACGAACGCGCAAGTGTCGTGCGCGGGTCAGTTTATCGGCAACCACCTTGGCGAGTACGAGACCACGGGTCGTTGGCTCCACGTCGATATGGCGTACCCGGTGTTCACGGCCGAGGACGAGCGCGCGACGGGCTTCGGCGTCGCGTTCATCCAGAGTCTGCTCAAGGAAATCGATGCCGCGGGCTGGTAGGCAGCAAAATCACGGTCTCTGTTTTTATATATGAGTAAAAGAGCCAGCAAGCAAATGGAGAAAGATACATGACTGGAGTTCACTTGTTGTGCTATGTGCTACTGTTTCGTGCTCGCTTGTAACGCGTTGAGGGCTGTTGTGAGCTGCTCTACTGCCTACAGATCACACGAAGAAGATCACAAGGTTACCATTATGCCTACGGCTCAAAAGCAACCATTTGCGGTCCGTAGTGGAGACGCACCATTGCGTAGCATTGTCTGGAGGTGCGCAGCGGCTTGGAGTCCGACACAGATTCGACGCACGAGAGGCTCTCACCAGCGCTACTCAATAATGTGCAACACATGCGCATGTACGGTTAGCATTGGATGCAGATGTACGCGTTGATATGATCAAGCAGCTTTCTGTATCCTGTGGTTTTACCTGTGGATCCATTTTTCAATGGCGTTGAGCTGCTCCAGTAACATTGCGCTGTTGTTGTTGTCAGATGAACAGTAAGTGATAGTCTTCCCATCTGCTACTGTCGGTGGTCTGCTGGTGGTCATCGTTGCTTCGCTCTGTTGCTGCTGCTCGAAGAGCGCGAGGCGTGCACTGAAGCGCTCTTCCTGGTGCTGCCGCCACTCTTGTTGCGCGTGTCGAATCTGGTTGTCGATGTCGCGCACGGCATCAGGGTCGCGGAGTGTTCTTCGACGCTCTTCCGCATCATCGTCATCAAAGCTATTTGGTATATGCAGCCGGGGCTTCTCTGAATGCAGAGATAGCGCGCTGGAGCGGAAGTAATCGGTCTACGTAGATAGATCGAGAGCGTCAGGTACATGATGGAGAACAGGCATAGACTAAGACCATCGTACTGTTGGAATGGCATCGCTCTGTAGTGGATCGTTGCGCGTCTTGACTGGCACCAGCGAAGCCAGCATCTGGCGTCGAGGTCGCGTCATTTTCAAACGGAAGCCCCACACGCGTATGCATGCGATATGGAGCGAAACGTGCGCAAGGCAGCGTCCTATATTCCACATAAATAGCAGCCCACAAGTCTCAGTTTGGCATTTGAAAAAGCTGACTTGAGAAAATGTGACAGAGAAACAGAGAGTAAAATACACAGAGCTCTGTAGTTCTCTGTTGGATCGAAATGGAAGGTACGTCTCAGCGTTGCTGTGTGCCAATTGAAGCAAAACAGAATGGTTTACTCTCTTCGCATGGGCTACGTGAACTGGGCTCCATCCTTGAGCATCCTCACTTCGGTTTTCACATTATTGTGTGACTCATTTTTCTGCTTCCCTTTGCACTGGACGGCAGCGCTCATTAGTTCTAATGACCATAATCGCCTGGCACGACGAAACTATGGACTCAATATGCGAGGTATTCTCGCCAGCGCTTCTCATATATAGTCCGCACATCTCAACATTTCCCTTCGGATTCATTTAGGCAGCACACCCACAGGCTCACGATGGATGTACGAGAGTCCGGGCAAATTGGTGAGATCGGTCGTGACGCGCTCAGGAGCCGTCCAAGCGTCAAGGCAATCCAAGTGGTCCTGCACTTCGCCATACACCACCGAGAACTCGACCGCGTATGACTCGGTCGGGTGCTTGTGCAGATCCTTCCAGAGCGCCTCTTTCAGCGCCGGCTCGCCCTCTTGCAGTAGCGTTCACACCTGCTTTAGCAACTTCTTACGCGCCTGGAGATCGCGCGTGGCGCCAGTCTTGAAGTTTTCACGTAGCGACTTGACGTGCGCAGCGATGTCCTGGTTGGTGACATCGGGGATTTTGGCGCCTCCGCCTGCTGTGGGCATGGCTGATGGAGGAGGATCTTTGTGTGCGAGAGGCTGCGGAATGCGATCTATGGAGAGAGAGAGAGATGCGGAAGAAAGAGCGCGATTTGGCTGTGGTCTACACGCTTCAACCCAGAGAAAAGTACACACAATGGCACAAGTGTGCTGACTGCATCCAACGCGTCCAACGTAGCATTGAACGAACGGAACCGTCTCAGACGTCCACTTAACAGAGCTCATCGTAAAATAGAAGTCCGATATCGATGTGTACCGGTATTTCAATACAAATTTCACATTCAAAGTACCGGTTGGAACCGATAGTTTGGCTACTTTTTGATTACTGAAGCTGCTGGCATCTCTCATAATCAGAATCAGTTCTCCAGAAAAGGTCTGGAGCGTTGGTGTCGTGAGCTTCATGCCGCCGCCATGACCGCGCTTGCTGAGCATAACAGGGTGACAGCTCCCGTGCTTAAATGACCCTAGAGCACTGCAAACATGTTGTCGGTAAATGTCCACTAGCATGCTGCGTTTGAAGTGGATACTTTGGTGTCAACTTGATACCAAATTATCCGAGTCACACATTGTGCATGCGATGGCGATGAATGGAGCTGACCACCAGTGTGTTGGTGCCATGCCTTGTCTGGCTCGTAGCGGCCGCACGTGTGCTAGCGACACGACCAGGAGAGTCACGACGTACGATGTGCCTGTGGCCAGCAACATTATGCCGTTTCAAGTTGAAGGACACGATTCCGGAGTGACCATCCCATGCTCTCGACCAACAGTTTTACGCCATTCGCCCTTTGCTGCTGCCGTGCAAAGGACGAAGATAGAGGTGCACCTCAACCCACACACATACACCACGATCTCACTTTTTCTTAGCGATGTCGTCTCCACTTTGGACACCTCAACGCCATCGCAATGTTTTCGGCAAAGGAAAAGTATCAAATGTGATACTAATCAAATGAAGGCTGCATGCTACAGCAAGTTGTGTTCTGCATGTTCCATCGTTGTGGTGCATCGGTGCTTGTTCCAACACGATTCTACGCGAACAATGTAATGTAGCCTGTCGCATTATGTATACTATAACATGCATCGCACCTGAAGAAAATCAGTCTTTCTTTCTTTGCGTCATAATTAGAAGCAAGACGCCAACATGAAGGACGTCAAGGTGAGCATTTAGCGCTCTCTCTTTGTCTCTCCATTCGCCCTGAATACGATGCACTATGGAGAAGCAATTGCCTCTGTATAATAACCGTTATATGCACTACGTATACGTTCCGCTAATGCCGTCCTCAGGACTATCAGCAGCCCGCGGCGCTGGCCGATTTCATCGCGCAGGTGGGAGTGGACCCGTCGACGGGGCTCTCGCGCGATGACGCGATGGCGCGACGAGCACTCTACGGCGCCAACCGCGTGACGCCGCCCGTAAACTGTCCCTCGTGGGTGTGCTGCTTGCTGCCGTGTCTGCTGCGCACATCGTCCATGCAGGCGTATCACGCCGTGCTCCCGAAAGAAGCCACCGTGCGACGCAAAGTGACGGTGGGACCATCGGGCAAAGTGGCGACGCGCCGCATGCGCATGGACGCCATGAGCCTCGTGTACGGCGACGTCGTGGAGCTCCAGCCGGGCGATCTCGTGAGCGCCGATATGCGCGTGATCGAGTGCTCGTCCGACTGCCTCGTGGACCAGTCGGCGCTCGCAGGAGGTGACGATGACGACGATATGGAAGGAGGCGAGCGCTCGCGCGTCCGCAAACACGTCAGTCCCATGGACGCAGCGCTAGAAGACGGCAACAATGATCCATTAATGAGTCGCAACATTCTGCTCATGGCGTCCCGCGTGGTGCGCGGCAGCGCTGTCGCGGTGGTGATCGCCACTGGAGACCGCACGTTCTGGGGTCAATTGGTTGCGCACCATGAATGGCCTGTTCCGGCATCAACCTTCAAGCGAACGGGTCAGCACGAGGAGCACCACCGCTTAGTAAAGCATAGTGCCACCAAGAGCAAAAGCGCAGAGGTCATCGTATAACTATCGTCTAACGCGCGCTCTCCAACAAAGTGTCTTTATTCTTCTTCTCTTTAAACGAGGGGAATCGTGGATTATAGCATCGCTGATGTCGCTCTCCTGAACTCCTGACAAAGCGGCTCGTGTCTAGCGAGTCTGTGCGGCCACGTGAATGCAATTAACGTCGTCGCGCACCGCCACCAGCGGTAGGAGCAGCAGCACCTGCAGGTGCAGGCGCGCCGCCGTCCGACCCAAACAGACTGAAGAGCACGAGCGGAAGCACAAAGTACCACTGCAACACAAGGACAAAGATTACAAGTGAGGTACGTTAGTCAAAGCACCAAGAAGGCTACGACATGTGCGTTTCCGGTGTGCTGCACGTACGTATTTGCGCAAGAACGACTGGTTTTCCACTTCTTCGGCTGGTTCGTCGTCCGATTTGATCGGCTTGACACCCTGCGGCGCGCGCTCTTTCTTCGGTGCGATCTGCTTTGGAGGGCTACACACAATTGCAGTAGATATAGCAATTGTTGAGTTGGTGGGCATGGCCACTACTTAAACGGAGGAACGATCGCAATGAATGCAACGCACCTTGGTCCACTCTGCGCCTTCAACACGTTGCCGAATGCGCCAAACTTGACATTCTTCAAGTCACGCTGTTGCACGACGCATACGGCAGATCAGACACCATTCTTTACTTATGTTGACGAAGGAAATGACAAACACGCAGGCCACCACCCCTTACCTTTTTGTACTCGACGCACGCCGCAGGTGGCACATACGGTGTCAGGTATTCAATCGCCACAAGTTTGCCAGTGTCCGACAGGTGGAACGCAAAGTTCTCGCGCATGCGCGTACCAGCGAGCATGCACTACACAGCAACAATAGGCAAGTATCCACGAGGTCAGCGCCGTAATAAAGCATGACCAAATACAGTTGAACCTGACACGCACCATTGGGATGGAGGTCATAACGTACGGAGACGTTGGGTCCGCGGGGTCCGAGCGCGCGCGCACAATGTAGTGGCGGTTCTTCTGCAGCAGCATCTCGAGGTAGTCGGTATCGTCGCTCGACAAGTTTGGGAGCTCCGAAAACGTCACCTTGGGCTTGGGCAGCGTCGCGCTGAGTACGATCTCCACGTTGCCGCGCAGCGTGAAGCTCGCGCCGCTGGCCTTCGACGGGATGTTGTGCTCGAGCGCAAACTCGAAGCGCGAGTCCACGTCGCTGCTGCGCGTGATGCGCTCATCAAATTCCTCGCCGAATTCTTCCTTGAACCTGCATAGTGAGCCATGATGTGATCCAATTAGACGCCTATTGCGGCTGTCATTCGCCTTTAATAGCATGGAGATCTGCAGCACACGGCACACACTCTGCGTTCTCGACTTCGCGCGGGTCTGCGACCGCGGGGGCGACCGCCACGAGCGCCAGCAGCGCCGCGAGCACGAGCAGCGCCACGTGCATCTTCATGCTTCCTATCGGTTTGTATGAGGGGGAGGAAATGGTCTTGAGACAACAAGGTGTCCCTCATGGTCCTATGTTTACGTGTGTCACACCAATGAGTGCAGCCTAAAGTAGCGTGATTGATGTTGATTTGGGTAAGTGGTACAGTGTACCATCGGCAAGGAACACGTGCGTGAGGCACACTCAAATGGCTGATTGGCTCAGAACTAATTTAGACGCACGAGCAGCCAACGATGGACTCTTGGGGTACGTGCGACGATGACGGCGCTGATGGCGGCGTGCGCGCCTTAGGCGCACGTACACGTACATATGCATAGGCGCTTAATGCGCATGTGTGTGTGTGCATGTGCGCCTTCTGCCACGTGTGCGTATGCGAGCTTTTGCACCCACACACGCGGCAGAACAGTCTCCAGAACGAGATGGAGAAAGGTCCCTGATTGAAAGGGGAAAGGATGCAGTTTTTGCTAACATGCTGCTGTTGCTGTTTGTGGTGCTTGTGGCGCTTGTGGTGTGCAGATGATGATGAATTTGAAGTGCCTTCGTACGTCTTTTGCTGTGTTTGTTTGTCTTTGATTAAGAGACTGCGGTATCGATGGTGGGGACTAATACTGACGCTGCGTTTGTGCTGTTATTAACTACTATAGGGTGGTTGAGAACACCAAGGTGAGCGCCAACTGGGACGATGAAGAGGAAGAGGAGGAAGTGGCGACGCCGGAGCCTGCGCAGACGAGCTCGGTGCCAAAGGGACCGCTCAAGCCAAAGCAGCTGAAGAAGATGAAGCTGAAGGAGATGGAGGAGAAGCGCAAGATGGACATCGCGCTGACGAAGGCGCGTCTCGCGGAGCAGGCGAACGAGACCGAAGCCGAGCGCAAAGCCCGCGAAAAGCGTCAAATGGAAGAAGCCGACTTTGAAGCCGCCATTGACGCGTTCGCCACGGTGACCAAGCCAGCGCCTGTGGCGCCTGGCGGCGACGGCGACGTCGAGTCGGCGATCTCGGGCATGCGCTTGCTCTCGCTCGCAGACCATGAACAGCTCGGTGAAGCCGTGGCGAACCGAATCAGCGCGTCGAACGCCAAGTACGCGCTGGAATGCATAAAGGTGATCGTCACGAAGGGCTCCGTGAACCTGACTGCCGACGACATGAAGGATCTGACCACCATCATCAACGTCATCAAGAACGAAAAGATCGCGGCCGCTAAGCCGAAGGGCAAGAAGAAGAAGGTGACCGGCAAGCAAGGCTACGCAAACGTGGAGCGATCCACGGGCGGCGGCGGCAGCAAGATCATCAACGACGAGGAGGAATACGGATACGACGAGTACGATGACTTCATGTAGAGGAAGAGAGAAACAGACGCAATGCGGCTGCTAGAAGTGAAGTGAAGATGCAGACGCATTCGGTAAGAATGGAAGTCACCACGTCGTTTCCCCCTACATACTTCTTGCTTTTGAATGCGTTAGAACATTGGCGGTCCATAGTGAGATTGACTCGTGTCATAGTGTACGATGTGATTGTCACGACCGGCGCTTTACACAAGGCTTCGTACCATTTGCTGCAATGCAATGCAATGGAAGACTCCGTGTGCACGAAGGAGAACTTCGCGTACGATCAATTTGAGTGCAATCCTTTCTCGGTGCTCCTGGAGACCTGAGAACAAGAGATCGGCATGCTTTCGTTCACGTCCTGGGCCAACAGAGCGACGGTGGAATACCTGAACCAAGTGCTAGATCAACAGTCACTTCTTGTCTAGTGAGACCGAAGTGGAGCTACTTACTGCTCGATTGTTGGCACTTTGACGCCATTACGATCGCAGTGACGTAGTAAGGCACGCGTGCGTACATATTTTGTTTTATGAGTGTGTATTTGTTCTTGTGGGTTTCCTTCCGACATCGCTATGATTGCATTGTTCTCTTCAGACAGCATCATCAGGAGCTCGATAAAGAGAGATACAACAGACGACACAAGGAAATGGTTTTATCCCGGTATCAGGCTTGTTCTACGGCACTTGTCCAATCGATTTGCCAAGAATGAGCTACAAACAAGCAAAATAAAACAAGGGTTGCGTGAGGTTAATACTTTGGTACCAAGTACGAATTCACCTTTCCAAGAGAGACGCAACGTACCTTGTCGCCTGGCTTGATCGTGAACTCAAAATTGTCGGGCGCCTCGAACACGAGCACGACCGTGGAGCCCAACTTGAATTGCGCCATCTCGTCACCGAGCGTCACGTCCACCGAGCGTCCTTCGTACGTCTTCGTCAGGCACTTGCCCACCAGCGGGTCCTGCTCCTTCGTGTTCGTGCGGAAATCAGGCTCGTTCGCGAGCGCAATGGAGCCCACGTTCGTGGCGCCGACGGCCGTGAGCGAGAAGAAACCATACTTCCACTCGCCCAGCAGTGCAACGCGCTCGTTCTCGACAAACAGACTCGGGATCAGTCGCGCGGCGATCTTGTTGACTGGGAAGAGGTTGCCGGGGAAATGACGGCGCTCCGCGACCTGCCAGTTGATGGGTGCGTGGATGCGGTGGTAGTCGCCCGGCGCAAGGTACAAGACGCAATGGTACATCTTCTTGTTGACATCCGTAGGTTTTTGCTTGTCGGAGGAAAAGAACGACGGCACACTGCCGAGGAACTCGTCCAGACGGTACCGCGCACCTTTGATCTGCTCCAAAGTAGGAACCTCTGGCGACGACGCATCGACGACACCGATTGACGCCACCGTGCCGTCCACGGGGCTCATGATGTGGTTTGGATTCTGGTCAAACACACGCGCGCCATCCTTGAGTGGACGCGAGAAAAACTCACCCAGGTTCGCATACGTCTCGAGTGGGTATCTCATTTCATCGAGGTTGCAACCAAATACATACGTCCACGCCTTGTAGAGAGGCGCACGAAGCGAGATCGGCCTACGATGTACACATACAAAGCGAGTACATCAGAGCAAACGTACGTTATACCGGTAATACGAACAAATCAAATGATGCACGTACAGCTCCTTATCGTGGACTTCGCCCCAGAGGCGGGATGCCGCGCGGTATGGAAACAACTTCAGGGATTGCAGCTATTCACACGCAGGAACAAACACACAAAATGGCAGATATCGTTAGGCACACAAACCGCAATACTCAAAGTCTTCGCAGGTGAAAAGAGCAAACTATGTGACATACCTGTCGCTGGGTGGCCATGGTCTCTTCAAACGCGGTCCTGTCGCCCGGCAGACGTCGAATCGCAGGCGCAGGGTGGTGCTTGCGCTCTTCCTCCGTCGGGTTATTCAGGTGGTAGAACTGCAGGAACGCGATCAGCGCGAACCCGGACGCCGCGGGGATCTTCCAGCTCTTGGCGAAGATACTCTCCTGTGCCTCCGCGGTCTTCGCGCCGCCATCGCTTGCTGAAGATGAGGACGAGGATGACGAGAAGCGTCTATCCAACACACCCACACGCGCAGTTCATACACATAATCGATCAGATACAGTAGCATGCGCATTACTGGAGAGAGAGCGACCGAGCTTGTTCGCTCGTGCGAACATTCTCGACGCCGCTATTGTCGCCACAGACGCGCAGAGAATGCGAGCATTTGCACACAGCACACGCAGGCAGTGGGTAGTAGTGGTGACTCACCTGTTGCTGCGCATAGAGCGCAGCGGGGTCGCCGCCGTCGCGACAGGGCGTCGCACGAGCATCATCGCGGCCACCATGACGAGCGGCTCACTTCTCTTTCGCTGCGGATACGATGGTTCTGTAGAATGGGAACGAGTGATGTGCGACCAAAAGGACGTTCACTCCCTTGGATAATGTTTGCCACATCAATTTGACGAAATGATTCCTAATTAGTGTGGCACACTCATAGAAAATACTCCCAACCTGGTTTTACTTAGAACGAGTCGATTTCGTAAATATTCATTTGCTCTCACTCTCCCTGCTGATAAGAGCACTTTGTCCACTAAACACAAAGGCTAAGGCTGATTCACTTTCAATATAAACCCTATTTGCCCGATTTTTGTATTTTTGAATTTTTAGTGCCCCCCCCCTCCCTCCTTCAATACGAAATCCTCAGAGGCGCCATTTTTCACTGCAATGATAATGTCAGCAGCGACGACGACGACGGTAGCGATGGGAATGGCGGAGCCTGTGGAGAAGGACGGCGTCCCGTCGAAGGAGCAGATCGCACAGGCGATCCGGCTGCGCAACGCACTACAGCTGAGCGGCGGCAAGAGCCTCAACAGCACCGTCGTGGTGGACGCCGAGACGCTCGACATCGCGCGCAAGTTGAGCTTCAGCGCCGCGCTCGATGGCGCGACCGACTTCATGGACGTGCAGCAAGTGCAGGTATGTTGAGTATATGACGGCTTTTATATGTAGAGATCGTTAGGGTGATGGATGTGCTTACATTGCTGTTGTTGCGGCTAGATTGTGATCCGCATTCGACCGCTGATCAGTGATACAGAGGATGCGAGCAAGGCTTCTTCTAATACTACGAATAGACGCGAGTCTGCGGAGCATGGCGAGTGCTTCCGCGTGATCTCCGACACGGCGATGGTCGCGCAGCCACCAAAGGTACGTTGTTAATGGTATAATGGACGCGTACGTATGGTTCGATTGCCTCATACAATGCCGGCTGTGAACCTCCTGTACGTTAGACGTCGCAAGCGTATCGATCCACAGGCACGGCGACGTCGTTCCAGTTTTCGCGCATTTTTCCACCTGAGACAGCGCAGCGCGATCTGTTTGAAGCGACGACGAAGCCCGTGATCCACGCCGCGTTTGAAGGCAAAAACGGACTCGTGTTCGCGTACGGGGTCACGAATTCCGGTAAAACGTACACGATCAGCGGCACGGACGACAAACCAGGCGTGCTGCCGCGCGCGCTCAAATACATTATCCAGGAGATGACGCGGCGCAAGGAGAACGAAGCGCAGCCCGTGACCCACGTCACGGCGTCGTACCTCGAGATCTACAATGAGAACGTGTACGACTTGCTGGCGGCGCCTGCGAAGCGGAAGCGAAGAGCGCTGCGGCTGCAGGACTGCGACGGTAAGATCCAGGTGAAGGGCATGCTCGAGAAACCGATCAATTCGATCAAGGACGGCGAGGATATTCTGGCGATCGGCACGAAAAACAAACAGGTCGCAGAGACCAATTGCAACACGGACTCGAGTCGCAGCCACTGCGTGTTCACGCTGCACTTCTACCACAAGACGAGCCGATTGGGCATGGTGCTGCGCAGCAAAGTGTCCATTGTCGACCTCGCGGGCTCCGAGCGAAGCGCCAAGACCGGGTCCACAGGCTTGCGCATGCAGGAAGCCAGTAAGATCAACGGCTCGCTCATGAATCTCATGCGATGCCTTGAGACGCTGCGATGGAACCAGCAGCACCTACCTGCTCTACACAAGATGGTGCCGTTCAGAGAATCCAAATTGACTCGGGTACGTTCGCATTGTGATTGTCAGTCTAGACTACTTGAGGCAGTCAAGTTATGTTCGATTTCCTGACATTGACTTTGTTTGTTGTACGTGTGAATAGCTTTTCCAGGAAAACTTGGTAGGCAAGGCGATCGGGCCGCTAGTGATGATCGTTGCTGTGAATCCGTCGAGCTATGAATTTGATGAGACGCTGCGAACGCTAAAGTACAGCGCCGTTGCGCGCGAACTAGTGCCCATGCAGACCCGATCCAACACAACACAGACTCGCTCGTTGACGCGGAAAGCTGGCGCAACGTTTTTCTATGATCTGGATGGACGACTGAAAAAGAAACGGAAGTTGTCGGTCGAACCAAATGTCCCAACTGAGCCGACCAAACGACCAGATCCAGTGCTGGCGTACTCGACTGCCACGGGGCAAACGCCGTTGAAGTCAGCCTCAGGACAGACGCCTTCGAAGCCAGTCGCAGTGGTGCCTACTCCATCATCCAAGGCGAACGCAGCGCCTACACCATCGAAATCCATTTCTGATCAAGAAAAGCGAGCGGATCCAACGTCTTCACGATCGGCAAAGCCTCCGCTGCACGTATCGGCAGTCAAATCTTCTCATAAGGCCCCAGAAAATTCGCCTGAGGTGCCTGCAACTGCGGAAATGGGCACGATGACCGATTTTAACTCTGAGGACCACGCCAAAGAGATTCGAATGGTAACGAATGACTTCCACCTCCTTTGCCTCTCCCTAGAATTTGCAGTGTTTGACTAACCTGTGTGCATGGTGCTCCCTCATGCAGCTTGAGCTGGAAATCGAAAACGACGAGCTACGGCAACAGTTGTCTGCAGTCAACGCCGAGAAGCTACAGCTCGAAGTGCGGATCCGCGCGGAGATCGGGAACCAGATGCACGAGCAACTGCAGCTCATCAAGGCGCAGTACCAAGAAATGGCGAAGCGCGGCCAGCGAAGCGACGATCTGCCATCTGCGAAAAAAACTGAGCGATTCGCTGCTGAAGAAAAAGCGGCGCTGCGACTGAAAGTGCAGCAGCTCCAGGTGCAGCTGAACGAGTGTGAGGAAGAAATGGAACGAGTCCGTGCACGACATGAACTGGAGCTGGAAGAGCTGCGGCACCCAGTCAAACTGGAAAAATAAGGCTCTTGACTTTTCGTTTTGGCTTCATGCCAGGTAAGAAGATACACATGACGCGGATATAATATAGTGATAATATGAACAGGAAAATGCGCCAATTTCCGCTTCAGCCTAGTACGCCCTTCCAGTTTCCGTGACCGAGACGCTCTCCTCTGACAGGCTGACTGCAGTATCAAGCTGTTTGAATTCTCGTAGCTTGTCAAGGTACCGGATCGCGGCTTCATTGGACCAGGACTTGAGGAACACGTTCCCTTCGTAGAAGGCACAGTGGCTCCCGTTGCCAGTCTCGACGAGCATCGCCATGGGGTTGTCTTCAAACTGGTCGTATCGAATCGTGGCTTTCGTGCACACCGGGTCGTCCAACGCGTTGATGCACAGCATGGGTCGCTGGATGTTCTCGACGGCGCGCATCGGGTTGTTCTGTGCCCAATACGACTCCAAGTCGGCGAAGCCGTGCATTTTCATGAACACGTGCTCGTCAAACTCGCGGATATTGGTGGCCTTGAGCGCCTTTGGGATGTCGACGACCGCGTGAAGCTCGCGCTCGTGCCTCCGCAGAAAGTTCTTGAGCGTGATCGTCATCAGGTAGTCGTACACGCGGTGGATCCGACCCAAGCAAAACAGCTCAAACGCATTGTAGCCCGGCGAGATGAGCACGCCAGCTTCCAAGCGCGATGTGTTCCCAGTCTCCCCCAGGTACGAACACAACAGAGCCGAACCTGCTGAGAGCCCGATCCCGTAGAGTTTGCTGCGCGGATACGCCTTCTCGATGTGCTCGATGGCCTCCATGAGGTCCTGGACGCAACCGAAGGCTTGCAACTTGGGCGTCGCGAGGTTCATGCCGCCGTGGCCGCGCTTGTTGAACACGACAGGACGGTAGCCGTTCGCGAGCGCTTCGGCACATAACGAACGCATATCGGCGCTGCACCCCGTGAGCCCGTGCATGATGACGACAATTGGCGCATTGTCTGCAAGTGGTAGTCGTGGTTGTTGTTGCTGAGTCGGAAACGATGATGATCTTGCGCGAGGCAGTGACGATTCGATTGCCCAATCGAGAGAGGTGTGGCCACCGTCCTTCAGTTTGAGGATATCGCGCTGGTATTTGATCGGTGCATGCGGCACGAAGAACGTGAGGATCGCCTGGATGTGGCCGTTTGTCCACCACGTCGGCGTGTATCGATCCAAAGTCGATTGAAGTCCCTAAGACACAGAAACGCGAAAACAGGAGCTCATTAGAACCAAGATTTTGAAAGTAATGGCCAAGTTGGCAGACACACAAACAAACTCACACTCGCGATAAAGTTGTTGAGCGGCGAGTTGCCAGCGACAATGCGTTTGTGGGTCGTCATGCTGGCGATCTTCATCGAAGCAAGCACACAAAGCGGCGCCAGCATTGCGAGTGCGTTCATCGCATGCGCTGACGATGTACTAAGGTGACAAATATCACAATAAAACAAGACGCAAGGATCAGCTGTCGACTGTCAAGACAAGCAACCTGGAAGAAATCGTGAGGCAACGAACTTACTCGGAACTCGCGGCAAACAATCCAAGCATGTCTGACTTGATGCGCTCGCTTCAGTTCTGAAGATGAAGTGGGCGAATTGCTCTTTTGGCTGCAGGAGGTGCCGTGGCTCCATTCACGATTCTCTCTCCTCCAGCCAGAATGTTCTTACATCCGTTGCTCATCTCGCTTCTCTCTCTCGCAAACTTTCCAGATTTTGTTTCGATGCAGCGAGGAGCTGCAGAAACCGATGTGGGCAGAGGTGGCAAACGCAGTGACGCGTTGCACAAAAAACAGAGAAAGGCGACGATGGCGCCATTCTCACGTACCCAGAAAGCGAGCCTTTCGCGAGAACACCAGTTGGTTTCGCATGACGGACAAGGTCTACTACGGCCACAGAGTCCAAAAGGTGGTTACTCTTATCAGGTGTGTGCCCTTTCGTTCATTTAGTTCGATTTACTACTGTGTGCTGATACTCTCGTAGTTGGTCCAGGTATGCCACCGCGGCTCTGTTGGCCCAGGACACAAGCGAAAACGATGAGAACACACCGTTCCCTTCTTGCTCAAAGAACGCGCAGTGGCTGCCTTCTTTCGTCTCCAGCAGCATCGAGATCGGGTTGTGCTCGAACTGGTCGTACGCGATGTTCTCCCTCGTGCACACGGGGTCGTCCAGCGCATTGATGCACAGCGTGGGCTTGGTAATGCGATCCAAGGCACGTGCTGGGTTGTTGTCCGCCCAGTAGGACACCAAGTCGTCGTAGCCGTGCAATTTCATGTACACGTGTGCGTCAAAGTCGCGGATGCGGGTCGTTCGGAGCGCCGCGGGGACGTCGACGACCTTGTGGAGCACGTCCTGGTGCTCGAGCAGCAGCCGCTTGAGCGAGAACGTCATGAGGAAGTCGTAGACGCGGTGGATGCGGCCGAGCGCGAAGAGGTCGAGCGCGTTGTAGCCTGGCGAGATGAGCACTCCGGCGGCCAGGCGCGACTTGAGCCCAGTCTCCCCCAAGTACGAGCTCAGGAGTCCCGAGCCAGCAGACACGCCAATGCCGTAGAGTGCGCTGCTGTTTGGGAATGAACGCTCAATGTGTGCGATTGCTTCCGTGAGATCCTTGACGCAGCCAAACGCCTGGAGCGTCGGTGTCGTGAGCTTCATGCCGCCATGGCCACGTTTGTTGAACACCACGGGGCGATAGCCGTGCTTGAGCGCCTCGGCGCACAGCGAGCGCATGCTGGCGCTGCAGCCTGTGAGTCCGTGGAGGATCACGACGATCGGCGCATTGTCTTTCAGGGAGTTGTTGGCGTCCGTGGCCCAGTCAAGAGCTGCCTGGCCACCGTCCTGCAGCGTCAGCACCTCGCGCGTGTACTGGATCGGTGCCTGAGGCACGAGGAACGTGAGCAGGATCTGGAGGTGGCCGTTCGTCCACCACGGCGGCGAATATGGCGGCACCTTTGCGGTCATTCCCTACAGCGCATGCGAAAGTTAAGAAAATGCCCACCAGACATTGCAGGTGATACCAAAGTATAAAAGTCACACATTGGACAACCAAGTACCTTGGCGATGAACGCGTTCATGAGCGAGTCGCCCATGACGAAACGCGTGGTCTCAGTACCATTTCTGTTTCTCGTGAGTAGTGTGCATGCCACAGAGACGACCAGCAGCGCCACTGCCACACTTGCGATGGTCAACTCCATGTTACTTCAACTGAAGTCACGCAAAAGACACTACTGCCACGCACGTAGACACACTGACAATGACAGCACCCACTGCTGTAGATTGTCATCTTTGTCGATCACGCTGCGCCAGTGGATCGTGTGGCTGCAATCGAAGTCACGGATTGCTGATGTGTCCAGATTGCGAATCCAAGTAATCAACTTGGTGGCATCACTTTCTTGGACATTGGATGTCATCTGCATGCAGTCTGCGGACGTTTGACATCTCTCGGACTTAGTAGTTGTCGATCAAGTCTGGACTGACGAACTTGGTTACGTGTTTTTGTTATTGAGCGGAATTAGCATGAATGCTTGACCCTTTATTATACGTAAAATGCACTTCACTTTGCCTTTTTCGCGTCTTCTTATGTAGTCGTACTTCTCCATAAAGCAGAGCTTCCGTCGTGCTACTGCTGTTGTTGCTGTTGGCTTTGACTTTGGTATTCGCGCACGAGGTCGAGATACCGCATCGCGACTTCGTTCGCCCACGATTTCCTCGGGATGTCCCCCTCGTAGAATCCGCAGTGGCTGCCTGCCTGGGTCTCGATGAGCATCGCGCGCGGGTGGTCCTCAAACAGATCGTACGCGATGTTCTCCTTCGTGCACACGGGGTCGTCCAGCGCGTTGATGCAGAGCGTCGGGCGTTGCACGTTGTCGTACGCGCGCGACGGGTTGTTGTCGACCCAGTACGATTCGAGGTCCGCGTACCCGTTGAGCTTCATGTACACGTGCTCGTCGAAATCGCGCACGCTGGTCACGCGCAGCGCCTTGGACATGTCGACGACGTCCTGGAGCTCGCGTTTGTGCTCCAGCAGCATCTTCTTTAGCGCGAACGTCATCAGCACGTCGTACAAGCGGTGGATGCGGCCCAGACAGAAGAGATCGTACGTGTTGTAGCCCGGCGAGATCATCACACCAGCCTCCAAGCGAGACTTGTCGCCAGTCTCGCCCAAATACGACGTCAGCAGCCCCGAGCCAGCAGAAAGACCGATCCCATAGAGCTTGCTACGTGGATACGCCTTCTCGATCTCCGCAATTGCTTCTGTGAGATCCTTGACGCAGCCAAAGCCCTGCAGCCGCGGCGTCATGAGCTTCACGCCGCCATGCCCGCGCTTGTTGAACACGACGGGGCGGTAGCCATGCTTGAACGCCTCAGCACACAGTGAGCGCATGTTGTCGCTGCAGCCCGTGAGTCCATGAAGGATCACGACGATCGGTGCGTCTTCCGAGAGCTTCTGCTTCCGCGTCGCGGCATCAGGCGCTGACGACTCGAGCGCCCAGTCGAGAGACGCGTGGCCGCCGTCCTGGAGCACGAGCACATCGCGCTTGTACTTGATGCGTGCCTGGCGCACGAGGAACGTGAGGAAGATCTGCACGTGGCCGTTCGCCCACCACGTCGGCATGTACCGCGCCAGCGTTGCTTTCAGTCCCTACATGCACACAAAACGCATTAGAGACAGGGGTTCAACAGAGCAAGATGCAGAAGATCCAATGCACCTGGGCGATGTGGTTGTTGAGCGGCGAATCGCCGGCGATGATGCGCTTGTGGGTCGTCCGGTTGCGCACGACGAGCAGCAGGTACGCGGACACGAGCGCCGCCAGCAGGTACGCGCGCTGGAGCCACGGACGCCGCGTCAGGAGCGCGCGCACGCGCTGCAGCGTCGACGGCGGCAGCATGCTGATCTCGTCGGTCTAATCAGGAAATGAGCTGTGTGCTGACTGAATAGATCAAGGAGCTGCGAGCACGATTTGGCTTTTGGAAAGGCATTACCTCTCAATACGGAAGATGCATAAATGCATATATTGCGACACACCATTGTGTCATGGTTTAATTCGGTTTAAATTATGGTTGAGTGTGAATTTATGAAATAATTATGGAAGAAGTGTGGATGTGACGTTGAAGACGGTCTTGGATCCGACCTTTTCTTTTTTTCACTCACGTGAGGTTCTCGGTTGCTTTGTTTTCGAAGCAGGATTTTTCATTCGTAAGCGGGTTTTAGAGAACAGCCTATTCAAGGTGAGTGCAAACCGCGATAATAATGTGGATTTAGGTGATCTGAAGATTCTCAAATCACGACAGACTCACCAAGCAAACCAACAGACAAACGAACAAACTCTGAAGGCTCAACATGCGCAACGCGCACACATTGCTGCTAAATACCGTTGGGGATAAAGCGCTCTTTCTAGACACGACACGACACCAGGCGCCGATGCTTCAAGCCAACAACGCAAACAACGCTGCAGACACAATGCGTCAAAAACTACGGTACTCCACCATAATCTGAGTCTGAGTCCTGTTGTCCATCCGTCAGTATCGTACCGGTACAAAGACACTTCCCACCGCAAGTGCACTTTTCTAGAACCCCCATCAAGTCCGTCGATTCCTCTCTCTCCAAGCGCTTCCATCATCCCCCATCAGCAGCAGGCGTGACGATGGCGGAGCCCGGCAGCAGTGAGTACGTGTGTGTAGGTCAGAGTGTGTGTGTGTGTGGCTGGCAGCGACCGACTCCTGGCAGGGATCATGGCGCGTGAGCAATGGAGACCTAACTCGGATTGATGCATGTGGATATATATGGCTACGAACTTTATGATGCATACGACAGGATGTACATGACAGCAGCGGCGGCCGCGACGGTGCTCTCGAGCTGCATGCTCATGTTCGCGCGCAAGAGCGTCGTCGCGACGCACAAGCGCATTGTCGCTGGCAACTCGGCGCTCAACAACTACATCGCAAGCGTGAGTCTCTTTGCATTTGCGTCCCACTCCGCTGCGCGTATGACTCTAATGCTCATGTCTACCTGCCTATCTATCTTATCAGGGCTTGCAGGCCAAGCTGGATCGGTACACGCCGACGTGGTGGACGAACGGCCACATCCAGGTGTTCCTCACGTTCCTCGTGCCGCAGTCGCGCATCAAGTACAAGCGCGACGTGCTCGTGCTGCGTGACGGCGGCCATGCGTCGCTGGACTGGGCTCTCGAGTCCTCTGGCCCCGTGTCCAAGACCGGGAAGCCGCTGCAAGACGATTCTCCAATCGCCATCATCACCCATGGTCTCACGGGGTGCAGCGCGAGTATGCGCTCACTATGCGCTGAAGCGCTCAAGAACGGCTACCGCCCCGTGGTGTTCAACAAGCGCGGCCACGGCGGCCTCGACCTCGCGACGCCCAAGCTCCAGGAGTTTGGCTGCGTGCAGGATTACAAGGAGGCCATCGCGCACGTCGAGCGTGCGTTCCCGAACAGCAAACTCTATGGCATCGGATCGTCGGCGGGCGCTGGATTGCTGTGCTCGTATCTGGGTGAAGTCGGGAATGACTCGCGCCTGGACGCCGGTGTGCTCATCTCGCCGGGGTACAATGCGTTCGAGTTGTTCTGCGAGGGTCGGATCAACCGTGTCTACGACTTTCTTATGACGTTCACGCTCAAGAAGTTTCTGATCCGACACCAGCACGCGCTGCAAGACGTCGTGGACATCCCGAAGGCGCTGACCGCGACCTCGATCCGCGAGTTCGACCAGCAAGTGTACATGAAGATGCACGGGTACAAGGACCTCGAGTCGTACTGGCTGCAGAACGACCCGATGCGCGACATCGACAACATCCAGCGCCCACTGCTCTGCATCAACGCGCTGGACGACCCGGTGTGCACGAAGGAGACGATCCGATACGACAAGTTTGAGGACAGCCCGCTGACGATGCTCGTGGAAACCCAGGAAGGCAGCCACTGCGCGTTCTACGAAGGCAGCGTGTTCCTCAAGTCGTGGGCCAACGAGGCCGCGATGATGTACCTGGATCACGTGCGCGAGTACCAATTGGACCCGATCCAGTCCAAGCACGAGGCGACTTCAGCTGAAGGCAACAGCAGCAGTAACGTCTCGGCTGCCTGAACAACAGACACATAGACGCACAGATACAAAATGTGTGGTTGGGAGAGCTCGAGGTTCGGTTGAAACAAGGTTTCGTATGTTTTGTGTATACAGTCTAGTGTTGCGGCTTGTGCTCTCTCTCTTGTTTTGTTTTATGTGCTTTATGCATATTACCAGTCCGAGTCGCTGGTGTACCCGTCGTCGCTGTAGTACTCGCAGTTGTACAGCCGGCTCCAGGTCTCGGCGTTCGTGGGGAACCCAGGCACTCCAAGCGGCGCGATGCTTCGCCCTGCGCGCGCGTTAGCCCCAGCACCAGACGAGCTCTTCTTGTGTGCTGCGTCCATCGGTGGCCGCGACGAGAAGCAGCGCAGAAAGCACGCGACGATCGCAGAGGACGACATGTCACTATGGATTCCTCCTCCTACACTGTCATGCTTGCCATCTTCAATTTGGTCTGTCTGGTTATTGCTGCTCGGGAATGGAGTGCAAGGTGCCGTCTTGCGGCGCATGGGCGAGGATTCCGGGCTGTGATCGATGAAATCTGAGCCCCGACGATGTCGAATCCGGTTGTTGTTACCTTGGTCGGCATTGTTCACATCACCGCCGTCCTCGGATGAAGTGTAGGACGAGTCAGAAGAGCAAGACGAAGCGTCCTCGTCGTCCATCGTCGCCAGTTGCAGCGCTTCACGGAGTTGGTTCGCATCCCGTTCAGCGTCGCTTTGCACCTGGTTGTACTTGGTTCGGATCGCCGATTTTGCAGACTCCTTGTCGCGATGATGCTGCATCGCCTGCAGGACGTCAGCGTTTGCACTCGCGACGTTGGTGAGCTGGTCGTCCATTGCGTTCAGCCAGCGCTTGCGTTCCAGACCCGACTGCGCTTTGCATTGGATGCGCAAACCCGTACTCACGTGGACGGAGAACCCACGCGCTGCATTATCGCCGTCGTCATCCTTGTCAGTCTCCACTACACTGCTGGTACTCTCGGAGCTCTTCGTGGTCTCTTGTTTGGTCCATGGTTGCACTTGGAGCAACTCGTAAACTGCGAGTGGAGGCACGCCGACGCCGTTCTGGTCACTCGCGATCGCCTGCTCCTGGGTCTCGTACAGCAGCCATTGCGTGCCAATGACGACGCAGTACCACGTTTTCCAGAAAAACGAGAGCAGCGACTTTTTCTCCTTGGTCTTCAAGTATCCTTCCATCGCGGCGCCTAGGATGAATGGCAGCGTAGCATCGCCTTGGACGCGAGTTGAGACACAGCTGAGATCGCAGTCACCGCGTCCGAGATCGCATTCATCCATTGCGTCTGCTCCTCTTCCGTGGCGACAATGCATTCCAGGTACCCGCCAGCTTCATTCTCGACGCGGAACCCGTAGTGGCTGCTGCTGTTGTGGCCGCTACCAAAGGTAGACGCATACGTCGGGTGCCATTTCGCGACGGCGACGAGGTCGTGCTTCTCGAGCGCTCTCTTGTGCTTCGACTGCTCGTCGTTTTCCAAGGCTGTGCTCGAGTCTGGGTACAGGTACACGCTCGTGCCATGTAGCACCATGAAGCGCTCGCGCCAGATCGCGCCGAGAAAGTGATGCCGGACACACACGTAGCCATTGAGCGTGGTTCTTGGCTGCAAGGCACTGGAGTCGATCTGGTTCTGCCCACTTGATCCTGCTGCCATGTGCGCAGCGACTTGACGCGCAAACTCTCGCGCGTCTTCGTCCAGATACGACTCGGCGAGCGCAAATTCGAGCTCGTGCTTGATCACGAACACCCACTTGTGCTTGATCTCGTACGACGACGCCGAGAAGAAGAGCGTTTCTTTGGATTGCGATGGTGGGACCACGATGTCGACCTGGAAACCGAGGCTCTCGACAAAGCACTCGCTCTCAGTGCCAGTGGGCGGTGCTTTCGCTTCAGAAGTTCCTTTCGATGGCTCCCAATCCGCAATGGAGACAATGTCAGCGTCCAGGATGCATCCTTGCCGTGTGCTCAGTCGGGTCTCGGGAACGAAATTGGATGACAGTGCCTGAAGCAGATCGGCTTTGGACGCGAACTTGCGCAGACGGCAGCCAACGAGAACGTAGAATGCAGGACTGGCACTTACCGGCCGCGGCGACGTAAACGTGAGTCGCCATGGCGTGAGCAGACCTTCGATCGCCGCGCCGGGGACCACGAATGCAGACGTGTCCATGGCGACATCCACTGGCGCATCCTGTGCCTTGTGTCTTTTCCTTCCTCTTCTTGCTCTTCCAGATGCAAAATGAGCTTCTCGTCAGCGAGTAGCTCTTCGCCTTTTAACAGATCCACACCCGATCGGAATGCGTGCAACCAGCTCTCGTACTCGGACACAGACGCTGGAAAGAGCTGCACGAACCTGGCAGTTCTGTCTTTGGTTTGCACGGAAAATGCAACGTTAGCTGCTATCACGGCTGCTGCTTGTGTGCTGCTGGCGATCGCGTCGTCTCCAAAGAGCCTGTGGTGCAGATGCATCCGTTTCGTCGATGATGACAGAGTCTTGGCGATCCCTTGAATCACTGGCGAGGTTGGCGAGGAAGGACGATCGAGAATAACGATTTCACACACTTGGGTCGACAACAGCGGGGTCTCCTTCTGATAAAACGCGGCTTCGTCTGCGTACACATCCATCTCGGCGCGCTCAGTCACGACGAAAAAGCCTTCTTTCGGGGACGGATTGGTCGTCGGCGTGATTGCCGCGTCCTCACTGTAGTCCAAGTACCCTTTCTTGGCGATCGACGACGCATTGTCAAGTACCTCGGGTTCGCTGCTATTATCGCTGGATGAGACGACGACTTCTTCCTCGTCTTTTGCCTTCGTTTCGACCGTGGCAGCCTGCTGCCGTTGCTCTTGCAGCATCTCGAGCGCCGTCGCTCGCTCAGCGCCTCGACGGATCTGCTTGATCCATTTCGCACGCAACAAGTCGGTTGCCGCGCTGCAACTGAGCATGATCTGCTGCTGTGTGAGAATCTGGAAGGGGAATCGGCACTTGGAGTCCACTCGGTTCGTATTACTGCTAGCAACATCACCGCTAGCTCCGCTTGGATTCCATGCACGCGTTGAGAGCACCGTGAACGTCGCGACGATCGCGTCTTGGACGTCGTTGTACACGACGAGTTCGTTGTGCTTGTGCAGCACAAAGTGGCACTCTTCCATGGTCACGCTCGCATCCTGTCGTTTCCTGGCGTTCTCGGCTTCTGATCCGAAATCCAAGCGCACGAGCAAGAAGCCTTTATACCCTTCGGCGCCGACAAACGAACTCGCGCGACGCAACATACGTCGCACAGCCGATTCTTCTTCATCGCTGGCGCCAACGAGATCACCTCGTAAAGTACGACTGGTGCTGCTATTGTGAAGCACCTGGAGCTCGTCTTCGAGCAGACTTTGAGCCAAGATGGAGTCGAGCGCAGCGTGAAGAAGCTGGAGCCAGAGGCGCTTCTCGAGCGCGTTCGGCGCTTCGAAGTAGAGTCACACGTGGTCTGTCGTCTCGACCGCAAAGCGGTACACGGGCTGTGACTTCGTGTTGCTTGCGGCGTCTCCCGTTGCCTCACTGTCGATATCGTTGACCGCGAGCACAGTGACGCTCTTTTGACTTGAAGGAAGCGCGATCCCGCCTTTGAAGCCTTCGCGCGGTGCGCAGCGAGAAACTCAGGATTCGTCGTGACATCAGTGCCATGCGTTGCGTCCAAGTCCAGTAGAAGCTGCTTTTCCTTACCAGTGAAATAGCTCAACAACGTCTCGACTTCGCCAACCTTGCGAGGGTTCTGGCGCTTGTAGTACTCGGCCAGTTTCACTCGCAATGGGTTGATGGCGTCACGCTGCTCGCCTGGATGAGTGGCGTCTCCTTCTTCAGTCCAGGGACTCGCTCTCGAGCGCTCGGCAGTCGCGTGCGCAAACCCGTGGCCGCTGCGGATCTTGGCCATCCGCTTGAGCTTTTCGTCGACCGCCGTGGCGCTCAGTGCCAATTGCTGCTGCGGATTCGCTTCCGATTTATCCCAGGATGATGGAGACGACGTTGCGTCGTCAGGCGAGTACGAGACAAAGAACGCGTTCTTGGATGCCGTCGCGACGAAGTCGGGTGGCGGCGGGTACTCGTAGACGCTCGAGACAACGATCGACTCGGTCGGGTCGTACGGCTCGGTCTCGTAGTGCGTCTGGCTCGCGTGCCGCACGAGTTTGTTCACCGAGAGGATGCAAAAGCACTTTTCCTGGTTCCACGAGAGGTACCCACTCATCTTGACAAAGTCGACGAGGCCGCTTTTCACGCCGCTGCTCTTTCGACGCGCAAGGTGGTGCGATGCTTGCTGCTGCTTTGCGTTCGTGGCTGCGAGTTTGGCCAGGAGTGCCACGATGTGCTCGTCTTGCACGAGGCTGGCGCCGTAGATGCGATCCAGATGCTCGACGAGCGCGGTCTCTCGCTGCTTGTACCGCTCGATGAGCATACCGACGTCGTTGGGCTTGCTTGGGTTGTGTTCCGTGTAGAATTCGTGGAGCAGCGCGCGGAACTCATCGACTGCGATCGCGTCTTCGTCGCGTTCCCCGGGTTCTGCTCCGGACTCGGAGGGCTGCGTCACGTTGTGGAGTAGAGCTTTCTGAGCGCGATCGATCATCGAATCTTCTCGTCGCGTCGGCGACAACAGCGTCTCGCGGTGCTTGAGAAGCGACGCGCGGATGCCGTGCACCCATTTGTCTTTCTCTTCGTTGTTGGCAGCACTACAGAAAATCGCCTGATGGCGAAGTGTGTGCATCTGGAACCCGTAGTTGTAGTGCAGCAATGCGCCGTGGCCATCCCAGTCCGAGGCGCTGCATACCTGGATCTCCTCGTGGTTCGTGTCGTTTGCCTGGTACGCGTCGTAGGAATCAAAGATGAACAAGCGCAGCCCTTTCAGCACGCAGTATTTCTTCTTCATGACCGGCACGAACGCGCTTTTCTTGACCAGATAGCCTTCGACGACAACTTGGGCTTCAAGCTGCTGACGTTTTGAGGGCTCTTCTTCCTTGGTCACTGTTGTAGCGTCCTTGCTACTGCTGTCGCTTGGTGACTTGGGGAACTGGAAGTGGCCGCTCTTGGCTGGCGAGAGCACTGCCATGGACGCGAGCAGATCGAACGAGTCGCGTCGAGATTTCGCTGCCGCGGCGCGATGAGGAGACAATGGCGGCATCGTGATGCCGATGTGCAGCGCCGTCGTCCACGCGGTGACGCTCTGGCGCGTCGGCGCACTGCAACAGAGCACTTTGCCCTCGACTGTGGCGATCGAGAACGCATGCGGGAACACCTTCATGCCGCCGACCTTGCCCGTCCACTCCGCCACTCCTGAGACGTGCACAACGCCACTGGGCGAGTCTACGAGCGCAGCGTATGTGTTGGCATCCTTATACCAACAGAGCGTGTTGCCGAAGAGCACGTAGTATCGATGATGCATCGTCGGTTTGTACGGATGCTTGCAGAGCAAGTACCCGTCGGTCAAAGGATCCAGATGCGAACTCGACGAACTCCACGACTCGATGCGCAGTTTGGATATCTGCTTGGCAACCTGCGCTTGCTGCAAGTTGGACGCTGCTGCCTCTCGCAACCTCTTGCTCTCTTCGGCACACTCGCGCTTTCCCAAAGAGCTCGGCATACTGGTGGCTCGAGTCTGTGATGCGCTGCTCAAGCGCGTCGATCTCGCGTTTGTGCGTTTCCTCCAAGGTTGTGTCGACTTCCAATTGTGCTGCAAGCCGAGCCACACGGTCTGTGAGCTCGTTTGCCAGTGACGATGCTCGTCTGCGCGACACCGATGGACGATGCTGCTGTGGTCGATCATCTTTGTCATCATGGTCGTCGTCATCGCCCCCCGTGGAGCCCACTGCAGCGCCGTGGGCTCTATGTCGTGCCTTGTCTAGCGCCAACCGGGTCTCTGCTGTTTTCTTCTGCGCTTCTTGGTACAAGATCTTGATGTGCGTCATTTTTTCTTCCATTTGATGCCGCTCAGCGACGTTCTCCTTCATGAACTGTTCGTATCCCACTGCGACCTGGGCAAGCCGCTGCGCTTCCTGGACCGCTTCTGCTGCACGCGCGAGTGCTTGTTGCTCGCGCTCCGATTCACGCAGTATTTGCTGCTGGGCGTCGTCGATTTCATCCTGCACGATGCGATTCGGCTCATCGAGAGCGTGCTGGATCGCTTGCATCCACAACTGCTTGTCCTCCTGGGAATCCGAATGGCAACGATACGTGGCTCCACCGAGGTGCTCGATTTCGAAGGCGTTTTTGTAATTCTTGAGCGGCGTCACGCCGTCCCACTCACGCACCTGGACGACTTCGAACACAGCACAAGGTGTGGCATGGCGCTTACACTCGTCTTCGTTTGTGTAGGACGCCAGCATCATGCCTTTAAGCACACAATAGCGCCGTTGCCTTCGAAAGAAAAGCAGAGAACGGAGTCAGAGAGGAGTGATCTGAAGGCTAGACAGTGAAGCCAATCCACATGCATATCTATAGCAAGCAGCGTACATTGTCGACAGCAAGCCGCCCTTCTTCCACAGGTAGCCCTCCATCTTCACGACGCTGGAGGGGGGAGCGCTGGACAAGGACGCCAATTGTGCGAGAAGCACGAGCGAGACAAGCTCCAGGAGCTATTGAGTTGATGCGAAGCGTCGGGTTCGCAGGGAACCCAGCAGGACCCTCGACGAGTCGCACGTTGCGGAATCTTGGAGTCTCACAAAGATTCTGATTTCATTATGATTCCGTTTTGATTGTTCGATTTGCATCCTTTCAAGAGATTGCATCGATGTTGCACCACACAGCATCCCTCAATCGCTTCGACATGCTCACTTACTAGGAGACTGAGCTATGCAATTGGGCTGCAGCCAGCCAGACACTTGACAAAAGCACGCGTTGCAGGACCATGGGAGCTACACAGGATTTCTGATTTCGATCGGATTTCGCTGTGATTTTTCGATCACACACTGCTAAGGTTACATCGAGGTTGCATCCCACGACCTCATGCTCGTGGAACTCAAGATCCACAATCCAGGCGCTCATCGTAGCAACCTGCTGAGACAATAAGTGATTCAGCTACCTTGTGATCGAGTTGTTTAGCTTGAAAAACTCGATATTTGAGCTGAGCTGGTGAGCACTAAACTGTCGAGCTGCTGCCGTTAATGTCATCGATAAACACTTCGTACAGAAACCACTTTTGACATGACGTGCTTTGGTTCTCGTGATTGTGGTGCAGTACTACTGTCGCATTGGCTATCCCAGCTTTCCAGTTTTGGTGTGGTAGTGTACACCCCACCAAAATGCATTTGTGGACGGGAGTTGACAGCGACATGACGAACCCACTTTCGATCATCGGATCTGCCGAGTCGCGATTTGCTGCTGTTGTGTGCAGTAGCGGTACGCATTGCTTCTTCTTGGTTGTTCTCTCTGCCGATCTTCAGGATTGAATGAAATTTTTCAAAAGTTCGCACTCAACCTTGTCCTTCCCTTCATCAAACCTGGAGCGGGCGAACAAGGAATCAAAGCTCACGAGAGGGAGAGAGAGAGTGGACTGTTCTTACCCTGGTTGCACTTTGTGAGCAAGATGCTGTGATGGCGCACATGGATACGTTGAACGCGCGGGCGCAAGCAGGATTGGGAATTATCTCAGATTAGTCGAAGGAACTGCCAAGTTGAGGCAGACCATGGTAATCCGATCGCAATCATCGACTCTTCCAAGTTGGCGCACTCAGTCTTGCGTGGCAAATCCAGTCGAATGTGCAGCCACCTAGGAATCACAAAATGCGCTCGTGGTGCCGTTCTCAGTACATTGCCGCAAGGTAGACACTTTCTGGGATAGACTCAACCAGAGAGACAGGATGGAATGGATAAGGAGCCGCCAGCCGCATGCAAACTCGCCTCAGCTTATCACCAGAGATGTAGCGTGTCGCAAGCGTATCCTCATCGCTCCGGCGTCTTGTACGAATCACCGAGTGCGTTTGCTCTCTCTCCAGTTTGCAAATCTCGGCGGCTGCATCTCTCTCTCTTGACGGATATCGATCCACTGAATCAAACGCGAATAGTGTTTCGCCAATCCAGGTCATCCATTGCCAAGTAATCAGCTGATGCTTTGGGCGGATTGGCTGATCAGATCCCCAGATGGAGGACAGAAGCGAGCCGCAGTCGTGTTGCTGGTTTTCTGTCGACCAGCAGGCGCGTCCAGTGTACTTACAGTAAGCACAAGGGGGATGAGGGCTCAGCGCGAAAGCCACCTCTTCGTAAACCAAGAAGTTTGAGGAATCACACGGCCAGACCAACGGAGGCGAGCTGGCGTGTTGTGTTGTGAGTGCACTGTCGATTAATCAGCTGGTTGTAAGAAATGAGCATCAACAAGTAGGCTCGTGATGTGTGCGAAGTGCACAGTACGACGCGGCTTTGCGGCATACTGAAAGCTGCTGATGAGTTGCCAAACTGAGCTTTCTGGCGCAAAGTCTCAAGCAACCAGCCTGTCCAGCGCGTAATACTGAATGCCGATGAGGTCCCCTGTGGAGGTCTTGTGGCCTTGCAGCAGAGTACCTCGCACTTGGTTTCGATGTGGACTGCATTTGGAATGGGACCCGCCGCGAGGAGGTCTCTGATCCAAACCGTGCAACTTTGTGGACGGTCCCATTGGCCGACCCACGAAGTGCAACAGTTCTGGTTTGGAACCGTTGAGCTGGCGACTTTCCCTCTCTTCTCCCCCTGTTTCTTTGCATTCAAGACCGCGCTTTTCATTTTCTTTTTTATATAGACTTCTGTACAGCAACAACACTCGACATTTGTTTTCAGTCTTAAACTTGGGCATACTTGAGCCAAATCAGTGCCGCAGTTAGTCGAAGGAATTGGTTGAAGCCTCGCGCTGCCCGTTTGTCAATAATTGCCGGCGGAGGCATTCTCCTCCTTCATTCAGATCTTGACGATGGACGACAACGTGCCTCCTCTTTGCACGCAAAACTGACCAGAAGCGCGCGCATCCCCACTGCGGTCTGCACCACGTGTCGACCACACAAGTGGATTTTCATGGAACACATCGAAAGGTCTCGAGTCGGACGATGAAAACCTGCAACCAGACTGAGACCATGCCGACCAAGCAAAACGCGTTGAAATCAAGTTCACCATGGTTGAGGAGGATGAGAACCTCGGTGCTGTTTAGTCCGGTAGGTAGGATGTGAATGGATCCATTGGTGGGTGAAAGTGGCGACCTCGTCAAGCCGCCAGCCACTTCCATGTGCTGCAACATGTCTGAACGCTGAACCCATGCACAAACGGAATGCAAGCATCCACTACGCCACCGTCGTGCCTCCGTGACCAAGGGGTTATTCTGGTTACTGCAAACAGGCGCAAACACATGTGCATTCCAAGCCAAAAACTATTATTTTCAAATCTCGCGAGAGCGCGGCATACATAAAATGCAACGATCGTCAACGATCCGGATCGGAAATTTTACCAAATTGAGCAATTTTGATTGCGCTTGTACACTGGATGCTCGTCCATGACGACTGCTCCTGGGGGAGAACGGGCGTATGCCTCCGGATAACAAAAGAGCTCACTCGATTCGATTACGTGGAACCGCCGTCAACACCAGCGACAAAGCTACAGAACAACAGAGGGAGAGAGACTCATCGCCCTCTACTGTAGTATTGCACGCTGACTGGCGTTGATGTTAACACAGTCTGGATCCGAGCAATCATCAACTTTCTGGCAACACGGGGATGAAGATACTGTACACTGGTCGAGCCATTGTTGTGCAGTATTTGAGGTGTTTATCGACCAAGAGAGCCTAGATCTCCTAGGCATGCTTTCTGAAGATTGAGCCTTCGATTTTCGCCAACACCGGAGCCTTTACATGGCGTCAGGCGTTGAGGTTCTTGATGCCCTCCAGGCTCATCGACTTTTCGAGCCTGGTCTCTGGTCTCGAACGCACCGCATCCAATCGTTTCCAAAGGATTCAGTTGGTTTTCTTTTCTGATTCTTGCTTTGAAGACAGGAGCAACGTCTCTCGCTTGATTGAATCTCGTTCCGTACAAGCTCCGTTTCTGCTCTTGTAATCTTTATCACCTCGAGTACTATGACGCGCTCTTCGCTCTTCGTGCGCGGCCATGTCCAATGCCAGGTACAGTACGAAGGACACGCAAGTGGAAGTCGTGCTTTTGCACCAAACATCGGACACTGAGCTCCCCCTCACGCGCACTTGTGAAAGCAGTTTCCACGCTTTGCTGCTCACTATTATAACTGCAAAGACCAGTTCTGTGCTCATGATCGAGCGAATTGGAAAAAATCGCATGCTAATGCTCGGTTTCAACTTTACTCGAGATCGCTTGGAGCTCGCTTGGCAGCCCGAGCAAACACGCCGGAAACGCTTTGAGAGCACAGTTAACAGCACATTTGCGAGGCTGAAACACTTCGAAAACACAGTCTACAGTACGCGTTTGAGACTGGATGATGTAACAGATTTCCGCGCAAGACCAATCGCGTTACAGCCTGGATGACGACTTTGGTTTTGTGTGTATGTGTGCGGGGAGGGGAGGGGACGCGCGCCAGCTGGGATTCCTTCCATCACCTCCAGCGCACCCCGTCGGTGTTTTGTCTTGAAATTGGCTGAGAAAACCTCGCTGCAAGTCTACTCTCCGCTCTTTTAACTTGTATGTAACGTGGCGTGTTTGCACACAGTGGACGTGGTTTACACACAGCGACGGAAAAACACGTGCGACACAAAAACTCGTCACGAGACGACAGGTTCAATGCAAGCCTTTGTTTTCAATTTTAGCCAATGATACACCTTTGTGACTGTTGCATTTCACGAGCACCTAGTAAGATAAAGTCGCATGCATTCAGTGAGGCATACCTTCACAACGCAAAACACCACCTTCAGCAAAGTCCTGAACGCAGCCAAGAGCATGTATGCAAATCGCTCTGATCGCAAAATGTTCAAATGGTCGATTGCAGTCCTTCCACACACGCCTCATTTACAGCATGCATGGATGCTGTGGTGGCTCGATTCTGTTGTCGCTTCAGACATTTTTCTGTACCTATTTTTGACCAATGATATTCACCGAGGTCCAAATGACGAGTTTTTGAGTCGCCAACTGCACCTCCTACTTTCTTGATGGAAGATGCTATTAAGTTGTGACGGCTTTTTTCCGTGGCTGTGCGCACTCTGCTCTGCTGCAGCTCCTCGAGCCTTTGGTGCGCGCAAACAATTGAGAGCGAACTCACGGCACAGGAACCCGTCCTCCTCTCCAAATGACCAGCGACAGGTGTCGGCCCTTTTCTGCTTGTGTGGCTGTTTTCTACTGATGTGATCCATGCGAGCGACAACAAATGATGGAGGATGTCCGCCCTTTTCTTCCTTCTTTTTTCCGCTCTCTCTCTCTCTCCCCATCATCTCGCTCCTCAAGGACGTCGATCCATCAAAACACAAGACATCACAGCAGGAAGCCAGCTCCACCCACCCACTCCAAGGTGTCATTTTCTGCGTCCTCCCCGACGTCATTTGACGATCCATCGACCACACACAAAGAGGAAAGTCGACCCCTGACGAATTGGACACCAGACCAGCCCCCTCCCCCGATAGCACCGCACTTTCCCTTTTTTCTTCGACTGAACCGATCGAGCAAGACGAGGACGGATCCTTGTCTCGCCCCCCTCTCACTCTCTCTTTCGCTGTGCTCCTGACGGATCCTCCTTCCACTTGTCGAACGCAACGGCCACTTCTTGACGCAAAGCAGGCTCAACAGCAACACAAGCAAAGCGCGTGCGGCATACTGAGTACACACACGCATTCGCCAGCAGAAACAAAAACCCCGAAGCAAGATGGCGATGGCGCAACCCAACTGGCCGTCGAAAGCGCCGCTCCCGTCGCTGTTCAAGACGGAGCACCAGATCACGCTGCGACCGCTGGTCTCCGTGAACCACCACCACTACCACCAACGCATGCCGTCGCCTGCAATGGCGCGTCCACAATCCCGACACGACGATCAATCACCACCGTTCTACCATCGTCAGCACAGCTATGAAGCTCACCGAGCGTACTCGAGCAGCACGCACGAGCAGCCATTCATCAAGTCTGAGCCTCCGAGCTACAATGGCTACGACGCTCCGCAGCAGCAGTACAAGCTGCCAGTTCTCGCGGCAATGCTCCATAAAGGCGCTCGCCACGGCAGCCCACAGCGTGAGAACGCGTCGGTCCCAGCGTTCACGCCAAAGTCGTCCTTGAGTTTCATCCTCGACGTTCAGCATGCCCAAGCAGCTAAGCCTGAGTACGGCCAGCCAGAAGATGCCGACCACCAGTCCCGAGCTTCCATTTCGTCCACAGCATCGTCTCTCATGAGCGAAGAAGACGAAGCGTATATGAACAGATACATCGACCAGCACGAGATCATGGGCTACGACGCTCCATACCACCACCACCACCAGCTCCACCACCACAGCCGCATCAAGATCAATGGCAAGCGGAGAGCAATCCGACCAGCGAGTCGAACGTGCAAGTACGAAGGCTGTGACCAATACGTCGTCGACCACGGACTCTGCGTGCGCCATGGGGTACGCCACCTCGTACTATGGATTGAGTCAATGATAATCATTGCAGCAAGACACTAATCTGTTGTCTTTCTTTGTACTGATAGGGTGGCAAGCGATGCATGACAGAAGGATGCACGAGCCGCGCCAAGCATTTTGGCCGCTGCTGGCGTCATGGCGGATCCATGGAATGCAAGGTAACTGGGTGCGTGAACCGCGCCAAGTCGCGCGGCTTCTGCTGGTCCCATGGCGGCGGCACCAAGTGCAAATCCGATCCGTGCGAGAAGATCGCGATCTCGAACGGCCTCTGCTGGGCTCATGGCGGCGGCAAGCGCTGCATCGTGGAAGACTGCATGAAGCAGGCGTACGAGCGCACGCAGAACTACTGCAACAGCCACTTCCAACAATGGAAACTTGGCCACAACCTCCCTCTCGCCTCGGCATGAGAGATAGAGGGATTGAGCTAGGCAGATGTAGGCATACTTTGCAGCATGGACGGCAGTACAAGTGCTATAATACTGTCGTCGTGCAGCATGGACTGATTGGTCTCTCGCTGGAGCGGCTTGTAGCATAGAGATAGGAGCGCACGTGTTTAGAAACATACATACACAGAGACTCAATAGACGACTTTTTCATTTACTCAACGCATTGGGAGCAGAGGATTCCCAGACGACATGGACGCACGAGATGCCTTTTGATGCGCGTATCGGTATCCAGGTTGATTGCGCCGGAGCGGTTGTGGATACACGTGGGCGTAAACCATAGCGTAATACATTTATTCCTGCACAGGCGTTGCCTGTGTGTACTTTGGTAAAAGCAGTGACCAGAACTGTCGTTGCCTCTCACTATGTTTTTCTCGGCAGCAAAAGGAGCTCGAGAACAGCGCCATTGGCGTCGTAATCGCCTGCTGAGAAATCCTCGTTTTCTTCTTGCATCGTTCATCCTTCATCCAGGCGAGGTCAAAGGATCAAGTCTGGCAAACAGAGGTGGACGAAATCAGGCCACGCTCGAGCAAGAACCACTTCGCAGTCAGTGCCTCGCGTCAGCATGCGCGTCGTTTACCTTCTTGTATTACATGGAACAAGGGTTTGTCGCTGAATGGATGAGGAGAGGCGGCGACCAATCAGGGAGAGGAAAAGGCGAAGAGAGAGAGAGAGAAGCGCTCTGAGCAATCAACTCGAGTCCAACGTGCGTTTGCCAAGTTGCGACTGGATGAGGAGAGCCAAAGATACACAGATAGAGAGAAATGGAGAAGAGACTGTCGTTTGGCAGCCAGGCCAGGTCTGGCGGTAGGTCCGCTGTCTTTTCTTGGTTGTACAGTACAGCACCAGAAGAGTGGCTCCGTTCCTCTTCCTTTGAGCCCACGACCACCCAAGTGACACGCATAAGTCCAGAAGAGCGGTGAGGAGCGCGATGTGAGACCTCGCGCTTTGTACACTCGCGATGGCTGTACAGTACGCCGCCGAACACGCGCTCTCACAACACTTTGTGAACGATGACGGCAAACATTGAGATGCGATGCGCGTCGAACGATTGCGGACACGAAAAGGGCCATGCACAGATCAGTCTCCCTCCTGTGGACCACTTCACAGACTTTCCGTACCTACGAGACGACTCAAAGTCCACATTGCTCAGACTTGGGGATTGCATTGAGATCGGATGAACCCCACAAAGCAGGTTTTCCGTGCAATGGTCCAAGATGCCGATTCCGATTTGCCATCAGACGCTATTGTAGCACACTACCGAGCTCATGGACGTGAACAACAGTGTTGTAGGTCTCTGAAGAACCAGAAAGCAGGTTTTCTGTGTCATGATGATCTCATGATGCCGATTTTGATGTGCCACAAGAAAATTCTCAAGGAGCAGGAGAGTCTCTGCCTCTCTCTCACTCTCCGGATGCAGAAGAAATCGTTTGAGAATGTGTGCGAGTACTGGTCTTTGAACCTGTGGCTGCTGGTGCAGCGTGTAACTAGTATACAGCCTATGTGTGTGTGTGTGTGTGTGTTGTGCGTAGAGAAGAGAGGGAGGATGGTCGACCATCTGATGATCGATTATTCCCTCTGTCAGTGCATCACGAATCACGCCTGTGTCCAGACACGATTGCACGTCAACTTCAGCTTCTACTCAGTTCCCTCGTGGTAAACCGACCGCGTTGGACCATACCCAGCGCAATCACAGGGTTGTCCTAATAAAGCCCACACATGCTCACGGTTTGCAAAGAAAGCTGCTGCGTCCAGTGCGCATGTTTGCATGATATTATCAGACGCTCGCGAGCTTCCACAACAGCAACTTTGTTGGGACACTACACAAGCTCACCTCCCCCGGTTTTCGTACAAGAGAGAAAGGCTACGGCGCCAAGCTCGGTTCCGCGTTGCTGTCCGTCATTCTCTTTCATGAAAATTCCATGGATTCGGTGCGTCGACTTGGAGAGAGCGAGGACAAGACGCGGTTGACAAACGCCGATATGGATGCACCTTTGTCGACAACAGTATTCCAGAGTTTCCCGTTCGTCCCCGAATAATTTAGAAATTGTTGTTCACACGTGTTGATCTTCCGCGGGATTAACATCTTTCTTGTCTGTGTTTGGTCGGCATTTGATGTGTAATTGGGAAAGACGGCCGCTTCGACGTACAGTACCGTTGTTGACCGCTTCAATGGCTGAGGACGGATGCAAAAGGCACCGTTTCTATGACAAGGATGAGATCAGTGCGCCATGAAAGTTGCGTTGAAGGTTGCTCTGGTGGGTTCAGTGCACCCTCGACTTTCGAGATTCAGCGCTTCGTGCAATCGTGATACGCTTGGGCATGCTGTCTCTCTCTCTCTCTCTCTCTCTCTTCATTCCGATGCGATCACAGAGCAAAGTGTCCTTGACCAACGGGACTCAGGTTACAACGAAGTTCACACCCGTGCCTGTCCATCAAGGCTCGAGGCGACAAACAGTACAGTAGAAACGATTTCTAAAAGACTCGTTCTTTAGTTGATCAGAAGTCGAATTGATTCATGTGTTTGGCTGTGATGATACTGTGGCAGTATCATGTGGGGATTTGGACCTGGTCCAAACACAAAAAAACAAGTCTAGATCGGACCAGGCCGACCCAGCAGAAATACGAAATTGGAGGTCTCGCTACTAAGTTTTTTCATGGATTTGACAGTAAGGTTTTATGAGGAAGGAGAAGTTTCGTGAGCAGCTGATCGACGCGTCCAGCAAAACAAAACACTTCAAATTGATGCTTTCTTTGGCCGGGCTTTCAACTCGATTTACTGCGCCTATGTCGAAAGTGACCGTAGCCATACTGTCAGACATGCGTTTTCCATAGTCAATGTGAAGGCAACGATTTATACTCTGATGATGGCCGCAACTGTGTTGGCAATGATGGCAGTAATGGCAGTTCTGTGCCCACACCATCACAAGCAGCTACACCGCCGCCACGTAGACCATCACAAGCCTCGTAACAAGCAGCATCACCGCCATCATCATTGCCTCAGGCGCCACGAAAAACAACGACGCCGCAACCACCACCGCTGCGAGTAGAATCACCACCAACACGAGCAGCGCCGCAGCCCTGCAGCCATCAAAAGCAGAACTAGCGGTATCGACATCATATTTAGAATTCGAAGCTTTCCGGTTCGAGGCATCCCTACCGCCGCAATGCGCAAAAAGTTCCGGTATCACGCCAAGGGCGGCGGATATAATATCCTTTGGTCGCGGAAGCGCAAGGACCAGATGTGTCGTGGATGTAATGGGGGCCTCCCATTACATGGGTTCCCGGGTCAGGAGAGTGTGGGTTTTCTCCCACATGGGTTTTACCACCTCTTCCGAACCCACCCACGTCGTACAGTTGGAGACACATCAATATGTGTCACTCATGAACACTGTACGTAGCCATTTGCATATTAGCCAATAAGACTAAGCCGTTAAGATTTAATCCCATTGGATGATAGTCGGACTGGACATCCGATTATCTACCAATGAGAGACACCGTAGGTTTCAGTCACTACGATTGCATGTTAGCACTTTAACGTTTTAATGCACTTCTCAATTTGCACGGTAACGCGCAAAGCTCCCTTCCTTTCACCTGCGCTTCCTCAACGCACGTGTACGCCGTGTAACGAGTCCCGTTACAGTGGAAATGTCAGATATTTCATGAATATCTGTCGCGCTGGCGCGATGATTGCTGTGATGCCTTCGTAATGCTTACAGTTACCGGAGACGAACGACGCACTTAGTGTGTTGCGTGAGAAAGGTAAATGAGGAATTACAGAGTCGGATGGAGACAAAAGAGTAATTGGGTATGCTGAAGGGCTTCATGCAAAATGCTCGTATAGGTAACCTTCAATTTACTGAAGTTCTGATCAGAAAGCAATCACATGCCACACATCAGCAAAATGGAAGATTCTGGGATGTTTAAAAAATTGCGCGCACTCTTAAGAAGCCTCCCGACTTGCAATACGTCTCGTTGAAACTTGTCGCTTTCTTAACACATATCGGCGATGTTGGGCACTATGACAACATTCGTATGCATACATCAGATAGCTGCGGATCTGAACAAACACTTCGCCAGTTTAGGATAGAACTTACACTGCAGGGCTAGCTACACCAATCTGTAATGGGCTATAACCAGCCATTACATGAAGGTGGATCTGTTCCCAGATCTAGTGTGGAACACACCACCTTCAGCGTGCATTGTGGAGACACAAATAACAAAGGGATTACAGTAATACAGTCCCCACATGCACGTGTGACGTCATTCGATGACGTCACGAGTGTTCTCTGTGCTGATCAGTGCAGAATGTTGTTCTCATGTACTAATCAGTACTGAGCGATGACATCCATGTACTAATCAAGTACTGAGTGATGGTTCCTGCTTGGGAAACTGGACTGGCGACGAGACCGACGTGTCTCTGCCACCTGGAGTGAGTGGCGCGAGCCAATCACTTTGCAGGGATTTTAACAAGACTTGAAGTTCAAGCTTCTAGAAGATCCCGTAGGTTCAACCTCAGTGTACCCAAGGTTTTATATATCAGATTCATAGGTTTTATTGTGTATGTTTAGGTTTTAGTTATAAAACCTGTAGGATCCCTTGGGGTTCATTAGTAAGTAGCGACAGGAACCATAACCATTTTCAATTCAGTTGCAAATTTTCCTCCAAGCCCTCAAGTCTCCTTCCTCCCTCCAAGTCGGGAGATCGCTTCCTCTGGCACAAGCGTGTGTGCCGTGTTTGAGGGACTGTTGTGAACAGCGCCCTCTTACACCTGGCAGCACTTCGAGCGGTCCTTCCAACGACCCAGTGAAGTGAAGAGGTTTGACGACGCGGCTTTAAGCACGTCGCGCATTCCTGTCGAAGACCCTGCGAGCATCCTTGTTTGGAACATGGATGCTACAGGAACCCCACTCGGTCCAGCAGTACCGGAAACTGTCGAGTTGACTATTGAGGGTTTCCCTCATTTGTCTTCTCATGAGTGGATGGCGCTTGAGCGCATGCGAGATGTCATCGGAGAGGCTGCTGTGGTCAGTCTGCTTCGATCGGCATCTCCGGAGGACCAGAAGAGCGCGGTGGTCAGCTTCATGCACCACGAGATCATGTCCTCCCGGAAGCAGGTCGCAACCCCTGTTTCCTCACTCAGGACGGTGCCACTGAAGCTTGACGTCTCTCCGTATCGCGGCGGAGAGAACGAACCTCTCTCACGATGGTTCGTCGAGTTGGATGCAGCCATCACTGCAAGACAACTGCGAGACCCTTCGCAGCAAGTGTTGTTCGCGATGTCCAACCTTGCGGGTCGTGCGAAGAGCTGGGCATATGGCAAGCGTTTAGTCGATCTAAACTGCTTCCCCAGCTACGACCATTTCAAGGCTGAACTCAAGGAGGCGTTTGAACCTCCACAGAGTGAGTTCCGTGCGCGCGCCGAGTTCCTCAAGCTTCGTCAAGGCCGTTTCGACCTTCACTCGTATGCACAACGTGCTCGTTACTTGGTGTCGAGCATCGTTGGCGAGCCGATTGACGTTCCGACGCAAGTCGTGACGTTCATGACGGGTCTGAACGATGGTCCGATTCGGAACCAACTGTTCCGCGAGTACCCCAAGACGCTGGACGAAGCTATCGAACGTGCGATGCAAGAAGAGTTCAGCATGAAGCAAGCGAAGTTCCATGGGTTTGCGTCGAGACCAATGCGGCAATCGAATGCCGTGCATGATGGTCCCGAGCCCATGGACATCTCGTACATTTCAACGCCTGGAAATGAGCGTCCTCGCAACGATGGGAAGTGTTTCCGTTGCGGGAAGCCGGGTCACATTGCCCGGAACTGCAAGGTGTCTTTGCCGGGTCGGCAAACGACACAAGGTGCTCGTTCGAACAACCACGATCGTTCTTACGGTCGTCGGTTCGAGCGGTCACCTGGGCCAAAAAACGGGAATGGACAGTAGGGGCGGGGCCTCCTACTGGCCCGGAAAAGAGGACTGTGGACGTTGTGGAGACACAGGACTCTGGCCCCTATGTGCATCAAGCACATGCAGTTTCCACTGTGAGTGAGAAGAGTGTCAGTCAAACGTCAAGTTTGATCGTTCACAAAGTTCATGTAGACGGTATTGCAACGCCTCTACGAGCTTTGGTTGACACTGGTGCGTCGAACAACTTTGTTCGAAATGAAGTGATCATCAGGCATGGTGTCTTCGTGTCTGGTGCGAACGGAGAGAAGACGATGATTGTCCGGTTGGCAAATGGGTCAACTGTGAAGACGCCGAAGCGCGTGGTGCGCTTGGCAATCAAGTGTGAAGATTTCCGAGGTGAAGACGAGTTTATTTTACTCGACCTCGATGACAAGTTTGACATCATCCTGGACATGCCGTGGTTGAAGCGTTACCAACCTAGCATTGACTGGATGAATATGAAGATCTCCGTTGGCAAGTCACGCGATGTTGACTTGTGCTGCACAACAACGGATGAAGTGGTATGGGTGTATACATCTGTGGAAGAGATCCCAGATGGCCCTTGTGATATTGCGGTGTGCGATGGCCCCCATGTTCACAAGTGGTACCCATTTTGAAGACGACGAACGGAGGTGGAGCAGTCAGGCGCCAGAAAAAGACTGTCTCCTTTGCCATCGACGACGAGAAGATTCGCGATGGCGTTGACAAGAGTGAATGGAAGAGGAACAGACACCCTTCCCAAGACAAGAAGACCAGCAAGAAGAGTATTTCGTCAAGAGCTTTGAGTACCCCTGATCAAGGTACAAGTGGTGATGACGAAGGGAGTGTCCAAGCACAAGACATTCCAAGCGAGTTTGTGAATATCGCGGTCTACAATGAAGAAGGTGACGTGGATGTAATCCGTCACGTGAAGATTGAAAATCCTCCAAGTTCAGTCCAAGAGTTGATTTCCTTGCCATCAATGAGCAAGAAGACACTGGAGCGCAGCCTAGCGAGAGGCGATATTGCGCAGGTGTGTGCGATCGTCGAAATGGTCGACGAAGGCTTCGTCAACACAGCATCAGGTGCGGATGCAGATGTGTTGGACGAAAAGACACGGAAGGAAAGGTTCGAGGAGCAGTCGTGGGACGCCCTCAAGAAGAACCCCGTGTATGCACTTGCCAGGGAATATGAAGACATTTTCCCTGACAAGGTGCCGGACGAATTGCCATTCGACAGAGGCATTCGTCATGTGATTGATGTACTTCCTGGCACGAAGTACTGCATCACAAGGCAGTGGCCGTTGCCAAAGGAACAAGTCGAGGCGATCGACGAGTTCTTTGCACAACGTGCTAAGGCTGGTCATGTGCGGGAGAGCAAGTCTCCGCATTGCAGCCCCACTTTCTGTGTGAAGAAGGCAACTGGAGGTTGGCGCATTGTTCACGCTTTCAACAAGCTGAACGACGCGACAATTCCAGCCCAGACTCCGGTTCCACGCAAGGACATGATCCTTGATGGAATGGTCGGCAGCACCGTCTTTAGTGCTATCGATCTGAAAGATGGGTTCTATCAGATTCGAATGCGCGAAGACGATGTCCCACTAACCGCAGTGAGTACCCCGAGTGGTATGCTGTGGGAATGGTTAGTGATGCCACAGGGACTGAAGAATGCTCCTGCGACCTTCAATCGAATGGTCACGAACGTTCTTCGTCCTTTGCGAACATTTGCACCAAGTTACTTGGACGATATTTTCGTTCATAGTAAGGCCACGAATGGGAAGTCTGATGTCGATGTCCATCTCGATCATCTTCGTCAAGTCTTCCAGATCATGCGTGAGAACAAACTCTACGCGAACTTGAAGAAGTGCATGTTCTTCGCCCCCGAGATCCCTGTTCTCGGTTGTTTTGTGGGCAAGAGCGGTGTTCGAGTCGATCCGGAGAAGGTCAAAGCTATTGACGATTGGCCAGTGCCAAAGAACGTCAAACAGCTACGACAATGGTTGGGTCTAGCCAACTACTTGCACAAGTACACGCGCAATTATGCAGCGTTGGTGCAACCCCTCACACAGCTCTTGAAGAAAGACGTTGAGTGGAAGTGGTCGAAAGACATCAGACGGCGTTCGAAGAAGTCAAGAGGAGTCTTCGAGAAGCTCCTGTGTTGGCTCTGCCAAACCACGACAAGCCGTTCCACGTCGTCTGCGATGCGAGCGACTATGCCATCGGTTGCGCATTGATGCAACACGATGATGAGGGTCACGAGCGAGTTGTGTCGTATCAGTCACGACAACTCCGACCCGCAGAACGGAACTACCCAGTTCACGACAAGGAACTTCTGGCGATTAAGTATTCTTTGGTCAAGTTCCGTGTGTATCTGCTTGGCGAGGAGCGCTTTGCTATCTACACTGATCACGCATCTCTGCGTACGGCAGTGAAGACTCCTCATTTGTCGCAAAGAATGGCGAGATGGTTCTCCTTCTTTGCAGAGTACAACTTTGTTGTACACTACAAGCCAGGCAAGACGAACATCTTAGCCGATGCGCTGTCAAGACGTCCGGATTACGATCCGAAGACCAAGAGTGAAGACACGGACGGAGCGTGTCGACTCTGTGAAGATGTTCAAGCGATCGCGGTGCGAGCTGCGACTACAGTGCGAGAAGAGATCGTCGAAGGGTACAAGTCTGACGAAACATGTCAGGACTTGTTGAAGTACTTCAAGGACCCTTCCGACAAAGCACTGCAAGGTCTTCCGTCGCGCACAAGATCGCGAGTTCACCGCTTCCGAGTACACAATGGGTTGTTGTACTATGCGGTCGAACAAGGGGATACAGCAAGGGTTGTTGTTCCCAACGACGAAGGTCTGCGTCATCGACTCTTGTATGAGTACCATGACAGTCCTTCGGGTGGCCATCTCGGACGTGAGAAAACGTTTCTCAGTCTTTCCCGGGATTACTACTGGCCACACATGTACAAGTGGGTACGCAAGTATGTGAGGACTTGCGAGATCTGCCAACGAGTGAAACCCTCTGGTTCCACGCAGGCACCACTTCGTTCATTGGCTGTCCCATCGGACAGTTGGAAGTCTGTGAGTATGGATTTCATATTCGGACTTCCAAGAGACACACATGGACGCAATGGCATCCTTGTGTTTGTGGACCGATTCAGCAAGATGGTCCATCTTGCGCCTGTTTCGGACAAGATCTCTGCTGAGAAGACTGCCAAGGTCTTTGTAGACGTCGTATTCCGTCTACACGGACTACCAGTCGAGATCGTGTCTGACCGTGACACCCGTTTCACGTCCAAGTTCTGGCGTGCACTGTTCGGACTTCTGGACACCAAGTTGTCCATGTCAACAGCGGCACACCCTGAAACGGACGGTCAAACAGAGCGAGTGAATCGTGTCCTCGAAGACGTGTTGCGCAGCTACGCAACGTCTTTCAAAGAGTGGAGCGACTATCTCCCTCTTGCCGAGTTTGCGTTGAACAACTCCACGCATGTCTCGACAGGTCACTCTCCATTTTATGTGAACTATGGCATTCACCCTCGAGTGCCTGCTTCCATAATGGGTGAGGTCTCTACCTTAAGTGGGGGAGGGACTCCGGCTCATGGAAACAAGCCGAAGTCGTCTTACGACCTGAATGCTGCTTCCGAGTTGAAAGCCAATTTTGACTCGATGGAACCCCTCGACGACCTAACAAGGCGTGAAGAGCAGCAAGTCGATGACTTTGTTGTGAGGAGACAAGCCGTTGTGAGGTTTGTTCGAGACGCAATCGCGAATGGCTCAGGATCTGCAAAAGGAACAAGCAGACAAGAGCGGAAGGAAGAACAAGCAAGTTTATAAGATCAATGATCTTGTATTACTTAGCACGGCGAACCTGCCTGAACATGCAGTGTCCAACTTGGGAAGCTCAAAGCTTCTGCCAAGGTTCATTGGACCGTTCAAGGTAGTGAAATGCAATGGCGATGCCTACACGCTAGACATACCTACACGCATGCGTCTACACCCGACATTTTATGTGGGTAGACTGAAGCCTTACCTTCCAAGTGGATCTGCGGATCCTACGAGATCTTCCGCAAGCGATCGAGCTGATCGTGAAGCTTCTCCACTTGATTGCGAAGAGCAAACAGCTCATCGCTCTGGAGATTCTTCTCGGCGTACAGGAGTTGCAGGACGTCGAAGGATTGGTCCTTCACTGCCTCCAACGCTTGAAGACGAGAATGGTACTCGCCACGAAGTACCTCGAGTGCCGAACCTGCCTCTTCCACAGAGCGCAACAGGCGATCGTGAGCCAACTCACGAGACTTCTCGTTCTTCCGGAGTCGAACAAGTTCGTCCTGAACCTGTTGGAACCGTTCCTCGAAACGGGACTCCAAAGCCGAACACTGGGCAGAACCTTCTGTCAGATCGTCGATCTTCGACTCGTGATCGGCGACAAGGTTCTCGAGACTCTCGCAGCGTTCCTCAAGCGTCGAACAACGCTGCTGCAGCGCCTCGATTTGCCCACGGTGAGCACTCTTCCACTTCCAGAGTCGCTCAATCGTTTTCTCGTTCAGCCCCACCCCCGTTATTAGACTCTCAGGGAGAGCATCGCTGGGTGGTTGAGTCGATTGTTGATCATGAAGATCGACCGACTAATCGTCGAGGAAAGAAGCAGTTGAACCATCAACGCTTCTACAGAGTTCGGTGGCGTGGATATCCACCGAGCTCGGACACGTGGGAGCCTCGTCAGACATTGGAGTCTGATGTTCCCGACGTGGTCCGCAGCTATGAGAACTGCTTGTAGCGTCGCCAGGGGCGACACTACGACGACCAGAGCTGGATTCGCTCTGTCGTCAGCGGGAGTTCTTCTTTGGGCACGAGCATTGCCACGACGAAGAAGACGCTCCATCTTGTTCTCGTTCTCAAGACGAACAAATGTTCGCCATGAGTCTCTCTGGGCTGCGATGTGTTGGTTCGGATCATCGCGATCGTTGATCCGACGCCAACTGAAGAACCGCTCCTTGTAGAACTCGAGCTCCCCCTTCTTCTTCAGAATGGGAGAGATGTCGAAGAGTTCTGGAGCTGTCTGCTGTCGCTTGGACGACGGACGTTCTTCTCGGTTCACTTGGTCACTTGGTCGCTTCATTGCCGAATGAAAAGTGAACTGCTCCGAAAGGTCTGCAAAAGTACGCAAGGTACTTGTGACTTTAAGGAGGGGATGATGTAATGGGCTATAACCAGCCATTACATGAAGGTGGATCTGTTCCCAGATCTAGTCTGGCACACACCACCTTCAGCGTGCATTGTGGAGACACAAATAACAAAGGGATTACGGTAATACAGTCCCCACATGCACGTGTGACGTCATTCGATGACGTCACGAGTGTTCTCTGTGCTGATCAGTGCAGAATGTTGTTCTCATGTACTAATCAGTACTGAGCAATGACATCCATGTACTAATCAAGTACTGAGTGATGGTTCCTGCTTGGGAAACTGGACTGGCGACGAGACCGACGTGTCTCTGCCACCTGGAGTGAGTGGCGCGAGCCAATCACTTTGCAGGGATTTTATACAAGACTTGAAGTTCAAGCTTCTAGAAGATCCCGTAGGTTCAACCTCAGTGTACCCAAGGTTTTATATATCAGATTCATAGGTTTTATTGTGTATGTTTAGGTTTTAGTTATGAAAACCTGTAGGATCCCTTGGGGTTCATTAGCAAGTAGCGACAGGAACCATAACCTTTTCAATTCAGTTGCAAATTTTCCTCCAAGTACCTCAAGTCTTCTTCCTCCCTCCAAGTCGGGAGATCGCTTCCTCTGGCACAAGCGTGTGTGCCGTGTTTGAGGGACTGTTGTGAACAGCGCCCTCTTACACCATCTGCTTGATCTTTTGTGTTAATCCGTGCTTTCGAGGTGCTAGTGGGAGAGGAAGTGTAACGGTTTGCGGTCTTCTTGAGATATGATTGGTCGAAAGTCGTAAAGTCTGAACTTGATTGGCTGAAAGTCGGGGACGATGGCTTGGACTCGGAGGAGGAGATGGTAACTTGATGGCAAATTGGAAAGCGAATTGAATGGAGGACTTAGTTCGCTAGCGCTACGTCTAAGCATCCCTGCATGCATGCCTATCCTTTTCTTCAACTGATTCGACTTTTCTTCCTATCCAGGTGTCCTGCCTGCACCTGTATTTTTATCTGACTAGTTCCATATAACTGTATATATTAGTGTTACATATAAATGAGAGCCTGACCTCGGACTCGAGGTCAGGCACACGTTACACATGCCACGACGCTCCGCACGCTAGGTACGTGCGAAGTCAGGCACATGCCGATCCTACGCGCTTGCCTGGCGTGCGAGGTCAGGCACACGTGACAGGAAGGGGCGAGTGGGTGGATGCTTGTGGAGGAGGCAAAGGAAAAACCTAGTCGTGAATCGCGCCGATAAATTTTCACATTTTATTAATTTAAGACGGATATTTAATTATGGAGGATGATCTGGCTGTGAGATACACCCGTATTTCGCTCATGTCACAGTGCATCTATCAAGTATTTCATGTCCGAGTCCTCGGACCCAGTCCGGATTTGTTGGAGGGCACTGGTGAATATGAAGTGAGATGTATGCTTGTATTTTATTGACGTATACTGTATTTTACATGGATACATTTCTTGCAATTTATTGGAAAGAAAGTAATTTATCTCGAGGGTTCCAATTTCCAACTCAGGGCAAGCGAGAACGAACTGGGGACGATGGCGGCATGCACTTGGCGGAGCGTGAACTCAGTGACAAGGCAGACAGAAACACGGTATTCATGTGGGCTGTACGTGGCAAAAACCGCGATATGGTGGAGATGGTGCTTGCGCACGGTGCCAACGTGGACATGACAGACTGCGCTGCTTGCTGCAACGACAGCGAGTGGAGGAGATAACGAGATTGTCGAGGTGTTGCTTCGTCATGTTGCGTCTCCAAATGTTCAAGCCGTAGACGGCGAGACAGCGCTACTGACGACGTCACGTCTTGGCTTTGATGACATTGTACGCGCGTTACTTGAGCACGGGGCATCTGTCAATGAGTCTCAGATGGGGACACTGAGTTCTCCGACTGTTGTTCGATAATGGGTCCACCGCAACTGCATTCAATCCTATGGGAGAACCAGTGCTCTACCTTGCAGTTCGAGAAGGTCATGTTAAGTGTGTAAAGGCTCTGCTGAACGCCGGCGTGCCAGTCAAGCGGGCGTATCTGTTAATGTCCAAGCTACGGGTGGCGAGACGCCATTGCTGTCTGCGGCGAGGTGGAACTTCTTGGATGTTGTTCTGCTTGTAATTGAGGATGCTGGCGCAACAGTGATTTTGGCGGAAGAACCGCTCCTTTTGTTTGCATCATTGAGTGCGATAAAGAAGCAGTGTGCTCTTGCTCACGAGTTCGAATCAGTGTGTGAGCATGTTGTGACCCGACTCCAGAATGTTTGCAGCCAGTTGCAAACTAGAAAGAAAGCTATTCTGTCAGACCCTTTGGTGGTGCTGGCGAAGATTATTTTCGATTTTACCGACTACAGCTTTCATGTGGGCAACAGAATCTGATATAGTATCTGCGTTCATGGTAAAGCTTGAGATGTTTCAATTTGCCTGGATACTGCAGTAAGCTTCCTCCTGAATTCAGCAATGAACTCCTAACTTCCATATACACGTTAAGTCTCGACGCAATTCATTTAGTCAACACGTAATCGAGGCAATGGTCCACAGGAAAGTAAGACCAAACGATGCTACAGAAAGCGAAAGATCTTGATGGTTGTGTCAGCGGAGCCAGAGATCATCTTTGCAGCATCCATTTGAAGCGAAAACACTGCCGAGCTGTGTCCTTCAAAGGTACTCAGGGCTGACGCGGTACGACGCAAATCCCAGAGCTATGGAGCGTTAATGACACACAGACAATTAGAGGTGGAGGAGAAGAGACCAAATAATACTCCATCTAGAAGCAACCTACCTTGGTGACCGAATCGTACGAGCCGGAAATGACTTTGTCGTTCTGGTCATAGTCAACACACATAACGGAGCCTCGATGTCCCAGCAACGTGCTGGCGCATGTGCTTTGGCGCCGATCCCAGATCTTGACTGTGTGATCGGAACCGCCCGAGACGATACGCTCGTCACATGCCTACATGTAATGCACAAAACGCCGCATAATCATCACCTCGTCCAGGTAGTAAAGTGAACCACATGGAAGTCGTACTTTGACAGAGTTCACTTGGTTCTTCGCGTCGTGGCCAATGAACGTATCGAGTTTCAGACCTGACTCGACGTCCCAGACCTGGACCCCAAAGCGCTTGCATCCCGTGACGAATGCGTTTCGGAAATGATCCCACTGCGTTCCATGCCCACACAATTAATTCATTTAGCAAAGAGATGCTCATGATCTAGCCGCCAAATGCACGCACATTTCGTACCGTTAGCGAGTAGATTGGATTCACTGGCGAGTCTTGCAGCGTTCGAAGCAAGGTGCCGGTTGCGAGATCCCATACGTTAATGCAGGAATCCCAACTCGCACTCGCAATCAGCGCGTCGTTGGAATCAAGGCTACTCACCCAGCCTGCATGCCCGCGAAGTGTGTTCTGGCATTTTCCAGTCTTTCTTGCACAACCCACACACGCATACAAATGAGGACCACGCGAATTCAGGGTAGTGTATCTAATCCACATTTACCTGAAGATCCCAAATCTTGACTGTTTTGTCGTACGATCCGCTGATGAGCGTGTTTTCCTGAAAGTGTAATGCCCAGACAGGTCCACCATGTCCGTAGAACGAATGCAACTTCTCAACGCTCTTCTGTTGACGGTGATGCTGCTGCATCAACGCTGGTGCCGCGGCTGCATGTGGACTTGACACTCCCATTGATGAGCTGGGGTCTTTACAGATTTGGAGTACAGCACAGCAGCAGCTGTCAGGATTTGCGGCCATGGTTTAGCATATCAACAAGAGATCGTACCTTCCTGTCGTGGTAAGAGCGACCACAGCATCATGCTTCCATCGTCTGATCCGGACACAAGGCGAGAATCATTAAACTGCAGGCACGTGATCGTGCCGTTGTGCCCATTCAGAGTCGTGATAGTCGCTTTCCCATTCACCCAATTGCGCTCCACAATGTGCCGCTCACGGTACAACGCCATCCACTTCACAGGTTCAGCGATGGTATCCAGCGGCTCGTCCTTTGCCGCTGGGCTCACTTTCAATGGTAAAGCGGTCTTGTTTTTCAGGTATTTTGAAGTAAACTCGCTGGTGAAGTTGCGTCCCTGCTGCTTTGCATCCGCTTTCTGCCACCTCAACGCGTAGATTCCTTCCCAAAACGAATCGCACATCGCGATGACGTACCAGTTGCGATGCATGCTGGCGGCATGGACGATGTCCGATCCGTCTAGATAGCTTAGCACGGTCACAACTAGCACAGCAGGCAGTTCATGGAATTGGGCTTCGTGCGTGGTCAAACTAAACGCATAACATACAACAAGTGGTTCGGCCATTAGTGTAAACCCCAACGAGCTTGGAGCGTAGGCAGAACAACAAATATCAATACTCTTCAGTGCCACTCACCTCCTACTCGTGATACACTCGATACGTATCTTCTGTAACGAGCTGTGCAGTTGCTGGAAAGAGCGCTCTTTTGCGCGAATCTCGGTCTCGAGCTTGCCCACCTGCTGCTTCAGCGCATTCTCACGCTGCTCTTGCTCCTGACGCTTGTGCTCTCTCGACGCGAGGAAGCTAATAAAATGGATCAAATACTCATGTCAAGGTCGACGGAATCAGGATTGAAGGTCACAGAGAGCAGAGCGTACAAAACGACATTACGTGTGGTAGAGGTGCTCGATCTGGTCATTCTTGACGTGCAGGTCCTCTTTCACGAGCGCGAGCACGCCGCGGAGCAGCTCCAGCTCTTCCTCCAACCGCACATTGCGCTCCTCCAGTCGCTGCTGCACGCTCTCGCGATCCATCTGGCAATGAGCAGCTCTGATTAGAAGAAATGGGAACGCTGTCTGAGTTTGTTGCTGATTCTGCCAAATGGATCTTACTTGGCTGCATCTGATTGGCTGGGATGGTATCAGATACCTTGCAGAGTGAACGTCTCCTCTGCCAACCTGGACATCGCCCATTGTTCAATACTTAAGCTTGCTGGGGCAAGAACATTCGATGTTGAAGGGGTTGAGCAAACAAACTTTTATTATTCTTTATAGCCATTTGCAAAAGAAGAACGACATCGCCAGAATGCGCTTCCACTCCATAGTCTTCGACTGGACTTCCTTTTTTAAAAATGGCCATACTTTTTTGTAAAAATACAAGAAGCTGCTTGCCACTGTGTTTATTGTTGAGACTGTGCAATGTATTTCTTGTGCTGTTGAACATTGAATAACAAATAACGCTAACAAACACGAAGACACGCAGTCTCATTTCGGAATGATATTTTCGACTCATGCATTAGGTGAGCTCACCAACGACCAGCTTTTTCGAAAGAGAAAACAGAAAATCAACCAGTCACGTCTATGCTACTCAATAAAGTTTACTGGAACCTTTCGATGCCTTCCACTTGACGATATATTTTACTTTGTCAACAGCTGACGGTAGTGAAGCGAACAGGGTTACAGTTGAACAATTGGCAGGAGTACCCCACTCAGTAAAGTTCACAATCGCAGCGTAACCCTTCGCATCGCCTCTGTTCAGTATCTACTGCCGAGTTAACATTTACTTTAGCGTAATATCCACTGTACGCATGTGATGATGGCTTGGTGCAATGGCCGAATCAAACGTCGTCTGTTTGACGGTCTCAGCTGATGCAGCCAACTGAGAGGTTCAAGGTTACTCGGTTACGCTACTTATCATTTTTGCACGTGTTGCGCAAGACTCGCGCCATTCTGCAACCCAGCCCTCTTCCGCTGAGATAGATGCCCGAAGCGAGCGGCACGACGTACGTTGCGCTCCAGGACAAGACTTCCGCACCGACAACCGAGAGCGCGATCGATATGTACGGCTCCATGGCGAGCGCGCCGCTCCCCGACGTCTCCAAGCAGGACATCGCCGCGACCGTCGCACACCTGCGCGAGCACTTTGACACGGGTGCTACGCAGGACGTGCGCGTGCGCAAGCAGCTGCTGCGCCAGTTGCAGACGATGATGCGCGAGGGCGAGACGGCGATGAAGGACGCCATGTGGAAGGACCTGCACAAGCACCCGAGCGAGTCGCTCATCTGCGAGCTCGCGCTCGTGAACAGCGAGATCCAGGACTTTATCGACTACATCGACGAGTGGACGGCGCCCGAGTTCAGGCTCTCCAACATCGCCAACCTCCCCGGCTTGTCCTACGTGCACCGCGAGCCGCTGGGTGTTGTCTGCGTGATCGGCACGTGGAACTACCCGGTCAACTTGCTGCTGACGCCGCTCGTCGCTGCGCTCGCTGCCGGCAATTGCGTGCTGCTGAGACTCCCGGGCGACGACACCACGCGCCATTTGAACAATGTGTTCATTGCGCTGCTCGACAAGTACATGGACAACCGGTACGTGCGATACGTGTACGGCGGCGTCGAGGAGACCAAGACCATGCTCCGAGAGAAGTACGACCTCATCTTCGCCACGGGCGGGTGCTTTCTTGGCAAGATCGTCGCGCGTGCCGCGGCAGAGACGCTGACACCGACGGTGCTCGAACTAGGCGGCAAGTCGCCTGTGATTGTCGACGAGACGTGTGATATCGCGCTCGCGGCACGACGCATTACGTGGGGAGCGTTCACTAATGCGGGCCAGACGTGTGTGCGTCCTGACTACGTGCTCGTAGACGCCAAAGTCGGCGACAGATTTGTCCAGGCGTTGGAAACCACGATCGCAAGCTTCTACGGCAACGATCCGAAGCAATCGGAATGCTACGGACGTATCGTGAACTCGCGCATGTTTGAGCGGCTGCATCGACTCGTGGACCAAGATCGCGCGAGTGTCACGTTCGGCGGCGACAGCGATGCGCACGAACGGTACATTGGTCCAACGTTGCTGAATTTCAAGACGGATTTCGCGAAGTTCAAAGCCAGCGCTACGATGTCCGACGAGATTTTCGGGCCACTGCTGCCGATCTTCTACTACGAAGCGGGCAACCTGAGTGTGCCGATCAAGTTCATCAAGGATGGCGAGAAGCCGCTGGCGCTGTACTTGTTCAGCACGAATGGTGCCAACAAGCAGCGCGTGATCAAACAGACGAGCGCCGGCAGTATGGTGGTGAACGATGTGATGGTGCAGCTTTCGAACGGCCACGTGCCGTTCGGCGGCGTCGGGAACTCGGGTATGGGTGCGTACCACGGGCGTCACGGCCTGGAAGCGTTCTCGCACCGCAAACCTGTGATCTACAAGTACAGTCTGCTGGATCTGCGCGCACGGTATGCGCCCTACACGCCAGCTGGAGACCGCATCATGCGCATCGTGCAGTATCCGTACTCGCGCAATGTGTTTCGCGCGCTGAAGCTCTTTGGTTTTGCGCTTTTCGTGCTCATCGTTGCTTTGATCATTAGTGCGGCCGTGTAAATGACGTGGAGCCGCTATGCCTCTTTATTGATAAGCCCAGTTTGCTTTGTTAATCCTTTTGCGTGGACAGATATGCATATTTGTGTTATTTGTGTGCTTTGATGAAACATTGGTCATTCGTTTTGGATTTTTTACTTGTATCTAGTTCGCAAATATGGCCAGATCCTTTAAAGTGTTGCTATCGGAGTTAGGTGCCAAAACGGCATCGCAGGCGTTGTCTCGAAGGCTTGAACGTTGTAGCTGAACGAGCTGAGGTGACATTGCCCACAACCCCCTCAGCCTCAGACATACGCCCAAAATGTCGAATGAGACCACCAGTTGTGTCAGCTCTCTTCCAAATCGGCGAACGTAATCTGGAAATTTGGTGCGCTCAAACCAAACTGAACCGCCGGAATGGTTTCATTTGAAGCCACCATCAAATGCTGGTGCAAAAACGAAAAGTGGACTTGCACAATCATGAATTCCGAGTAGATTCCCACGCAGCTTGAAATTTGAAGCAAGACCCCATTCCTTGTTGCGCAAGACCAAATCGAAAAGGATTGTGCTGGCATTTGGATATGCCTGTGCCGACACTGGGAATACTTTCAATATTAAACCAGAGGCGTGTTTTCTCTTGCGCAAAGCGCATGCAGCTACTTTTACAGCTTATATTTGTCCCTGTGCGCACTACTCCCATGAGTTCAACCCGCCAAAAATAAAGCAAAAAACACACTCAAATCGAGCCGCGCGAATTGCTACAGCTGTTCAAAGTGTCCTTCGCCTGGCCGTGTGCATCGCGCAAAACGCAATTCTGACGGTGTATTCAGCGCAAAGAGCTCCTTCCGCATCGAATAAACCGGTTTTGCACTCGGTACGAGTCCACCACAGTGCGCCAACTCCCTTACAGTCTCCTTGGACAACCCCTGGTCATAAATTCGAAACGTGTCGACGACGCCATTCAAGTTGTACCAGCCGACATGGGACTCGGGTCCCGTCCACTTGTGCCGCACGAGCCCCGTGCCGATCTGGCAGTGCTGGTACTGCGTCCAGAAAAACGATGGCAGTGGCGCGCGCACTGTGAGCATCTCGTAGCCGTCGAGGTACACGGTCTCGCACTCTTGGCTGCTCACGACGACCAAGTGGTACCACCGCTCGGCGCGCAACGTGGTCAGCGGCCGCTTGTCTTGGCTCTTGCGCACCGAGCAGTAGAGTTTCAAATTCGGATCGATGAGCACAAACTGCTGGTGGAAAAACGACGGCGCATCGACCGTGAACGGCTTGCTCTGCGCGCCAAAGAGCACACCGCCACGCCGCCGCTCGCCATGCTTCTCAGCAGAATGCACGGCGAACCAAAACTCAAACGAGAACGACGTCGCGCGCTGAAACACACCGTTTGTGAACGGGTATCCGTGGTGCTGTTTCCGCGCGGTGCCCGGGTCGTCGCTTTTCCGGTTCCCACCGAAATGCAGCGCGCGATGGCGCCAAAAGTCCTGCTTGGCACACCGTCTCTTCTCAGGAGGACACTCTGATGGCGCTTCGGGTGACTCGTTCTCGCCCTTTTTGAATAACTTGGATGTCACAAATTGCCGCTTGGGTTCGCGTGCGTCCCAGAACTCGTCTTGCCCAAAGAACGTGAGCATGAACGACGTCACGTGCGAGAACTGCAGGAGCTCCCTGACCGAGAGGAAGCTCGCGACGATGCACAGCGAATCAGGCGCGAGCGCATCCAGCGACACTGGCAGTGATGGTTCTGTTGCTGCCGCCATGGGAGTGGACCTGTAGCTGCTTGTGTACCTGCTCGCTTGCGAGGAGCTGCAGAAGTGGCTCGGATGTCGAGCAGCTATGACGAGGATCAAGATGAGAGAAGGCTTGAAGCTCGATGATGATGGGTGAGGGTGAGAATGGCGGCGCAATGTCGGACTTTACCGAAAATGATTGTGCCACAAGATTATGGATTTTGGGTTTGTATCGGAAGAGGGTAGAGATCGCACTCATTTTGAGCCATTTGAAGGACACACTAAACCTTGCTTTAGTGCTGAAACTAAGCTTGCTACCTTCTTTTGTGCAACCATTCAGTGATCACGGCCAATAAAAGCCGTCATACTGGCTCGAGTCGCATAGAAAATCTGACGATATTGGTGTAGGATTTATACACTTTCGCGCCGCCAATTGACTGCAGCTACAGTGTTGCGAGGCGCAGTGGCTGGGTGGACCAGGCTGGATAGCGTGAAGATGTCGAGAGACAGCTTCAAGTTGAAGTCTTTTTAAACGCGAGAATCGCAATCGCCAATGAAGCAATGCACTTTCAACTTGCACATCTGCAGCCTTCTCCGTTTGCATTTCTTTCTATCGTGCTTTCGCACAATAACAAGACCTCTGATTCCATTTGGATATGCAAGATGCACTGCGCGGTTGAAGCCACTTAACGTGCGGCAAGTTGACACTGTGCACGTTGAAGTACTTTAAAATTGTCGCCAGTGGACCGACTTGCACGTCAATTTCGCTTCTCGTCGTTTCTTTCTTTTTCTTTCAATCCTCCCCCACACAGCCTCATTATCCAGCATGGTACCTTTGACGCATCCACACGCTGGCTGTGTTCTCGCAGTCAGTGTGTGTACTGTTCACACCACATACTTCGTCGTTCTAGGCTGGAGTCGGATGGCTGTCATCGAGGCACACGAGTCGCAGACGACAGAAACGTTAACTCGTGCTTCATAAAAACGAGCTCCATGTCACATTCCGAAGCTGAGCAGCCGCGTCCTTCTCTCTTGAGGACGGAACATCGGACACCAGATTCCGGTATTAGACCGAAGCTTTATTGTTGTCGGAGTGCAACCAATACTCGTTATGTGCGCTTGCGGGATCTCGCGGAATCCTCCAGTTGAAAGCACAGTGTTGAGTACAAGCCATCCGTCGCCAACAGGGCGGAAGTCAATGTTTATGGCGGATCGCTTGCACTGCAACACATCAATTGTGCCTACACCTTCTAATCCGGTTGAGCAAGCCTGGAGAGGATGTATCGAGTTGTGCAAGTTGACCTGGTTTTATGATATCTTGCAGAAAATAGGACATCTTGAAATACAACACCTCAAAAATTGCATCAACCTACAGAACAGGTTGATCATTTCCTATTTTACAGAACTCATCGAGTATGAATAATGTGCTTTATCTGCAATTTGTCACCGTTCAGATCACCGACATTTTCATTGGCTGAAAATATAACTTTTGTTGTGTATTACTGAATGAAACAATGTTGGAGGAGGAGGGGGTTTGAAGAAAACACCATTTGCGGCATCGAGAGAACGAACCAACGTCATGGAGGCTCTCGCAGATGCTAGCGTGAAGTCTACGGGCGTGAAGACAGAGCAGCAGCCCTACACTGCAGCGGGGCACTTGAACGCATTCTTGCGGTCCCATGGTGACCTTGATGTGTCCAGTGGTACCATGCATCCAACTGGGCATGCGTGCGTAACGGCTGAGCTTATGGGGCGATTCGGGACGTATCTCTTCATGAACGCGAAAAAATCGAATGCTACTCACTCCTACATGTCTCAAGTCGTTCTTTGCGCGCAAATGGCAAGGGTCGGTCTTGTGGTAGCCGGCTTGCTTGACAGTGATCATGGAGGGATACCTCCCTCTCCAGCAACAATACCGAGCAAAGATCGCCCTCTTTTCCGCGCATTGACGCCAGAGCTCTTTATGAGCAATCTGAATATCTACGACAGAGCCATGTCGGACGTTTAGCTGCAAGTCTCTTCATGTATTACAGCGCGATGATTGCGTCATGTGAAACCACATGCGCGGTTGGAGAATCTCTGGTCACGTCGACAATAAATGCAGCCATGGTTCGTGTGGGCGGAGAGAACTCAACTCTTGTTGAGTGGCCAAAATTGGTTCATGAGCAATGGCAATGCAATGGGCTAAAACCAGCCACTATGGAATGGGGCTTCCCATTACATGGGTTCTTGGGTACAAAGAGTGTGGGTCATACCCACACGGGTTCCACCACTCTCTACAAACCCACCCGTTAACCCATCAACACTGTATGTAGCCACTTGCATTTTAGCCAATAAGAACATTCCATTAAAGTTTAATCTCATTGGATGATAGTCGGATTGGACACCCGACTATCTACCAATCGGAGACACCGTAGGAACAACCCATCAGATTTGCATTTTAAACCCTAAGATTTCAATTCACTTCTCTTTTTGCACGTTATCGCGCAAAGCTCCCTTCCTTCTTTTGGACACAGCGTTACCGCTGTCTCCTTCCTCTCACCTGCGTTTCCTCAACGCACGTGTATGCCGCACAACGGGCATTCCCGTTACACACTACATGAAGGCGGATCTGTTCCCAGATCTAGTGTGGAACACACCACCTTCAGCGTGCATTGTGGAGACACAAATAACAAAGGGATTACAGTAATACAGTCCCCACATGCACGTGTGACGTCATTCGATGACGTCACGAGTGTTCTCTGTGCTGATCAGTGCAGAATGTTGCTCTCATGTACTAATCAGTACAGAGCGATGACATCCATGTACTAATCAAGTACTGAGTGATGGTTCCTGCTTGGAAAACTGGACTGGCGACGAGACCGACGTGTCTCTGCCACCTGGAGTGAGTGGCGCGAGCCAATCACTTTGCAGGGATTTATACAAGACTTGAAGTTCAAGCTTCTAGAAGATCCCGTAGGTTCAACGTCATTGTACCCAAGGTTTTATATATAAGATTCATAGGTTTTATTGTGTATGTTTAGGTTTTAGTTATAAACCGTGAAGGATCCCTTGGGGTTCATTAGTAAGTAGCGACAGGAACCATAACCATTTCAATTCAGTTGCAAATTTTCCTCCAAGCCCTCAAGTCTTCTTTCTCCCTCCAAGTCGGGAGACGCTTCCTCTGGCACAAGCGTGTGTGTCGTGTTTAAAGGAGGCGCCGTCAAGCGCTCACTCACCACAGAGAGGCACGACCACTCAATCCTTGATTGCATTCGTATCTGTGTCCATGGACATGACGAGTGTGACGGAATTCAAATGGTGGTGTTACCTCCCCAGTAGCTCTGCTTGATCTTTGTATACAGCATCACAAATTCATTTAATTGTGAGGTGTCCTTATTCCAGTTGTTTTGGACGCTTATTGTAATCTTGAAATTTGTATCGAGCAAGTAGAGGAGTCTCTTTGTTGGCATGCACAGTTGGGATGGCTGCAAAGTGGCCTTCTATTGGGGATTTTTCATTTTGACTTCTTTTCACTATGGTCTCTCTTTTTTCGACATTTAGAGAAAAAAATCACTACTAATTATGGAGGTGCGTCAGCTTTTTCCACCAGCTTCAAACGGGTTATGGATTATGAGCTTTGAGGGTTTTGCCCAAAAGAGTTGGCACAAATTGTGCAGTTTTAGGCAAAATGCCACTCTTTCAACTGCTGTTTTGCGCATGACCTAATCCCTATCCTAACCCCAAGTCACATATTCCAAGTCATTCTTATGCTGTATGACACAGCATAAGGAGGTGCAACACATCCTGGCCGAAGAGGTCAAGCAGAATAGACAACATCAAATTTGGTCTATCTAGGTTTTGCCCCAAGAAAAAATGAACCCATACACGCCACTTTTGATTGGCTAATATTTCGTATTGTTATGTTCTTGGATAATGTGGTATCTTTCCCCTTCAGTCTTCAAAAAGCAAACGATATCGCAGAACAAGAGACCAGAGAAGATGGCGACGCTCGATCTCCTGCCCGTGGACGCGTGGTCCGCGTCGGTCGCTGGCTGTCTGACGGGATGGGAGCTGCTGGAGTTTGCGCGCGTGAGTCGCTGGGCGTGGTCGTGCTTCTCGCAGGACCGTTTCTGGCGCGACCGCGTCCCGCGTGGCGTTGCCGAAGCAGCTGTGAATGCGACTGCGGTCACTCCCCACCCAGCACTTTCAGCATATACGCGCGCGTTTTCGCTGCGGTTCCAGGGCCTCGCTGTGGACCCACAGGAGAAGAAAGTGATTGGTCGTGGAGCATGCGCCCAGTTGGAGTCGTTTCGAAACTTGTTTGTGGTCCAACGCCGGTCCTTTTCGTTTGGTATGTGGTTCAGCCTGCTCAAAGGCGTCGAGCCCGAAGATGATGCCACGACGGGGATGTTCGCAGGCGGGATTTTGATCGGTGGTCAGTCCTCGTCATTCGATGACCAGTACTGGGCATATTACCACCAGCAGTTTGTGATTGTGAGCTCCGATCGGACGCTGTATTGCTCGGTTCTCGATGCCAAACCAGAGATCGCGACGAACCTCGAATGCAATCGCTGGTACCACCTCGCGCTCACGTACGACGAAATAGAAAGAGTGCAACAAGTGTATCTCGACGGTCGGATCGTCAACACATTGAACGGAAGCCTCCATTCGGAATGGTGGAACATGAGCTATGCGCAGATTGGCACGGGCTGTGTCACGGCTGGTGGGAATAACTTCCCAACGCCTGACTCATGTGGCTGGTACGGCTTCCACGGCCTGATCGATGACTTCCGCATGTGGACAAAAGTGCTGTCAGTGGAAGAAGTCGTCGATCTCGCAAGAAATGACAACAGCACGTTGGAAGGCGCACAAACGGATGGCTCATTATGGTATTCACTCAAGCGAGACATGGTGTTTTTCCCGCCTCAACACGCGGTTCGCGTCTCATGTTCCCGTCCTCAAGAGCGAGCTGCCTGTATTCACGGCAATGACGTCGCTGCGGTATCAAGCACCAATGAAGCGCCAGTGTCGGCTGCAGCTCGAACAGATCGCGCCAATTGGCAACAAAATCGCCGCATGAATCCTGCGCGCCGAGGTCGACCACAACGACCAGGTCCACCCAGACCAGATTATGCAACCTAAATGGCTGATTTTCGGAATACATGCTTCAGGTGGCCAGATTGCTGCTGATCTGTGTGTCCGCCGTACAAACTTCAGTGCACGGTGACGAATTTGAAGGGCGGGAAGGAGTGGATAGTGCGACTCTTCTCGTCTCGTTGGATGGATGTATTGTAGTGGTGCATTGCACGTTTGCTCTTTTAAAGCACTTTCAAGAGCACGCACCAGCCTTGACGCATTGAACCTTGATACCGTGACCATGGCAGGGAGTTGTCAGCGATAGCATCCTTCTCCTATCAATTGTACTCGGAATACATGTGAGTAGCGAGTGCTATTTCCTCTCGTGAGTGAGTTGTGTTATGCAATGTATTGAACTTGCCTGCAAAGAGCGAATCGAAGAGATGGTTACCAGCTACGACTGCGTCAAAGCCAAGACTGCGTGCCAGCCCTCGGAGCATATCGTGCAGCCACTCCAACCGGTCAATCTCTACAGTAGCGTCTCAATCTTGTGGGTGTTAAACACAACCCACCACTTTTACGAGCATAATTTGTAGCGCAAACTCAATATGCAGCAACGAGAAACATCTCGCAAGACGAAGTTCTCAGATTCGAAAAATGCACTTATCGAATGCTTTTCAGAAACTGAAACAGCATGACCGGACAAGAGGTATGGAGTGAACACATGCAATTCACTTCATGAGCGACACGACTGAAACCAACTCCAAGACAGGTGTGTCTCCAGCTCCTTACGTACGTCAACAGCCACTTCCCAACGCTACAATGTGTCTTTGATCTGTGAACTGATTCGCCAGACAAAATGCGTCGCTCCCCACACCCCTCATTCTTCACTCCGATCGAAACCAAACAAGCAACTTCCACGTGAATAGCCTCGCTACGATGAACATCCTCAAGATCAGTGCTGTGTACCTCTTCGCTGTCGCCGATATGGCTCAAGCGACTCCATGCAAGGTCAACCAGGTCCTCGAATACAACAAGGCTCGCCACAGCGCTCGATCAACTCTTCAACAAGCGCAACGTGAGTGCCGTCGACACGTTCATCAGCGAGTCGTTCATGCAACACAACCCAGTTGTGCAAGACGGTCGCGAGCCACTGAAAGCGTATTTTGGCATGTTCTTTGGAAGAGAGCTCTACAAGATCGTGGAACTCTGGGACATCGCTCAAACAGAGGTGACCGAGACTGCGAGCGGGCGTCCGATGTTCCCCATTGGCGCATAAGCAGGTCTAGTCGACAGCACCTTGTCTCGTAAGGTCTCTTCTGGGGAACTGTGGAAGATGCCTTAGACTACAGTTCACTTAAGCCTGAGACCTTGTTGACGATTTATTGGCTCAAGTCAACAATGAGCCAGCAATGTGACTTACACAACGGACGGATAAAAGAGCAGAGAAATTGACGATTTCGCTTTGATACTCAACAAGACATTGCTTACCAACTTCTCGGGAGCGCTGCTACTGAAAGCGAATTACGTAGCAATACTTCAGCCAGCATTTATCTGCCACGAGACTCGGTCGTAATTCGGACTCAGATTTATGCCGGTTACTTACATCTCGAGTGGGAACATTGGACAGCCGCTCGCAGTCTGGGAGGTAGGAGTCTCGATTGCGCGATACTCCAGTGCTCGACGAGCATCCCCACCTTCACGCGAAGATATCAACAGCGACGGAGGTATCGAGCCCGCCTGACAGACCGCTAAAGCAGCTGTGAGTCCAGACCAAGTCGCCGTCAGTGACCTGAGCACTCACCACCTTAGAGCTCTCTTCCAAAGAACATGCCAAAATACGCTTTCAGTGGCTCGCGACCGTCTTGCACAACTGGGTTGTGTTGCATGAACGACTCGCTGATGAACGTGTCGACGGCGCTCACGTTGCGCTTGTTGAAGAGTTGATCGAGCGCTGTGGCGAGCCTTGTTGTATTCGAGGACCTGGTTGACCTTGCATGGAGTCGCTTGAGCCATATCGGCGACAGCGAAGAGGTACACAGCACTGATCTTGAGGATGTTCATCGTAGCGAGGCTATTCACGTGGAAGTTGCTTGTTTGGTTTCGATCGGAGTGAAGAATGAGGGGTGTGGGGAGCGACGCATTTTGTCTGGCGAATCAGTTCACAGATCAAAGACACATTGTAGCGTTGGGAAGTGGCTGTTGACGTAGTTGCTGTGTGTTTGAAATGCACTCAATGAAAAAACGTGTATTGCATCACATCAATAAATTCACTCAAACTGAATCGAAACAAAAACAGAACCCACTTCCAAATGGATTTCCCACTCGTCGCCACCTCGTTTGTGCAACGACTTTCACGGCTCTCTTTTCGAAAGATCAGGGCACATACGACGCCACTCCTCCTGAAATCGATGGACCAGACCGACATCGCCGACTTCAACGTGCTGGATTGGAGCGTCGATTTTGTTGTCCATCGGCGCGGTCTGCGCTTGGAGTGTAGCACCACCATCGCCACGAATTTGCGCGACCCGCTCTTGCGGACGGGAGCACGAGACGCGTTGGAGCGGGACGAACGACTTATCTCGCTTCAGCGAGTACCACGAAATGGCGTCCGTTCGTGCATCGTCCGACTTGGTGTCATTCCTCGCGAGCTGACTGATCTCGTCCGTCGAGAGCACTTTCGTCCACACGCGGAACGCATCGAGCAAGCCGTGGAACCCGTACCAGCCACGGGATGTCGGCTTTGGGAAATTCCTCTCACCCTCTGTGGCATAGCCAGTGCCAACCTGCACATAACGCATGTACCACCATTGCGAGTGAAGTCTCCCTTCCAACCTGTTGACGAGCTGACCATCGAGATAAACGCATTGCAATCTCTCTCGTTCGTCGTATGTTAGCGCGAGGTGGTACCAGCGATTGCACTCCAGGTTCGTCGCGATCTCTGGTCTGGCATTGAGCACCGAGCAGTAGAGCGTCCGATCGGAGCTGACGATCGCGAATTGGTGGTGGTAATGCGGCCACTGAATGCTACTGAAAGGCGAGGACTGTCCGCCGAGTAAGATGCCGCCTGTAAATACCCCCGCCGAGGTGTCTTCCTCTGGGCCAACGCCTTCGAGCAAACTGAACCACAGGTCAAACGAAAACGACCGGAGCGGAACCAGAAAGTTCTCTCGAAACGAGTTTAGATGGGCACACGATCCCCGGTTGTGCGCTGCGTTCTCCTTCGGATCCACGGCGCAGCCCTGGAACCGCAGCGAGAATGCACGCTGGTATGCTGAAAGTAATGGATGCGGATCGTGCGCATTCGCAGAAACATCAGCATCCACAGCGCCACGACGGACGCGATCACACCAGAAGAGGTCCTGCGAGAAGCACGTCCACGTCCAGCGGCTCGCGCGCGCGAGCTCCAGGAGCTCCCACCCCGTCAAACAGGCAGCGACTGACGCTGTCCATGCGTCTGTGGGTAAGACATCGAGCGTCGCCATTGTATCTTTGCTTGCTTCTCTTGTGCTTTTGTCAACATGCAAAAAGACGGACAGAAAATAGGCGTGATGCTTTTAACCAATCAGGATGCGCCGTAGATGACGATGGGTTCACCTTGGCATAGAGTCACGTCTGACACGAGTGAAACAGAGGATCTTATGAAGTGCTCAACTTAATACTGCAAGTAGCCATCAAAATAAAGGAGGAATGGCGGGAGATGATACAGTTACGCAGAAAAGGACAACCTGCACAAGTGCGAATTCTTTCTGAAGTCATGAAAATTACTATAAAGGTTCTACCCTGTAGTGTCGCTGCCTTGTTATTCAGGAATGTGAAAGGTTCTCTGCTTTTTGGTGCCAAACTCAGCGGAAGCATTCGAGGCACAATGAAGCCATCGTCTGATAAGAGACTCAAAAGTGTGATCACGCTCAACCAGCGACATAACGTCAGAACGGTTAAAGCTTGGCTGCGCCATGATACGAGCTAGCAGGCCAATTTTATAAAGCACAGCGCTAGGCGTTTGCCTTTGCTCATGAGCCGTTTGATGTAAAATAAGAGTACGAGTCTGACTGCCAGTAGAGCACTCGTTAGTCCCGTGATGAGCTGGACACTGCTGGCAGGAGCGCAACCTAACGTCAGTAAACAGAAAGATCATGCAGCTACTTGGAGTATACAGTTACGCAGTTAAATTAGGCGAAAAGAGTCGTCTATTGCATTCAGTGCACCACACACACACACACTTGTTTGTTATCGTGCTCTAAAGCAGAAACTGCCCCGTCAATTCGCTGTAGCTCACAGCACAGCACACGGCGAGCTGGATCAAAAATTGGTGTCAGTAGAGTACTGGTTGCAGTTATCTCTCGTTGATGATTGTTCGGGTCAGTGAGGTGGAGATTCTGTGCGTTCTGATTGGCTGCAACCTTGCACTCGACCATCGAGATGGCTACATGGATGACAAAATAGGGGCTACAGCAGGTTTCAGTTGCGAAGGGATCGGTTGCATGGTCGTCCGCCCCAAAGGTATTGGTTCTGTTGATAGCGTTATAATGTGCCCGCGGTGTTTTGCCTAGAATCCATTCCTAGATTCACACGAATAGGTTTCCTCAAGATAGTTGCTCTTGGAGGCAGCAGTTGAAGTTGCCTTGCATTTGGGTTTGAGTGCTGGGAAACGATTTCCAACCGAGGTTATACGCAAAGAGATAAATGCGTTGAAGTAAGCGGGAAGCGAGAAAAAGCTGCGTGAGAGCGAATACTTCGGCTGAAGCAATGTGTGCTGGGAAACTCGAAAATAACAGAAGCAGGCATATTTATCGCAGACATGGTGAGTGACACTTTACCTTTATCTTTATAAGGTGAGGTGTATTTAGGTTCATTGTTGTGACCTACAATATCCACTCTCCTACCTAATCTTCATTACGAATTTCATACAGGAGTGTAAATGTGTCTATAGCACGGATTGCACTAGATCACTTCTGAATGCTGAATAATCTTTGACCAGGATGGCATGTTCTCTTGGTCCTATGTGAGGCTGCCTTGTGTTGTCCAATGACCTTGGGTCTTCCGAACTTCGCATAAACCAATGCATGACGTCATTGTCAAGATCCTGGGTGAGATTGTTGAAAGCAGCTCTTTGAGTTGGGAAGTGGACCTGCGTTGAGGTTCTGGTGTCCATGGCTAGGTTGGCGGCTGAGTCCGCCATCTTGTTGAAGGCACGGTAGTGATGGTACCATCCTCGGATGTCGATGTAATCCGCGAGTCGTCGACTTGCCTGGTATAAACGTGCCAATCGGTGCTGTCGAGGGGACCGATGCATTCGCTGTTGGGAGATAATGAGTGTACTGTCTCCAATCACGTACAACGGTTTGAAGTGACTGCGTTGGGCTTCTCGGAGTCCATGTATGAGACCCCAGTACTCGGCAAAGTTGTTGGTCGTGTCCTTCCTGCTATATGCCATGCTCGCGGCCCAAATTAAACTGGCTGTGTGCGAGTCCTTATGGACACGCACGATAATGGATCCAGTCCCTCATGGTCCTGGATTGCCGCGTGATCCACCATCGAAAAACAACAGGTAAACGCCGCGAGTATCACTTGGAGTCAAGGGGATGGCGTCGGTTTGGCTGAGAAAGCAGTCGACATATACCTTGAGAACTGCTGCAACCGTGTGACCGTCCGAGTCTCCAGCTTGCGCTTCAGCGAGTCGTGTGAGGTTTCGCATTCCTGCCTCTAATCTGGTCATCATGATCGCAATCTCAGCAGTCGATTCGATTGGATCCGAATCCATGCGTCGCAGATGCGCACACCAAATGGCTTGTATGAGTGACGCGCTCATATGTCGCCACAGCATGTGTGCGGCGGGATAGAGATGGTCTTGGAGATGTTCATTGGAGAACTTGTGTCCGATAATGCGTCTCTTGATCGTGGTCCGTGCATGCCTTGGAGTATGTGGTAGATCCAGACTGAAGATCCAGATTGCGGGGTCGTGACCAGGAGTGATTCCGATCTTCGCCCATAGCGCATAAAAGCAGTTCCACACCAGTTTGGCTGTCGGACACTCCCAGAGTAGATGTTGAACAGAAGATTGGACAACTTGGGAACATTCAGGATTCGAGCAGGATAGATCAGCTTTCTCATAGTTCCACATGGAGAGTCGGTTGGCTTTCAGCCGGAGAAGAGTCTGAGCCGTATAAGCAGTAATCCCTGGGATGTTGTGTAATTCGCTCCACTGGATTAATTGCAGTCCTGGCCACAGAGATCCTGCTGTATGGACAGCTTTGTTGACTACTGCATCTCGAGTATCTTTGCCAATTTGTGTCCTCGTTGCTGCAACTTGTTGCCGATAGAAAGATCTGATGGTATTGTATCGTCCGTTGCCACCCCATAGTTGCACGATTCTTGGTGAGTGACACTTTGTCCAATGGTTCCTTTTATACAATGGCCAATGGTAAACATTGCAGTATGGTTGCGTGGAGGTAAGTCGTAAACGAATCTGATTAGTGCGAAGATCTGCGTCGCTTGCGGTGTGGCTGGCTAAATGTTTCGGGCAATTGTGGGAAGCTGTAACAAAGATAGATGCCCCATCATAGTGCCACCAAATAAGTTGAAGAAGTCGAATGTCTTGCCTCCAGCATCAAAGTTCCAGCCACTGTTGTTCTTCGACTCGACTGGAAAAAGCCTCGCTCTGTGCCAAACGCCGCAGAAAAGCTGACCAAGCACATCCAAGTCGTCGACGCCCAGAACCAAACTAACTGTAGAAGTCCCGGTGAAACAGCGAAGGAATATTTACGAGATTTGAAAGCCAACAAAGCGAAACGCGTCACCGCAGGGTACTTATTGGCTTCTAGCATAGCTCAAGCATGCAACTGATTACTTTAGCACACAGCAGAACTAGCTCAAGCACTCAGTACCTATACACCTACTTATTCGGTGATAGGGAACATTGGACGTCCGCTAGCAGTGTCGGCCACTTCCATTTGAGAAATGTCCCAGTGTTCCACAAGCTTGCCATCCCTGACGCGGAACACATCGGCGACGATGAACGCAACGCCGTTCCCGTAATTGTAGCGACCGCTGGTCCACACCAAGTCATCTTCCGCAACTTGAGCACCCATCTCGAACGTGACTTCAGGTGCCAGCCCACTAATCAGACCCTTGAGTGACTCAGCACCGTTACGTGCAAACGGATTGTGGTTCAGATAAGGCTCACTGATGTACTTGTCAACAGCGCTTGGGTCCTTTTGGTTGAAGAACGCGTCGAGGGCAGCAGCGGCAAGAGCCTTGTTGACCTCAAGCTCTTCCTTCAACTGGCATGGGTTGGCACCGCTGGCGCATCCCTTGGCCCGCACAGGCGTGGTTGGGACGATTGGGAACATCGGGTTTCCGCTCGCAGTTTCGGAAGCTGGCGTTTCAGGCTGGGTAATGTCCCAGTGCTCCTCCAGCTTGCCATCCTTCACTCGGAAAACATCGACGATGACGGAGGCGTTACCAGCTGGGCTGCGGCTGTGGGTCCACACGAGATCACCTTCAGCTGCCACGGCGCCAATTTCGTACGAGGAATCGGTACCTTCCAGTGAGGTGACGAGCGCCTTTAGCTGGTCAGGTCCGTCCTGCACGTACGGGTTGTGCTGCAAGTAGGTCGAGCTGACGTATTTGTCGACGGCGCTTGCGTCGTGTTTGTTGAAGAACGCGTTAAGAGCCGTGGTCACGAGTGCCTTGTTGACTTCGAGGGTCTTGTCGTTCTGGCACAAAGCCGCATCAACTGACGCGAGACCGACGGTGGCAAAGAGAGCAACAGCACAGATCTTGAAGACGTTCATCTTGATGGAAACACAGGTATCGTGACGAGGGTTGCTCGTAGTTGGAGGCTCTTCGGTTGAGGGAGAATTGAAGAATGACTCGATCGAGTCAATTGCTGCCTCGCTTTTCAATTGTCGGTAATCCTTCGGAGCTTCCAGGAGACAGCATGTCGTCCAATGTATTCCGATTAGCTTCATATGTCGCAGAACCAGATCGGCCCTTTTGGATTTGAAACGGGTCTGTAGAATGTACAAAAGAGCTCTTCTTGGTCGCAGCGCCTGTCGTCCAACGCTAGTTCGTTAACTAACTACCGCATGTCACGTCCTGTTGCTGGTGGTAATCTATTTGGTATCCCGTGTTGACGAACACCCCAGATTTGATGAGCTGCAGTACACGCTAGTTTAATTGCCGAATAATACGCTTTTATGGCGTCAGTGTAGCCATTTCATTCTCACTCTAAGTGGACAGTCTTGCGACCACAGCAGCAGTGGATTGCTTCAGACTCGTTGTATCTCTCACTGAATGATCCACTGAAGCTAGTGCATTGCTTATCTGTAAAAGGGAGCAGTGCGTTTTGAGCTCATGTCGTGTTTCCATATTCGTTATTCAGGTACGCGAAGGAACAACTTGTGTTTGGTATCAACAGCTGCTTGGACGAACGAGCGTTACCTCTTCACGGACTTCTTTGCTCAGGTTGGGATCGTCGTTCAAGATGGGTGGAGTCTGAATCGCGTCTATAATCGCATAAGAGCATCTCCTTGAATTGATCTACGCACTGGCTCATCCAGTCGGGCGAACCAACCGCAGCCCACCGACTTGAGGTTGCTCCCGCCGTTTCGCAACCACGCAAAGGGGATGCAGAAAATCACGACATCTTCGAATACCATTGAGGCAATGGAGCGCTTTCAGACGTGATGCAACGAAAAAGCACAGCTTCTGAATACGAGAGCCCCCTATCTGCGAGTACCACGAGCTAGCCCCAGCTACTGCAGGTTTCTCAGCACTGCATGGTGGTCCAGCATTCCACCTACGTTTACCGAACTAAGAAAATGCAAACCTAATTGCAGGCGGAGCATCCAGGTGCCCTGATACTGGTATGGACAGCAGGATATACTGGGCATTGTTGGAAGATCCAGCCATTCGAGTCCGCAAACGACAAGATTATGCAGCGACGTTTCTTTCGTGGAGCGTACAATTGCACAATTCGCCTGCGTATTAAAGTAATAGTTGGTGCAGTCGGCATTCTGTTCGCCTGCAGAATCAGCGTCGCGGGTGATGAGAACCATACCGGAGCCTGTCCAGGTCTGTTTTGCCGACGTATCTGTGACGAAACAGAGCGCTGACGATGCTGTTGGCAAAGCTAGAAGAGATCAAGTCTCCGACCGATGGAGAAAGCAAAGCAATCACATGCTTGCAGCAAAGGGGCGATCTCTCGACCAACGTCAACAGGCAAAAACGCCTATCGAGGGAGCAATGAAACCGACAACTTCAGAGAGAAGAGCAGCGTCTAGAATTTTGCCACCGTCACTTTCTGATGGCAGATTGGCTTCCAGACCAACTTGAGGATGCACGAGTCCATAGGATATGCAAATGTGTGGGCTGGAGGGGCACCAAGAATAAGAAACTGAGCAGTCACCGTCCACATTTATGTGTCTTAGTTGCGGGTTGCATCCGCCAGTGTCACTAAGATATCGTCGCGCAAATACTGTCGAATGAGAATGAGTAGCCCAGCTACTGCCCTGTCTGGTAAGTGTCTCGTAGTCGTCACTGCTCAGAGAAGTATATTTTAGAAATTGATTGGCTCTCTTCGGCTCTCTTCGGCTCTCTTTAGTTCATAGCATGCTTCGCCAATCCATTTTCACCCTTTCTAATATTGTACGAGCCAACAATTGATGTATTCTATTGGCTGAAGTTGCGATTGGCAGTACAACGCTGAAGTGAGCAACCGCCTTTGTCACCGAAGTTATCTCACTCAGATGAAGCGACAAAATGGTACCAGTCCACTCGATTGGATACTTTTAATCCATACATGCTGAGTCGCCTCCTTGGTGTGTTTCAGCACCATATTTGCGCTCTGTCGTCGATCTTCCGATCCGAGATGCATGAGCAACAAGGACCATGGAGGTGCTCTGCAGGTGCTTTGAGTGGTTCAGCTCCTGCGCCACTGCTTGTGGCGATCTTGACAACGGATATTCGATCGATCGACTGTTCGCGCTCCACGAGTACTGTCGGTCGGTACCAAGATGGCGCGTGGCTTTGGTACTTGCTTTCTACTGCTTGCTCGAGCTCATCCTGGTGGCTATTTTTGATGGGATCCCATTGCAAGATCCAAGCGAGCCGTGGAATCGCAACATGCTTTTCTGGCCACGCATTGCATTCATAGCTGTCGTTCTCACTCTGGTGCTGCTGCTTCAAGCTCAACCCGTGATCTCAGAGGTGGAGCTCACGACCAAGAACATCGTCATCGGCACCACCATCGACGGACGGGTCATTTTCCCAACCTTACTCAACTTGCTGGCGATAACTATGTTCGGCGTAAGCGATCACGCCAGTGCAAAGAAGTTCTTTGGTTTCACCCTACAGATTGCCGCCCAGGGATCGATGCTCGCAGTGTACCCAGCGTACAATGCGATCTTCTTGACTCTTGATGGGTGTAGTGGGCGAGCAAAAATACAAACCTTGCTCACACATCCGAGTTCACAGAATGTGAAGCTGAGCTGGCGCACTAGGATACGGATGCGTACGAGAATAAAGATCCGCTCTTATGCATCGTCCATGGATGGTGCGCGGTAGTAGAACATGCACATGAGTAGCTCACTTTCCATTTTGGATCTGCAAATACACAAGCAAGCTAGCAGGAAGCGCCAGCCTCCCTATCCAGTGTGTTTTCCTTTCAATAACTCCACGTTTAGATTCACGCACAGCCACTAGTATCCGAAAAGCGGTATTCTGGAACTACCGCCTAGTTCATTTTCCGCGTCAGATGCACTCGACATCATACTGTCTGATGCTCTCAAGCCCACAGCAATTCATCTTTCGACTAACACCCAAAAGGAAGCGAGAACAAGTACACATGTATGCGAACCAAGGTGATAATTTCGATTCATCTCTAAGGCTTCAAACGATATTTAGTCCAATGAGATTCAGAATGAATTCGCTTCCTCTAGAGTAATTTGTAGTGCGCTGGTGTACTCTCTCGATTACGCCGTAATTGGGAACATTGGACGTCCGCTCGCCGTCTGCGTCACTTCCTCCTGCGCAATGTCCCAGTGCTCCACCAGCTTGCCGTCCTTCACACGGAAGATATCGACGATGATCATGGGGTTGAGACCGGGGATACCAGTGTAGCGGCCGTGGGTCCACACCAAGTCACCTTGAGCGACCTGCGTGCCGAGCTCGAACTTGCTGTCGCTCGGGAAGGTTTGGATGAACGACTTGAGCTCCTCTGGACCGTCCTTCACGCGTGGGTTGTGCTGCAAGTACTCGGTGCCGATGTACTTGTCGACCGCGCTCACGTCGCGCTTGTTGAAGAAGGCGTCGAGCGCCGTGGCAGCGAGCACCTTGTTCGCGTCGAGTTGCTCCTGCGTCTCGCATGGAACGCCAGTCGCCTCACCGCAGCCCTTGACCACTGGAGCAGGGGTCGAGGTCGTGATAGGGAACATCGGACGCCCGCTCACAGTCTCGGAAGCAGGCACCTCCTGCTGAATCACGTCCCAGTGCTCCACCAGCTTGCCGTCCTTCACGCGGAAGATGTCGACAATGACCGAGACATTGAGGCCTGGGATACCAGTGTAGCGAGCGTAGGTCCAGACCAAGTCGCCCTCGGCGGCAGTCGTTCCAAGCTCGAACTTGCTGTCGCTTGGGAACACCTCGATGAACGACTTGAGCTCACCGGGTCCGTCCTTCACACCTGGGTTGTGTTGCAAGTACTCTGTGCCAACGTACTTGTCGACAGCGCTGACATCGCGTTTGTTGAAGAAGGCATCCAGGGCGTTGCCACCGAGGGCCTCGTTGGCTTCGAGGGTCTTGTCGGGAACGCATCGCGCGGCTTCGATGGACGCGAGGCTGGCGATAGCGAGAAGAGCGGCGGCGCACGACTTGAGGACGTTCATCGTGGTCAGAGTATTTGTATACTGCAGCGAGTGGACCGGTGGATGCTGATCAGAGATCAAATTGAGGAATGAGCAAAGGAGACTGGAGTGTTGGAACACGAGCGGCGACACTTGTGTGGTAACTTGAGGTTGCTCTCAGGGGCTTTGCTGCTTACAGTCTTCCCAAGAGCATGCTGCGTACACGTCTACGTACGTGTATTATGCATTCTTTGATGCTGTCGTGCAACCAGTTGTTGCAGTCGGCGCTTCTGTTCGCCTGCGGAGTCAGCAGCATATTGTAAGGGAGATGAGAGCCATGGTGGAGCCGGACCAGAGTGCCGCACTGATTTGTCAAGCACTGATTAGCAGTTTTTCGGAAGATCGCTTTTAGTCACTGTTGACGTATTTTGTGACAAAACAGGACGGTGACAATGCGTCTGTGTGCATTTTGATTGGCTAGAGTAAGACCCTATTTGGTCAAAGTGATTGCGACTTCTGAAGAAATGGCTACATCTTTGGCAATCGAGTGTAAATACTGGATAGCCCATTTGCCAATCACAAAGCTGTAGTGTACAGTGGCGTTTTGCTTGAAGCTGCAGCGGTGTAGGCGAATGATGACGAGAGAAAGCAAATTGGTCACCTGTTCACTGCAATTGGACGATCGCTTCGATCGACGTCAGTAGTCATTAGAACATCGCCTCGTGGAAGCGAGAGCTTGTATTTCTGACCATCCACGTTATGGAGAGACTGATGGACATAACGCATACGTTTTGTGGGATTAAAAAACTCATGTGCTGACGTCCAGTTTCGCTCGTGGCTAGTTGGATCACTCGTTCTTCACGGCTCGCATTTTATGCGTGGCGAGTCCGCCTCACCTTGTACACTAGCGTAATCCTCGACAGGGTTCTGTCTCAGCGAGAGCGTCTACAGAAACACAGTATGTATCAACTTGAGTGGATTACGTTCTGATGCAATCAAGTTGTGACTGCTAATATGCCCTTCTACTGTCCCTTCTTTCGCTCACGCGAGCTCCTATGCATTAACGTTAGACAACACCGTCTCTTCCCAGCCGATAAAACTAGACTTTGTGGGGAAGTGGAGCATCGTCCTCTTCACCAGTGGTCTTGCCCCAAAGTCGCTTCAATAGAGTGCGATACGGCTCACGCTTTCAACGTCACTCCAGCTTTTCTGCGACACCGACCGTCCGTCCGTTGCAAGGATGTAATTGCTTTGTCCCAACATTACTTCAAGAGCGGTGGCAATCCCAATTGTGACCCTGTTTTGCCAAAGATGTAGCCATTTCTTCAGAAGTCGCAATCACTTTGACCAAATAGGGTCTTACTCTAGCCAATCAAAATGCACACAGACGCATTGTCACCGTCCTGTTTTGTCACAAAATACGTCAACAGTGACTAAAAGCGATCTTCCGAAAAACTGCTAATCAGTGCTTGACAAATCAGTGCGGCACTCTGGTCCGGCTCCACCATGGCTCTCATCTCCCTTACAATATGCTGCTGACTCCGCAGGCGAACAGAAGCGCCGACTGCAACAACTGGTTGCACGACAGCATCAAAGAATGCATAATACACGTACGTAGACGTGTACGCAGCATGCTCTTGGGAAGACTGTAAGCAGCAAAGCCCCTGAGAGCAACCTCAAGTTACCACACAAGTGTCGCCGCTCGTGTTCCAACACTCCAGTCTCCTTTGCTCATTCCTCAATTTGATCTCTGATCAGCATCCACCGGTCCACTCGCTGCAGTATACAAATACTCTGACCACGATGAACGTCCTCAAGTCGTGCGCCGCCGCTCTTCTCGCTATCGCCAGCCTCGCGTCCATCGAAGCCGCGCGATGCGTTCCCGACAAGACCCTCGAAGCCAACGAGGCCCTCGGTGGCAACGCCCTGGATGCCTTCTTCAACAAACGCGATGTCAGCGCTGTCGACAAGTACGTTGGCACAGAGTACTTGCAACACAACCCAGGTGTGAAGGACGGACCCGGTGAGCTCAAGTCGTTCATCGAGGTGTTCCCAAGCGACAGCAAGTTCGAGCTTGGAACGACTGCCGCCGAGGGCGACTTGGTCTGGACCTACGCTCGCTACACTGGTATCCCAGGCCTCAATGTCTCGGTCATTGTCGACATCTTCCGCGTGAAGGACGGCAAGCTGGTGGAGCACTGGGACGTGATTCAGCAGGAGGTGCCTGCTTCCGAGACTGTGAGCGGGCGTCCGATGTTCCCTATCACGACCTCGACCCCTGCTCCAGTGGTCAAGGGCTGCGGTGAGGCGACTGGCGTTCCATGCGAGACGCAGGAGCAACTCGACGCGAACAAGGTGCTCGCTGCCACGGCGCTCGACGCCTTCTTCAACAAGCGCGACGTGAGCGCGGTCGACAAGTACATCGGCACCGAGTACTTGCAGCACAACCCACGCGTGAAGGACGGTCCAGAGGAGCTCAAGTCGTTCATCCAAACCTTCCCGAGCGACAGCAAGTTCGAGCTCGGCACGCAGGTCGCTCAAGGTGACTTGGTGTGGACCCACGGCCGCTACACTGGCATCCCCGGTCTCAACCCCATGATCATCGTCGATATCTTCCGTGTGAAGGACGGCAAGCTGGTGGAGCACTGGGACATTGCGCAGGAGGAAGTGACGCAGACGGCGAGCGGACGTCCAATGTTCCCAATCGGGGCGTAACTTCTCTTTCTCTCGCACATCTGCAACAGTGTGGTTTTAAAAGTTCACAGAACTACCTTGACTTGCATCAGGTTTTTCAAAACCAGTCGTCTCACCTAGCGTTGAGCATTGCATACGATAAACAACAACCTCAAATTCATTTTGTTTCTTGAGTATATGCTTAGAAGATAATGTGTGCAATTCGCTACGAAGCACACTTCCATGGATTTACAAAAGACCTGTGTGCCCAAGCTTTCTTGAACTCCTTGTGCACACATCAATTGTATTTCAGTATGCGGACTAGATTTTGTGCGAGCGGAACACCGTTTCCCCCATTTTGAAGTTGAACTTCTTGCCGCGGAGTTGCTCCAACGTTGCATCAGCCGAAGACGCTCCACCGGATAGTGGCGGCGAGATTCCAGAAAAGCTGCGCTTCCCTCCAACACCTTCACTTCCCGTTCGTCCGAGAGACGACGAACTTCCGACTGCTGACGAGGATTGAGACGATCGTCCATTTGCTGCGAGCATCCGATTCTTGCTTTCCTCCATCATCAGACGCAGACTTTCGTAGCCTCCTGCCCAGTTTGCAGGCTTGTCCTGAACGGTGTGGGCGACGGCAATAGGCGTCGTCTCGCCCCAGACCTTACGATACAAAACCAACAGCGCCACACGAAGACGTTGATCAACGCCCGTGGTGGAATTCATCAACTTCCACAATTCTTCGGCAATACGGCGAGCAGAGGTGCTGTCATCGCGAAGTTTCGCCAAGTTAGGCAGCATGAACAACTCCATGATCTTGTCCTTTTCAGGACTTTTCAGCAGAAACGCGGGAGGATCGCGCATCTGAATGTACGTCATGATCCCAAGCGTGTAGCTGTGGTCCCACGTTGCGAGTACCTGGGTGGCGACACCTGGAGGAAAGCCGCGGATGCAATTGAGACACACCTGAACGCTGAACAAACGAACTCCAGGAGACTCCTCAACCTGGAGCAGCTTGGAGACCCACAATAACGCTGCAGTAGGACCGTATACGTTTGCCAGGCTATCCGGAGGTAAATTTCGCTTCGTACCGCCGTAGCCTGAACCACGAGCAGCAGTACTTCCTCCAGCTCCGATCAATGAAGATGAGCTGCTTGGGGGACCATTCGGGTCTTCTGCAAAATATAGGCGAACGATGCACTCAATAGCCGCTTTTCGCACAACGTTGATATGCTTCGGAGACGCGTACTCATGGAAGTTAACTTGCTTCTCATCGCATCGTCCAGCGAGAATCAAGTTGCACAATGCCTCCAAGCAGCAAACCGTCACAGTCTTGCGATAGCTGGGCTGGACCTGATCGTAATGCAAGTACCGCAGGATCTCATTCACGACCTTTGCGTCCGCAGACGCATGCATCGGTCGGTCCACGCTGAGTAACGAAAGCGACAGCACAATGTTTCCAATGTAGAAACAGTCGTCTGCAACTTGCGACTGGTCATCCATCTCAACGTAGTTTTTCGAGTTGTCATTTTCGGTCAGCAACTGCAGCAAAAAGGTCTCAATCTCAGGTGGAGACTTTCCATTTTGCGCCCGAATCATCGCCAGCGCGCGAGGCACAGTCTTCTTGATCTCATACTCTCCAGCCGCATAGTCTTGCACTTGAATTTGCTTACTCGAGATGGATGCTTGCTGCGCACCCAATGCCTCCAAGATGACCTTGCCGCCTGACGGCACGAAATAGTTTGGAAGTGGCATATCCGTGTTTCGATCGAAGAAATGCTCCTTGAAAATGCGAAAGAGATTGTGCATAGCTTTCCAGATAGGAAGCTGGGTGTTTGCATTCGTCAGCGGGGCGTGGATCGACTGCCAGATACCAAGAGACAATGTCGCTTCTGCCCGTAGTCGGCGAGAGTGAGTAGTAAGCCCACTCATACACTCAGTCAGCACACGGCACGACATCACATTCGGCTTCTCATGCGGTTGATGGAAAAGCGCCAACGCTCGAGCAGCATGAACACGAGAGCCGACCTTTTTGTCGGACAATAGCTGCTCCATCCAGTTGAAATCCGGTTGATGCATCACGACATGACGAAGCCACGAGCAGCCCGTGTCGATCTTCACCCAAAATACTGGCGTGTCGTTCAAGCCCATACCTGGACCGCCAACAGAGACGGAATCATCGGCATCCGCGAGACCTTGGCGTTTTCGACGTTTCTTACGAACCTTCGAGTGGCACGGGAAATCCCATTTGTGGCGCTTGCTCTCGATACGCTTCTGGTAAGTGTACTCACTGGTATCTTCGACAATTGTAATTGTGATCGGACCGGTATAGAGCTTTCCTCCTGGAGGAATCTCTTGCTGGAGGACTACTTCAGCTTGAGTCTGTTTACGGTTGTACCAGTACCCAACGGTGAAAAATGGCATTCCTGCTTCGAGAATCCAAGAACTGAGGAATGATTTTGTCAAATCTTGACCTGGAGCACCCGCAATAGCCTTCACAGCTTTCAGAAACGACAAGGTTGACAATGGTTCGCTTGAAGCACCGGTGTTCTGGGCAGATTTCGAAGTACCATTTCCCGTTTCTGCTTCGCCAGCATCCTCATCGCCGTCCCGAGAAGAAACTTTCTTGTCGTTGCCATCTCCATTCTCACCTTCTTCTTTGTTTGCACTCCCATCGGCCGTGCTAGCAGGAAGCTCACCACTATGGCCAGCTACAACTCGTTGAATGGCAATCGACAAGTGCTTCGGGCCAACACGTTGCTCAATCATGTGAAGAACAAGTGGCGCTTTCACTTCAAGGAAAGGCAGCGACGATGGATCGTATTCAGCGTACACATCCACTTCTGAAGACAGCAATGCAGGAGAAAACTGGTCCGTCGTCAATTCCATAGTTGTAAGTGCGTCCATGGCCAACTGGATGCGATAGCCGTACTCCTCTTCGCCATAAATGGAGCGCACGTAAGTGTTTACGAGATGACCAATGATGCCAATGAGGACCCACGCGTCCTTGGTCGTCTGGATACCAACAGCGCCACCGATCCAGCTCCCAACCAATGCTTTCACCTGTGCAAGATGCGACGGTAGATCGCGATCAATGATCCTCGGACCATGCAATAAATTCTTGTCCAGGAACGAACACCCAGCATAATACTGAATTTCTTCAGGTGGGTCTTCCACAAACACCTGCTGGTACGTCTTGAATGGGTACTTGGCATTCAGGTATTGCTCAAAGTACTCCATGGTCGACGACAACTTGGACGTGCAGTACACGACGTCTTCAAAGTATTCCGGGAGCGCAAAGTGCGTCATTCGCGACATCTCAGGCGGCACATACAGCCGAAATGGACCAACCGCGAACCCAATCGACGAGCAGTTTGTCTTCGAGTTGATGACATAGCGGAAAGAACGGTACTGGCCGTTCTGGTCGACCACTTGCTGCACCATTTGCCCACTGCACACAGCCACGCACCAGTACGGGACCGTGATCTCCAAGCGAAGCGGACACGTATCTCTCAGAGTATCTCGGCACGGCATCCACGTGCGCGCACCATCACAGAGTCCACCAAACGGGCCGCAGTACGTGTACATATGCGGTGATCGCTTGGGCTGGTTCTCGTCGGGGAGAAGAAAGCGCATCCCACCGCTTGGCTCCTTCACTTCGTACTCGATGCGCACAACAATAGGCTTAAACCCCGTCGTGCTCTTCGGCAGCTTGTCGACATCCCACTGGTCGAGCACAAGTTTGTTCCCATCCGCGTCTTCATCTTCATCGTCTTCATCATCGTCTTCCTCGTCATCCTCTTCGCCTTCTTCGTCTCCCCCTTCTTTCCCTTTGCGTCGTTGCCTTTTCGACGCTGCTTTCTCCGCGGCCACGCGTTCTTTCTCCGCCGCGAGCAGATCCGCATCCGATAGCGGTAAAATGTGCACTTCCCTCGGCATCTGGATGATCAATTCGCCCTCTTTCGAAGCGACAATCGCACCGCGGTAGAACAGATCGAACGTCGCGAGGTCCCGATACGATTCGTCTACGACCTCGCCGAGGAAATCGAGCTGCTCGAACGTGGCGTCGTGGCCGTTGATCTGGATCGCCTTGACGCGCAGCTGCCGCGCGTGGAGCCGCACGACCTTGAGCATCGACGCTTTGGGTGCCAGGATCACCTCGGCCACGCCCGCCACCGTCTTGCCCAGCACGTCCACGTTCAGGTACGCGCGCTGCTGCAGGTACTCGTAGTCGCGCATCATCGTGGCCAACGCGCGCTCTTCCCTCCTTCTCTCTCTCAATCTATCTATCAACACGCGCGCTTTTCCGCCCTTTTCCGCTTCTTCTTGATTGCTGCGACGCCGATTTCACATTGAGGCTGCCAATGTGGGGTGACGAGGCGGCTGTTTCCAGAACAAGGTGGGATGGATCGAGAAACTGGAGGGTGTGAAATCACAATACAAGGTTCTTGGTGAGATTATGTTGCACGATGAAGTGATAGTGCACAGATGTTGGATAATGGGTGTGTATTGTATCCGAGTATTTGCATTCCCTAATTGGTAGTTTATTTGGGAAACTAGGGTATTATTTTGGTAGGGTAGAGAGAGATCGGTAAAACCACATCTCGCATCTGCCGATTTGACTGTAAAACAGCATGTTGACGCTTTTGACGTCGTCTTTGCACACATGGACGTCCCCACCACGAATTGCATAGTCTGATTATAGCGCTATATGATGACAGTAATGGCATCAAGCATCCCCTTCTTCAAGGACAAGCAGTGCAGTAGATTGTCCAACAATAAATGCTGACCCGGTCGCGCCACACAAACAATGAATGCATAAAGCACAAGAGTTGACGTGCACAGAGCATTCTTGATTCAACACATAAATGGGTCAGTCACTCTTTGCTATCATTAATGATCAAGTAGTAATTACAGATTTATTTATTTATAAGGTGAGGTGTATTTAGGTTCATCGTCGTGACCTACAATATCCATCTCCAAACTAATCTTCATTACGAATTTCATCTAGGAGTGTAAATGTGTCTATAGCGCGGATTGCACTAGATCACTTCTGAATGCTAAATAATCTTTGACCAGGATGGCATGTTCTCTTGGTCCTATGTGAGGCTGCCTTGTGTTGTCCAATGACCTTGGGTCTTCCGAACTTCGCATAAGCCAATGCATGACGTCGTTGTCAAGATCCTGGGTGAGATTGTTGAAAGCAGCTCTTTGAGTTGGGAAGTGAACCTGCGTTGAGGTTCTGGTGTCCATGGCTAGGTTGGCGGCTGAGTCCGCCATCTTGTTGAAGGCACGGTAGTGATGGTACCATCCTCGGATGTCGATGCAATCCGCGAGTCGTCGACTTGTCTGGTATAAACGTGCCAATCGGTGCTGTCGAGGGGACCGATGCATTCTCTGTTGGGAGATAATGAGTGCACTGTCTCCAATCACGTACAGCGGTTCGAAGTGACTGCGTTGGGCTTCTCGGAGTCCATGTATGAGACCCCAGTACTCGGCAAAGTTGTTGGTCGTGTCCTTCCTGCTATATGCCATGCTCGCGGCCCAAATTAAACTGGCTGTGTGCGAGTCCTTATGGACACGCACGATAATGGATCCAGTCCCTCCTGGTCCTGGATTGCCGCGTGATCCACCATCGAGAAACAACAGGTAAACGCCGCGAGTATCACTTGGAGTCAAGGGGATGGCGTCGAGCCATGGTGACATATGTTGTATCCAGAGGAACAATGGTCATAATATAGAATATTGGCAAGCTCATCATCGTTCAAACCCGACTTTCGCCGAACGTCTCGTTATAGAAGAGTTTCACTTCCAATGATGTCCTGAATTTAGCAAACAACCACAAACTGTCCTCTATTATTTTCCTATTCTTTCTAAAAATAGGAAAATAATACAGAACTGTTTCTATTTTTAAAAATAGATAAATATCCCATAAAAATAGGCAATATTGTCAACGCATCAAGTCTGTTAATTTACAAGCATAAAGAATCGTCGCTGTGCGATCACGAGGCTCTCTCAATGTATTGCAGCATGCGCTAGAAATGCTATTTTGAATTACGAGGTTAGTTGCGTCGAGTGTTGACTACGAAGACCCGTTTGCCCCATGTAAGGAACTAAAGAGTAGTTGCGATCCAGGTCCTTCAAACCTTTACTTTCTAGAACCGTGCTTCGAACTAAAAATTGAACAGCATTCAATATTAACATAGTGTCAAGTTTACGTCTTTGACGTAATCTTGCGTACGTTAATGTCGCTATCACAAGTTTGCGTCTTTGGCGAGAAGGGCCAAATTTGACGTCAGCTTCACGTATGGAAACGTGATGACGAGCCCATGTGAGTTGGCGCCAGTCATCATGGGAGCTCCAAGCATCCCCATCATCAAGGACGAGTCATGCATCGCCGTCTGCTTTCCCCAAATACTCGGCCAGTCGTGCGACACCATATAGCATAGACGTGTACACAGCATGCTTGGGACTGTGAGCAGCAAAGCCCCTGAGAGCAGTTTTCTGAGTGCACACAAGCCTCGCCTTCGTATCCCAGCAAAACAGTCTTCTTCGCTCATTCTTCAATATGATCTTCCAAATCAACCACCACCCTACTCTGTAGTGCTCTCCCCATCCCGCCACGATGAACTCCCTAAAGACCCTCAAAGTCAACAGAACCCTCGTTGGCAACGCCTTGGACGCCTTCTTCAACAGGCGCGACGTGAGCGCGGTCGACAAGTACATCGGCACCGAGTACTTGCAGCACAACCCACGCGTGAAGGACGGTCCAGAGGAGCTCAAGTCGTTCATCCAAACCTTCCCGAGCGACAGCAAGTTCGAGCTCGGCACGCAGGTCGCTCAAGGTGACTTGGTGTGGACCCACGGCCGCTACACTGGCATCCCCGGTCTCAACCCCATGATCATCGTCGATATCTTCCGTGTGAAGGACGGCAAGCTGGTGGAGCACTGGGACATTGCGCAGGAGGAAGTGACGCAGACGGCGAGCGGACGTCCAATGTTCCCAATTACGGTGTAATTCTCGTTCTCACCCTCGTTTCTGCAGTCAGCGTGGGGTTTTCATAGCCTGGTCGATAAAGCTGAAGGAGGACGTCGTAGCGTGACCAGTTTAGCTTGCATTATTTGCCTTGCGACGTTGGATTTATCTTTATCTGTAAAATCCAACATCATCGGTCTGCCTTACCTCGTTTTAAAAATCCCATACGTAGCTTGCTCTCGATAAGCGCTCCTCGACAATTGTAATTGAGATCGGGCTGGTGTAAAGTATTCCTCGTGGAGGGAATCTTGCTGAAGATCAACGTTCTTTGGCATGGACCTCCCTTAGCTTGAACCAATCCCCACGATGAAATATGGTATTCTTGTCTTGAGAACCGAAGTGGTGAGTCTGATAGGCTCACTCAAGCGCCACTGCTTTCGTTCCTGCTTCTGCTTAGCTGTATCCAGATCGAGTCTCCAGAATTTTGCATTGTATTGTATTCCAGCACGGATTGCAAAAAATGCAAAACATGTGATCAAGTGATAGGTTATTTTTGTGGTAGGATACATGAAAGTGTGAAGAGGCTGACAAAGTCGACTCTCGTGATTTTGATGCATTCTTTACAAATCGCGCTGCTAGTGGAGATGTGTATATGTGTCTGTATTTGTAGATCCAATCAGTCCCTCTGGTGCTACATCTTTCGCTCCTCTGCTGATTCGACGTGGATGCATTGTATTGTACCTCGGCGCTCTAGTTCCACTAATAGTAGTTGCTTCGAATATACTGGTCCGATGTGCGGCGATTGCGTGCGACTTCGTTCGCGAGCAAATGGTTGGCGTACAAGGCTTGGAGGGCTCGCATGCGTTTCGTACTCAGATGCAACGGACGCCCTCGTCGGATATTGATATCTTCTTCGCCAAACATGTCGAGGTACGGCGACCCAAAGTACGAACTTCGCGGACCGAAGATCAGCAGCACTGACGACGACCGAATCAGGAAAAACAGCCCCACACCGTTCCCGCACGTGATCGCATGGTATGTGCACGCGCCCATATTGTCGCTTCGGCGTCGACAGCACTCGGAGCCAGCACACAGAATCTCTCCGCATGCCAGACACAACGCCGGGTTCTCCGCCACGCGCCACGTCTGTTTGCATTTGCTCTTGCCCAAAATCTCGCAGTGCAGATCTGTGTACGATGCCGACAACTTGGTCAATCGGATATTCGCAAAGTAGTGACGCATCACACCATTGGCATCTTCGGTGCGACGGAACGGGAGTTTCGGGATCCGATCGAGGTTGCTTCGAATGATCTGGAGTTGGAGTTCTGGGTTCGACTCGATGTTTGCGGTCGTGGCTTCTTCCAGCGCTTCCAGCAGCACATCCACATGGCCGGTCTGAGTGTACGATTCTTGTGCCGACTCAGGTACCGACGCAAACCTGGTATGCTGCAACTGAGTCGCCGCATTCTCCAGATATTTCATCAAATCGGCATCCAACAAGATCTGGTCCACCGTTGGCAGTCCTAATTGCTGGCAGAGGTCGTAGAAATTAGTACTCAGACGCAGCGAGCTCACAAAATTCGCACACCAAGACTCATCGGGGTCACTCTCCCCACGGAAAAACGCACGACACAAAAGCGTCACTTGACGCATAAATGCAGAACACGCAGACTTGAAGAGGTACAGTAACTGGTACCCACGAAGTGGCTCATGCGGCGGCACTCTCAGCTCGCCCTCACCCTCCACCTGCTGTTGCTGCTGCTGCATTAGGCTCACACCAGCGTGCATGCTCAATCGATTCATCAACTGCTCCAGAGCTTGTTGCATCTCCAAGTCTTCCTCCTTCGTTCTGCCAGACATCTCACCTTCCTCCTGAGCGTCAGCAGTAGCTCCACTGCAACAACCATGGAGATGCATGTCCTCATCGTTCTGCTCCTCTGCAGGCAACCGAGCGAGCTGAATGAGCACTTGAGCCATGTGGAGCACACAGAACGAGCGCAGTGTGAGCAAGATTTCTGCCTTGGTGTGCAGCATACTGCTGCAAATCGCCACCGAGAGGTACAGCAAGTCCTGGCCAAGAATTGGCTGTCCGAGCGGCAATGCTGCGCCACCCAAAAGCGCATTTTCCCACTCATCCGGAGTGAGCTGGAGCCGCAAATTGGAGATGATCGGCGCACAGATCGCGTGGAAGAAGTCCTGCTTTCGGTTCTTAAACAGCAGCGGCACACGACGAAGCGAGCGCAGCAGTACGTTCAACTTGCTGTCCTCCTTTGGAGAGAAAGGATCTAGCTGACTGTCCAACGACTCGGGGAGCGACACCGCTAGTCGAGTCTTCATGCACGGCACAGGAGCATTCAAGATCGCATTGATTGTGAGCGACGAAAACGGGTTTGTAGGAGGGGTAGAGCTTACTGCTTTGGAAGACGCACCGCTCTCATGCGACGCACTCGAAGATGTCTCCATAGAATAAATAGCCGAGGAAATCCCACTCAGTTGGACACTCGTGCATGTCGACGCCACGGCAGACCAGATGATGTGAGACAACTGCGGTCCCGTGTTCAGGAAACCGTTCTTGAGCGCATTCATCGCCGCAGACACATGGGTCATGTCCGGTTGGAATCGCAACATGGCTTCCAAGAACGAGGTCGCAAACTGCTTCATCGCGCGCACATCTTCCTGTTGACGCTCGCCATGCTCTCCGTCGTCGTCGCTATCGGTGCATTCATCGTCTTCGCTAAACTCACCATCGTCCTCCATCTCGATCGCTGCTAGCCGAGCCGGGAGTTCGGCAGAAATCCATGACAGAATGCTCGACGTATCTTGCTTCGACTGAAAGACTCGCTCCAGAGCTTCTCGGTCCTTCTGGCGATCATCAAGAGTCAGCGCTTTGCTGAGCGGGACGTACGGAACCACCATGGAGCTGAGCGACTGGCACAGTGGGCATAGGAACTCGCCAAAGTGGGCATCGAACGCGACATTCGATTGGCTTTGCTCCAAGTTGTATCTCGACTGGGCCTTCACGGATTCAAAGTATTTCTTCCAACAGTGGAGATGCACAGCGTGGCCACAGAGCGAGAGATACAATTGCGGCGGGAACGACTTGAGAGGCGCCTCTGTATGATCCTCGTACGAGTGGTTCCCTCGCAGAGCGTGAGCCGTGACCTGACTCATCTGCGAGTGGCCAATGTACATGATCGGATCGTCTTTCTTCTTCTGGGAACAGATAATGCAATCGGGAACAGGTGGAGGGCGATACACAATCGCAGATCCTGCGGTCGAGTCATGGAGCCCGCCAGCAGAATCGCCGTCATGATCGGTGCCATTGGTCGACTTGTCGTCTTCTTCGTCTTCGTCGTCTTCCATCTCAGTAAAGAAACTCGACTGCGCAAATGCCTTTTGACGCGCCATCATCGCTTCGATCGCACGCTGCTGATGCAATTTCTTCAGTTCAGCCTTGGACAAACTGCTTTCGGACGCGTTATCGTCCTGCTTCTTCGTGCCAGAGTAGAAAATATGCTCCACGAATGAATACACGATCGGATCGAGCGCCGATAATTCTTTCAGGATCCAATAGATGGCCGAGATCGTCGACTTGGACGTCTCGAAATCGTTTTTCACCTGATCCTTTGCAAACGTCACGAGCAGCGACACGATACTCATCTCCTGCACCTCACTGTTGTTGCTTTCCCCCTGATCGCTGCTGTAAATAGACAAACGCAAACAACACAAACAACGTGTGAGTTCGTGGAACACATACGAAGGAAAATATCATACAAGCAAGTACGTACTCGCTGCTCATTTGAACATCCACGTCGCTCTCCTGGTTTGCTTGGCGTCGCACGCGTTTCTTCCCTCTCCAGTCGTCATCCTCTTCAAACGTGTCGGGACCACTTCGCAAGAGCGCGAGCGCTTGTCGCTTTTTGCCCTCGGACAGAATCGCATCCGTCTGGCGAGCCCTCGTCTGGTGGCCGCTGTTTTTGAGCACTAGCACCATGATGTTCACCAAGTGGATGACTCGGAGTACGACCGTCATATTCGTTTGCTTCGGCAGACTCAGATTCTCGATCGTCGCGTCTTCGAGAAGCAGTCGCAAAATGCCAATGAAGCCTTTCTCGAGCACCATGAATCGAATGGGTGAAAGCGAGCCGTGGGATGGCGGCAACTGCTCCACCATCGGGATCGGCGTGTCTTCGACTTTCCATGTCTTGAAAAGCGCTTCCTGACGAGCAAACTGCGCTTTTTCATGGCTCGAGCGACTGAGATGGTAGAAGCCTGGGTCGTACTCCTTAAAGTACTCTTTCTTGAGCACATACTTATTGGGTTCCATGACACCACCACCACTCGCATCATCACCGCCAGGTAGGAATGGTGACATGAGCGACGACCGCTTCACCTGCACATCCGCGACCTCGTGCAAGATGCGCTCTAATCGCGCCAGATGTTGTTTCTCATGGCGCGACGCGACGCCACCAAATGCCGTGCTGACCATGAACGACGTCTGATCCAAAAGCTCCGACAACCGACACGGGTGCTGCGTCAATCGGTGCACAATCTCTCGTCGCAGCACAAAATCATGCTCCTGGATCGCATCGAGCGGCGGCGGTAACTCCGTGATGATCCAAATCAACTGCAGCAGCGCAGCCTCCAGCACGTTTACAAGCTTATCATCGTCACCGTCGCTCGGGAAATCGCGCGAGATGCTGTTGCGGCTGTTCTTCAAACTCAGCAGCCACTCGGACAACCCGAAACGATCAAAGTAAATCGTAAAAAACTTTGGGAATCCGACGATCGAGGCCGAAATCTGCAGGGCAAAGAGATCCAAGTCGCGGAGTTCACTGCACCACGGCGGACTCATGTAATTCACCATTTGGCGGTGCATCGACTGGCCATTGCGAATCCACAAACCGCTGTGGATCTGCGCGCACAGCACCAGTGTGCGCAGCGGGTACTCCATCATTCCGTAGATCAGCATCGACTTTTTGTGCTGGAACGTGCTGTTGGCATCTTCTTGGTCCACTGAGGCGTCGACATTGTAGAAACGGTGGATCGAGTCCTCTATGAAAGCTTTCCAGTCCGTGATCCAGCACGACGACGTGCTCATGGAACCCGGTCCGTAGTACATGCTCTCCAGCAAAAAGCTCGCGAGCAGACTGTGAAGTGGGTAGTGGAACGAAACTGGTTGACTGCCGACGTCAAACTTGACGATTTTCTCCTGCCGCGCACCCATCAGGTACCCAAACGGTGGCGTGTACAGCTGCAGCACAGTGTCCGTGATCCCAGACGAGTCGAGTTGTTCCCAGAAGCAGTCGAGGAAGTTGTGGATCATCTGGAGCTTGCCTTCGTCGCCCGTGCCTTCGTCGTTGCGGAGTCCCTTGACGAGCAGCGTCTGCAACTTCGTGATCGTCGAGTGGAACGAGAACGCCGTGAACCACAACTGCGTCTCGTACGTGACATGGGCATGACCATCTTGAATGCGCACTTGTGGATCGAGACCCTGGATCTGGCGCAGCGCATCAAACCATTTGCACAGCAGATGCTTCCGCAGCAGCATCTCGCTCGCGACCGTCGGGATGTTGAACACGTATCCGATGTTGTCCGTTGCGAACGTGAACCGGCGAAATTTGAGCAGCGCGTGGTCGCAGTCGAGCGTGCGCGACATATTGGAGATCGCAGGCGGCAGCGACCGCGCGTTGGAGGATGTGACGACGGCCGAGAGCTTCGTCGACTTGGCGAGATCCAGCGCCACGTTCATCGTGTCGAGCAGCATCTCGAGTACGCCCTGCTCCGCCAAGTGGCTCACGATCGACGGCGTCGTGAAGATCTGCACGCCGTACTGGAAGAGTGACTCGTCGCGCGTGCCGATGCCGCAGAAGTACCGCGTCATCATGCGGTTGTACACCTTGGCAAACACGACCGCGAACTGCAGCTTCGGGTCCTTGTCGCCCTGTAGCTTCAAGTACAACTGGTACAACTCGAGCACGCTCTCCTTGCGGAAGTACGGGTCCGAGAGAAACATGACCTGGATCGGCTCCTTGGGCGCTGAGATCGGGTTCGACGAGTCGAACAGCTTCGCGTAAAACATGTTGAGCAGCAGCTTGGAAAGCGATCCGATCTGTTTCACCCAGCGCACCATGTGCAAGAACACGTTCTCATCGTGGATGTGCTGGTCTTCGACGACGCACACGTGCCAGCCCTCGGACTTGAGCTCCTGCATGAGTGTCAGTGCATCTCGCAGCGACACGTTCGCGGCCACGATCTCATAGCCGTTCGAGTCGATACTGCGCACGAGTTCGCGCGGATCAGGGATGTTCTTCTTCGTCAACGAGGTGATCAGATCTTCGTCCGAGTGGACATCGTCGTTGCATATCCGTACGTGGAACACCGGCGGATCTATCGCGCTTCCCCCATAAAGCTCGCTGTGTGCGTCTTGCTGCATGTGGAGTCGGTATTCATTCTGCAATTGGCGCCCCATCACGTCCACTTTTTCCGAATCGAACACGTCCATCGACTTCTTCGCCATCTCGACAAAGAACAGCACGATCTCCTCAAAGAGCACATCGGCGACGCGCACGAGCTCCTCGGGGAGCCCCACGGGTTCGTCGCTGATTTCTCCCGATGTGCCGCCGCCGTCCTGGTCCGTGCGGTCGCCGTGGTAGATGCAGAAGCCGTCGGGGTCCCACGCTTCGCTGTCGCCGCAATCACAACAACCACCGGGGAACGTGCGGTGGAAAAAGATATCGTGGCCCTCGTGGTTGCCGTTCCGGTAGCAGTTGAGACACAACACGCACGTCTCGTCGAGCTGACACGTCTTGCAGTTGAACGCGATGTCGTTGCGCTGGAAAATGTACCCGCAGAGGCCATGCGACGACGACTTGGGCGTGAACTGCTGGAAGAACGCGTCGCGCGGGACCGCAGTCTTGAAACGGTCCACGACTTTGGCTGGCTGATTGTGCGCATGCAGCTGGTGCGGGTCGAGCAGCGGCGACGCCGGCGACAGCGACGGCGACGGGTACGGCGACGGCGACTGCGGTGTCAAGTAGCTCTGGTCGGGCGTCATGTCGCCGCCGCTGGCGCTCACGCTGTGCATGGCATCGGACTCGATCTCGTCCGTGAAGTGGCCGAGCAGGATCGCGTCCAGAAACGCCGGCACGTACTCGGGCTCAATGGCGCGGCGCACGACCTGCTGCAGCAGCACGGGCAGCAGCTGCTGCTGCGACGCGATCTGGTGGCTGAACGGCGACCGCGGGGGCTTCTCGTGGAGACTCGCGAGCGGCTGCGCGCGCAGGAAGCGCAGGAACTCGCGCACGTCCTGCGTCGGGATCGCCGCCATTTGCCTCCCTGCTGTCTGGAGATTGTGATTGTTCTTTGGGGGGAGGAAGCAGTGAATGAGTGAGCTGCTGACTGAAACCCACAGTGTAGGATAGGATGAGGACGCCTGGGGTAGAGTGGGCCACATGAGATTGGTCAAGCGCTTCTTTACGGGAAGCTAATAGGATATGGGAGAGTCACGAGACGAGCGGTAGGGTGCGGCATTCCTCTTTGAGAAAGACCTTTAGCAGTACGTTTTAATTCCATCGGTGGAAATCTCTATATTTAGATTTTGGTGTTCATGAAAGTAATATCGACCTGCCATAAATCATATATGCATCAAGAAGAAGTATAGCGAGTGTGCTAGTGAAAGGCTCTGTTTTATGGTAGCAGACGGGACTGACTGCGTGTAGATGGGCTGTGCCAAAGGGAGAGCAGCGCTTTGTCTCTTCCCGTGGAACCCGCGCAGTGACGCATGTTGGGTCGTGTTGGCGTCCAAATGACAGTCCAGCTGGCGCATCGATATGATGTGCACACATTGCGGCAAAGTGAGGCATCTCACCACACGCAAAGTCCTGACGATAACCTGAGCAATATAAAGGCGGAGATGGGGGAAAAGCAAACGGTGGCGAGTGCGCTCGCTCGACATGATGGACAGCAATTCGCATTTGGTGCAACTTGGCTGCAAACACCATGGCTTGAGTGGATTGTGGGCATCGTTAGGTTACAATCGTGGATATCACGGTATATGTGGCGGAAAAGAAAGCGACTCGAAAGAAGTCGTTGAGAAGCCAGCTGTTGGTGTCTTATGCACAGTGCCGAGAGGATGACAAGCGACAGAGATCAGTCCAAAAACAATCAAAGATTACAACGACACAATACAAATCAATGCGAGCGCGTGCATATTGTAAGACGGTATCATTTAGCGGAGCTCAGCAAGGTGGTCATGGCCACGTGGCCATCATTTTGCCATTTGAGTCGCAACACTCCATGCTTACCATTCTGGCAACTAAGGTATCATTTGTGGATGTGCGCAAGTCGGTGGTTTTTGTAGACTGGTGAGTTTTTCAACAACCCCTAGTCTTTGCTTATCTTTTGTGGGCAACAACAAAACCAAAACAAGTGGTTGCAGTGAGTGTAGGTGGCGATTTGCAATCGTCTGGTCTGTCGGGGGAGGAGGGACAACAGTACTACGCCTGTCAGACCTTGGCCTGGATCTTGGGATCTTTAGTCAGTGTGACAAAAGCTCTTTTTATTTTGCGTGTGTGCTTGATGGCAGGCTCTCTCTCTATAAAATGGCGAGACAAAGAATTGGCGTCTTGATCCCCCGCCTTTTTTGTTGGTCGGTACTACAGAGAGTGTCAACAGCAAGCGCTCACCATAAACCGAGAACAATGTATTTATGTGTGTGAGAGCGAATGCGCACTTAAGTCAGAAGATACAGTGCTTGCAACGACATGACGAAGAGATATTTATAAATTCAAAGAGTGTAAACTGTGAAAAGAACATGATGGGTACGTAGGGTATCTCCAAATAGCCTAGCTCACCAAGTTGGCCACTTCATCTGCTTCTTTGGATTCGCTGTGAAGTAATTTGAAACAATGCTAGCTGGTGATTCCTTCTTCAAATACTGTCTATATAATCGCCAGTTTCTGCCTCCATTTTCTGCTCCTCCAACACACACCAATGCTCCTGCGGTCGAGAGCACCGCATTTGCTGGACTGCCGTGGGATGTCTGTGACCACTCCAGTCCCGTTTGATGCAATACACTGGTTCTTCAGTCGCAGACTCATCATGATGAGCAAGTTGCTGGATGTCCGTAGCCGACAAGGCATAACGATATACTTGAAAGCTGTCCACGACCCCATTGAAGCTGTACCAGCTAGGAGTTAATGACTCCGACGAGCTAAAAGTACCAACAGCTGCATACCCGGTGCCAACTTGAGCTGCATATAAAGAGCGCCATTCTCGATGCAATCGGCCAGCTCGCTCTACGACACGCTCTCCGTTGAGATGCACTACCATCTTCTGATTCGAAAAGACCAGCACCAAATGGTACCATCGGTTGAATTCCAACGCTGCAGCAACAAGCGTGGCATCTGGGCTTGAGTCGACCACCGAGGAGTAAAGATTGCAATCGCTATCGACGAACACCATTGCAAGGTAATTTCTTGGCTCCTCGGATGGCAAATGTCCATTTAGGACACAGGATTGAGCTCCAAGAAGAACACCACCCACACACGTCGCATCGTCACCAGAACGCAAACTGAACCAGGTTGCAACCGAGAACGGCTGCCCCCAGCTCCCAAAAGCGTCTCGCATCGACGTACCCACTGACACCCATGCGTTCTTACTGTCGTCGCTGGACTTGACAGTACCTGGAAAGAAGAATGAGCGACTCTGTCGGGTGTACCACTCTTTGGAGGAGGACAGGGTGAGGAGGTCGGTGGTCTCAGGATGGACTCTCGCGACCCACACGTGGTCCTGTGAGAGCGTCTTCAGAGTGTAGCTACACGCATGCGAGAGCGCGAAGAGCTCCGCACCCAGCAGATACGACGCGATTCGCTCCAGAACTTCAGCTGGTCGATGCGCAAAGCTGCCATTCGCCATCACATCACCACTTTGCTCCTTCCACTGCCCATTCATTCACTCTTTCTATGGAAGAAAAAAAGACGCTGACGAGCATTTCTTCCAACCAATTTCCATACTTTGTAACGATTCAGCCAATCGTAAGTGCGAAGAGATTGCCAATGGGTTCAAAATAGTGAGAGTCTATTCGTCAATAAATCGAATAAAACTAATTTACAACCAATCATATCTATTGAAAACGGTAAGTACCGGTTCTGGATGGACGAAAACCGGTATGCTCATTGTCCATCCGAGTCGTCCAACCCAGAATACAGCCATATCGACAAGTCAGCAGCTGTCTTGTACATATGCATATATATAGGTCTACTAAACGCAAACACAAGTGTTTTATTAGAATTTGTATATTTCATTTAATCAATTGTATTATGAGTAATACATTGTCTATTAGAAGGTAATGGTGCTGAAGTGTGAAGAAAAGGCGGGGCGAAAAGAAGAAAAACGGTGGCAGCAATGCTGATCATTCAAATCTCAAATCAGCTGTGAGTTTGTGGCTGCGCACGCGGACGACGGCGCAAGCGCTTCCCTTCGTGCATCTGCATACACACGCGCGATAGGAGCGCCACTGTCTATCAGCTTTCTCTCTCTCTCTCTGTATCGCTCTTGGGCTCATTCGCCATTTGCTCATTGCTTGATAGTCGAAGTACGAGATGATGCAGGCGACTACAGCAGCAACACTGCCTCCGAGCAACGGCGGCCTTCGCCAGCACCCGCTGCTGGCGCTCGAGCAGCTCTCGACACAGTGCAACGAGGAGCTCCAGGAGCTGCGCTTGATTTGCAACCAGGTGTGCAGTCGCCTCACGGTGCTCGTGAACCACTTGGAGGACGCGACGCAACGACGAAAAGAACCAAGCATCGCCAATCAGTATGCACCGGCATTGGAGATGGAGACGACGTGGTTGACTCGCGTTGGGGAGATCATCACCCAGTTCTCGGCGTTCGTGGATCGCAATGCTCGCCACAACACGATCCGCAGACTCACGGACGTGTACCGCTTGCGCGAACTCTACGAGCTCCAGATCGAAATTGACAACGTGTTCCGCTCGACCCGCACCGAGCACGTTGACGTGGCGCAGAACTGGCAATTCCAGTGGCAGCAAGACGTTGAATACGTTGAGCAGCAGCTGCAACTCGCTGTGAACGACCAGGAAGTGCTGTGTCGGGAGCTGCAGACTCCAGATGCGCAGCGAGAAGCGCTTGCGCTCGTCAAGTTTGCCGCCGAGAGCACGCAGAGCAACAATCAAGAGGATGTTGATGACCACGACGCACAGTACGCGGTGACGCGCCTGGGTGTACTGCGAAAAGTCTTCCGTGCGCTTCTCTCGATCTCCGAAGTCGACGTTCCAGCGATTCCGGAATGGTTCATCTCGCCGAATGACGTGGCGACGCAAAATGTGCCGTTCGTGAGCGGGGCTTCAACCAGTATCCGCTTTGGAAAGTGGTTGCCGCTGAACAATCAACCTGTGATCGTGAAGCGCGCGACACATCAGAGTCTGTCTGACAGCGACGAAGAGTTCTTCATGCGAGAAGCTAATCTGTGGTACCCTCTGAACCACCCAAATGTCCTGAAAATGGTCGGCGGTTGCCATGTATCGACTCCACGATTGCTAGTCTTCGAATGTCTAGTGACGACGGAGATGCAGACGTTGGACGAGTACATCAGCGGACCTGCCACCAACAAACGCAAACTATTCCGTCTTCTGCATCAAGCGGCTATGGGGTTACAATACCTTCACGAACGACATCATATCGTTCACAACGATCTGAAATGCCGAAATATCCTGGTCAGTCACGATGGGAAGGCGAAGGTTTGCAATTTCTTCGGGAGTTCAGGCAATAACAAGGATTTCTCTGTGAATTCTACCGAAAAAGATCTCCATCTTCTCAACCAGATCGGTTCGCTTCGCTGGGTCGCGCCAGAAGCTCTGTTGGGCAACGGCAGCATCGGATGTTCGGCGGATATCTACGGGTTCGGCATGTGCATTCTGGAAGCTGTGTCTGGAGATACTCCGTGGGGGTTTGTTGACGAACAAGCCATTCGGCAACGAGTTCTTCGAGGCGAACTTCCCACTCGACCAGCGAGTACGGAAGATGAGGTGTGGGCTCTTATTACACGAATGTGTGCCTTCGACCGAACCACTCGCCCCGATATCGCGTTTGTGACCGAGAGCTTGAGAAACCTTGCGGAGAAAGAGTCTGGACGAGATCCCAGCGATTCTATGGCCACGTCTCGAGTGAATGGCACCACACTGAATCAACGCATGAGCTACGTGAATCCCGCAGATTACTCGAAGCACCACCAGCAGCTTTCGCGCAGCAGGGGGTCGTTCAGTGACACTCGGAGCATGTCTTCAGCTTCTTCAAGCACGTTCTCTAAAGACGAGCAGCGACCAGAGGATGCTGTCAGCGTCGTGGTGCTCCATCAGAAATGGCTTGGGGTGAAGATCAACTCGATCGGTACGAAGATCGTCATCAGCAAGTTCCTTCGATCGTCCACGGGTGCCATGGGCGAAATCGAAGCATCGGGCAGCGTGCAGCTTGGCGATATTATCTACGCGGTGAACAACCAAAGCGTGCGAGGCATGAACCGCCATCAGATTGGCTCATTCATTCAAAGTACTCCGCGGCCAATGCAACTGTCGTTCAAGCGAGAAGCAGCGCTGCTCGACGACTGTTTTCGCTTCCATGGCTTGCGCATCGAAGAACGATGGCGAGATCGCGGCTCGGCGCTGTCGCTGCCTGGATCTCTTGATCGTGTGTTTGGCTCCACGACGGGTTGCTTCAGTTTCGAGACATGGTTCAGCCTCGCAGATGTCCCCGACACGTTCCTCGGTGGCATTCTACTTGGCGCGCAGGATAGCTCCGTTGACGACAATTCATGGCCGTACATTCACCGCCAGGTGGTCGTCATTGACTCCCACGGCAATCTCTGCTGCTCTCTTCTGAACACGGACACACCTGCGCTCATTGCGAAGGAGCTCGCACCAAACAACTGGTACCACTTGGTCGCCACTTACAACAGCAACAACCAGCAGCTTCTCGTGTACCTGGATGGCGAAATGCGCTACTCAGCGTCGGGTCCACTGCACCGGGAATGGGCTCGACTCACGTACGCCAATATTGGAAGTGGGTGCATCTCGGGCATTTCGCCAGCGAAGCCCTCGCCAGATTTCACCGGCTGGTACGGCTTCAACGGACTGATCTCCGATTTCAAAATCTGGCGAACGCTGCTGACAGATTTGGAAGTCCAGCAATTGTTCCGCGGGGCAGTGGGCTGTGTCGATATCCCGAGCTACTCGATGAAACGCGATATCCGAAAGAAATCGATGACAGGCGCACACAACCCAGAGCGCGTTCGCGCATCACGACCTCAGCACGTCGTTGCGCAGGTGTACTAACTTTATGTCTTGCTCATTTTGTTATTCTACTTAAATTGCAGCAGCAATGAACATTTTCTTTCAATTGAAAGCGGAAGCCTCAGAAAATGTGCTCCCTTCTTCTCTCTACAATTCCCCGTATCACGTAACAAAAAAGCTCAAGCTGCAACTTTGCTGCACATCAGCTGCACTCTCGTGCTCTTCGATGAGCTCGCTTTATTTTTTCTCTTTGCTGGCGCGGCCATAGTTCTCCAAGCGCGGCAACTCCACCACATGTAAGGTCGTTTAGACGACAGTGTAAAGGTGCCTGCAGTACCACTACTAGTTAGCATTGCTTCTAACTCGTCATGAATCGGGTGACTTTTTCGCTTGGTGTCGCTGCTTCTCATTGACGATGGCTCGCGGCGTCAAAACCCAGGCGCTTGGATCAAGTCGCCGCGAATCCATATCTTACGCTTCGCCTTCGTTTCTTCGTCTGTATCTCGCACTTTGATGAACATAGTACTAATGGCAGACGCAGAGCAATGCGGGCTGCGATTGCTGCGTGCAGCGGCCATTTTGTTTGAATCCCAGGAATTGATAATACGGCACTGCTTCGGGTTTAAAAGCGTGCTCATTGGAGCCAAGCCCATTATGCTGCGTCAAGGTACACGAACATAGCACACTGGATATCTTGTTTTGTGCACACGCACATACGTGTGGGTGAATCTCTGCACTGTACTTGCGCTGCGGGTGATGCCAACTTCTCTCGAGCTGCAGAGACTTTGATGCAAAAGATGGCGGCGGGCAAACTCCTTTGTACAAGGCGTCGCGCATTGGTCAACTCCAAAATGTATGCATATTGGTAGCCGCCGGTGCAAATTTTGAAGCGGCAGATGCGAAAATGCAGACGCCGTTGTGGATCGCACCCTGTGAAGGACATAACGAGGTCATACGTGAGCTGATGAAAGCTGGAGCGCAAGTCAATGTTGCTGATACAAAAGGGAGGACTTCGTTGTGGATTGCGTCGCAAAAAGGGGACACTTGAGCGTTGTGACTGCTCTGCTTGCCAATGGAGCGCTGGCCAGTGTGCCAGACAACTCAGATCAGTCGCCTCTTTTGGTTGCGTCAAGTAAAGGGCATTTGTCGATCGTTTCCGCTTTGCTGAAGGCAAATGCAGCCGTTGGACAGAGTGATGCGCTTGGCGTGACGCCCTTGCACATCGCAGCTCGCAACGGCTCTGACAAAGTCACGGAGCTCTTGCTCTTGAAATACGCAAAAATCGACAGTGTGAATGGAGACGAAGATACACCTCTAATATCTGCATCTCGAAATGGGCATTTGCAAGTAGTTCGTGTACTACTTCGCCATGGCGCATCAATTGACTTGGCGAATGCAGTGAGAGAAACAACGTTGCTAGCTGCTGGCCGTTTGGGAAACTTTGAAGCTGCGAAATTGCTTAAAGCGGGAGCCTAATTGTTGAGCACCATTTGAAAAAAAGGATGGCCATTCTGAACTCCTTTTTGTTTGATGCACTGTGAGTGCAGTTTGCAACTTGCATGACCTTGAAATTGCAACTCAGCACAAATTTGTCAAAAAGAAGACGTGTGCAAGGTTTTCTTCTTTGGAAGCTCGTTGTGACATTCCGTTTTGTCTACTCAGATGACTGACTTCCTGCTCATTTCACGTGATTCTAAGCGAGCAGCTTGCCACGCTATGATATGCGCCACACCGTCTCCAGCCGAAATACCTTCGCATATCGAGGGCTCACTTCCAATGCATGAGCCATTTCTCGTTTTCACTTGCATCAAGCGAGTGAGGTTAACTTTTATTTTATCTTGATAAGGTGAGGTATATTTAGGCTCATCGTCGTGACCTACAATATCCATTCTCCTAATCTTCATTGCGAATTTCATCTAGGAGTGTAAATGTGTCTACAGCGCGGATTGCACTAGATCACTTCTGAATGCTAAATAATCTTTGACCAGGATGGCATGTTCTCTTGGTCCTATGTGAGGCTGCCTTGTGTTGTCCAATGACCTTGGGTCTTCCGAACTTCGCACAAGCCAATGCATGACGTCGTTGTCAAGATCCTGGGTGAGATTGTTGAAAGCAGCTCTTTGAGTTGGGAAGTGGACCTGCGTTGAGGTTCTGGTGTCCATGGCTAGGTTGGCGGCTGAGTCCGCCATCTTGTTGAAGGCACGGTAGTGATGGTACCATCCTCGGATGTCGATGCAATCCGCGAGTCGTCGACTTGTCTGGTATAAACGTGCCAATCGGTGCTGTCGAGGGGACCGATGCATTCGCTGCTGGGAGATAATGAGTGCACTGTCTCCAATCACGTACAACGGTTCGAAGTGACTGCGTTGGGCTTCTCGGAGTCCATGTATGAGACCCCAGTACTCGGCAAAGTTGTTGGTCGTGTCCTTCCTGCTATACGCCATGCTCGCGGCCCAAATTAAACTGGCTGTGTGCGAGTCCTTATGGACACGCACGATAATGGATCCAGTCCCTCCTGGTCCTGGATTGCCGCGTGATCCACCATCGAAAAACAACAGGTAAACGCCGCGAGTATCACTTGGAGTCAAGGGGATGGCGTCGGTTTGGCTGAGAAAGCAGTCGACATATGCCTTGAGAACTGCTGCAACCGTGTGACCGTCCGAGTCTCCAGCTTGCGCTTCAGCGAGTCGTGTGAGGTTTCGCATTCCTGCCTCTAATCTGGTCATCATGATCGCCATCTCAGCAGTCGATTCGATTGGATCCGAATCCATGCGTCGCAGATGCGCACACCAAATGGCATGTACGAGCGACGCGCTCATATATCGACACAGCATGTGTGCGACGGGATAGAGGTGATCTTGATGCTCATTGGAGAACTTGTGTCCGATAATGTGTCTCTTGATCGTGGTCCATGCATGCCTTGGAGTATCTGGTAGATCCAGACTGAAGATCCAGATTACGGGGTCGTGACCAGGAGTGATTCCGATCTTCGCCCATAGCGCATAAAAGTAGTTCCACACCAGTTTGGCTTTCGGACACTCCCAGAATAGATGTTGAACAGAAGATTGGACAACTTGGGAGCATTCGGGATTCGAGCAGGATAGATCAGCTTTCTCATAGTTCCACATGGAGAGTCGGTTGGCTTTCAGCCGGAGAAGAGTCTGGGCTGTATAAACTGTAATCCCTGGGATGTTGTGTAATTCGCTCCATTGGATTAATTGCAGTCCTGGCCACAGAGATCCTGCTGTATGGACAGCTTTGTTGACTGCTGCATCTCGAGTATCTTTGCCAATTTGTGTCCTCGTTGCTGCAACTTGTTGCCGATAGAAAGATCTGGTCGTATTGTATCGTCCGTTGCCACCCCATAGTTGCACGATTCTTGTGAAGCGTGGATGTGCATGGAACGACACCTTCTGCCCGTTCAAGTCTCTTGTTGCCATGACGTCACAGTCCATTGCGGAGTGAACTGTATGCGTAGCTTTGACTAGGGTCGTGTCGACGTGGGTCAGAGTTGCTTCACTGGTGTGCAGATGCCATTCGTGGTTATAATGACGTTGCCCGTTGTACAGCCGAAGCACATTTGTTTGCTGTGGTCGATACAGAAGCTGTGGGAAGTTGGATACCAACGTAGCACATAACCGCTCGAGCGCTCGAATAGACGGCCGGGAGAATCCGGAGATTCCACATGTTGGGATGAAGTTAAGCACTCCTGGTCTTATCCACTCCCATCGAAGTATGTCACCCAGTTGTGCTGTTCCAACTGATAATGATGAGTGAGCAAGCTTGTATGGGGAGCCGTTGGAATCAAGAAGCCACCCATCTGCAGTCGAGGTCATGTATGGCAGCCATTCTGCACAGAATGTCCCATGTAGCTTCCGTCCTTCAGCGATGATACCTGGGAGCCTGTCAGACATTTTAGAGCTGAGGTCGATCTGGAACACATCGCCGTCCCATTGAGTCTGCACAATTGTCGACTTGAAGTGCTCGTAACACCAACGTACATTATCACGTTCTCTGGGGTCATAGGGTCGAGAATGGAGCGACGCACACAATGCTGCGCCAGTTGTCCACATGTTATCACGAAGCTGGGGTGGCCGCCTTGGGATTGCATCGAGCGGCGTGATGTACGTCGAAGAAGCCCTTGTGTTGTGCAGCAAGATTTCCCCGATGACCTGATCGATGTGAGAGGTAGTGATTGCCCATTTGGAGACTGCTGTGGCACTCATCGTCATCAGCTCAGTTCTGATGTTGGGTACTGACAAGCCTCCATTCATTTTTTTGAGCTCAGCTTGTTCTTCCTTCATCCACGGTTTCGCAGGCTTACCATTCCTTGAGCCCGAGACAAATTGTTTCACTAGGTCGTGTAGCTGATTGACAATAGCCGTAGAGGGCCAGGAGTGCCTGGCCACGTAAAGCACTTTGGGTATGATGACGGCACTGGCAATTGCTGCGCGTTGGGCGACAGAGTGAGTTTTGAGACGCGCAAGTCGAAGTCTGACACGTAAGGCTTGGATGCACTTGGACCAGTTACTTGCATTCGAAGGCGTTTGTCCGACTTGGATGCCGAGGTAGCGGCAATGTTCTTCACGTTGTAGCACATGAATGTCACTGACTGACTCTTCGGTGGAGCTATATTCCTTGTTCAGCGGTAATACTGCAGATTTGTTAACTTTTATTTGGAACGTGGACGGATCCGGTCATCTAGCGGGTCACCTGTTTTTTGTGACCGAGTCCAATGACCAAAAAGAAAGCTTTCATTGTGGGTCACGATGCACAGGGAATGGTCAGCGCATGGAAGTTAGTCATAACGACGACGATGTCATGCACATACATCACACCAATATAAACAAGCATCAGAGAGATGAAATAGAGAGCGTGTATTGTTATGTATTTAATTGCAGGCAAGTTTTATAGTGTAGGAGATTTATCGGACTAATCTGATGTTTCTACATCTGGAACTGCCTCGTCGTCACTGTCGTCCTCGTTCACATCAGGCATTGATACAGGCTGCGGAAAAACAATTTCTTTGCGTCGCGGTCGCTTGGCTCTTTTGTTTCGAATCGAATCAAGCAAGTCAACATGGCGTCTTGCCAAATTCTCGATTGTGCAGATGAAGTCTGATAGACTGGGGTGTGGAGCAGAAAATGCAGCATTCATTTCGCGGTTGAGCCGCTCGAGAGGGTTGTTCAAGCGAATGACAATTTTTCGCGACAGCCCAAATACGTTCCAGAACGACGCAGGAAAAAGAGCACGCTCGCCAATCTATGTCCCCCTCATGTATCGCCAAAATTTGTTCCACTTCTCAGTTGAATACGGAATGCGTTCGCTGTCGCACCTGTCTTTTATGTGTTGCTTCACAAACTCGACACCGTGTTTAGGAAATATGTCTGACTTAATGATTGTCAGCACAGCCAAAGAGCCGCCTTCCATGGCGGTAGCAGCCTCACGACTGCTCACCCGAAGTTTCCGGATTCGCCGTTGCAAAGCCTGCTTGAAGTGGAACATGCTTGGTGATTGCGTCGGTCAGAGGCTCGTTCGACGAATCGCTCTTGGAAACACTTTGCGAAATGCGATGGGGAGTCGAGAAGGACGACCTGACGGATGACTTCTTCGTGACGAAGATACAAGAAATAGTGGAGACGTTGAAGAATCGCATGCTCCCAGATATCGAGGAGCTCTTTAAGCAGGAGCTCCATCTCGACAACAGCGAATCGGACATTGATGCCCGGATCATCAGTTACTTCCATGATTGTAACCAAATAACCAAATGGAATGGTTTGGCGAGCGTTTTCAAAGGGGACAATGGAGCCGCGAAAAATGCAAGATCCTCATTATCTGCTTGACAAGTCGGCTCAAGAAGAGGGTGTTCAACGAACTCGAGTACCGCAGCTCCGACGCTAAGAGCAACATCACGAAGTTGCATGAGCCTATGAATCAGCAAGCAATTGAGAATGACCAGGAAGAGCGCACATGGAAACGGTTGAAGACTCAGCATGAAGACCACCAAGAGAATCGCCGAGGGTCATTTTAGAAGCAAGGTAATGTGCGCCACGAGAACGAGGGCCAAGACTGGAAAGTGCATATGTCGAAGACCGAGACCACCTCAGCGAGCGGCAAGCAGCCTCCACCGCGCTCTAAAAAGGGAGCCACTGCTCCAGAAGGATGCTATGAGTGCGGGGGTTACAACATGGTCATGGATTATCCCCAGCGACCGTGTGAATAGGCGCTGTTCTCAACAGCCCCTCAAACACGACACACACGCTTGTGCTAGAGGAAGCGATTCTCCCAACTTGGAGGGAGGAGAGACGACTTGAGGGCTTGAAGGAACATTCGCAACTGAATTAAATGTAGTTATTGTAACGGGAATGCCCGTTACACAGCGTACACGTGCGTTGAGGAAGCGCAGGTGAGAGGAAGGAGACAGCGGTAACGCTGTGTCCAAAAGAAGGAAGGGAGCTTTGCGCGATAACGTGCAAAAAGAGAAGTGAATTGAAATCTTAAGGTTTGAAATGCAAATCTGATGGGTTATTCCTGCGGCGTCTCCTATTGGTAGATAGTCGGGTGTCCAATCCGACTATCATCCAATGAGATTAAACTTCAATGGGATGTTCTTATTGGCTAAAATGCAACTGGCTACATAGAGTGTTGATGGGTTAACGGGTGGGTTTGTAGAGAGTGGTGGAACCCGTGTGGGTATGACCCACACTCTTTGTACCCAAGAACCCATGTAATGGGAAGCCCCATTACAGTTATGGTTCCTCTCGCTGCTCACAATTGAACCTCAAGGGATCTGACAGGTTTTATAACTAAAACCTACACATGCAGAAATAAAACCTATAAATATGATATATAAAACCTTGGGTACACTGAGGTTGAACCTACGGGATCTCCTGGAAGCTTGGACTTGAAGTCCTGTGGAAAATTACCTGCAAAGTGTCACGTGTGCCTGACCTCGCACGCCAGGCACGCGCGTAGGATCGGCATGTGCCTGACTTCGCACGTGCCTAGCGTGCGGAGCGTCGTGGCATGTGTAACGTGTGCCTGACCTCGAGTCCGAGGTCAGGCTCTCATTCATATGTAACACTAATATATACAGTTATATGGAACTAGTCAGATAAAAATACAGGTGCAGGCAGGACACCTGGATAGGAAGAAAAGTCGAATCAGTTGAAGAAAAGGATAGGCATGCATGCAGGGAGGCTTAGACGTAGCGCTAGCGAACTAAGTCTTCCATTCAATTCACTTTCCAATTTGCCATCAAGTTGCCACCTCCTCCTCCGAGTCCAAGCCATCGTCCCCGACTTTCAGCCAATCAAGTTCCGACTTTCCGACTTTCGACCAATCAGATCTCAAGAAGACCCCAAACCGTTACATCTGGTAGCACTTTGCGTCCGGGGGGGAGTGTGGCCGTTTCCAAGCGTTCAAGTCGCCGGCGTCGTCCAAGCCAGGCACCTCCGAGGTTGTTATTCGAGCCGCTTTCTGAACGGGTGTTGCTTTAGTGACATAAATCCCGGAATCATTGTCGGTGCGTTGACCCTTTGGTGTTCTGTGGCAGTAACTCCTGTAGTGTTGAGCCAGTCGTGCTTTTGTGCGTAATTCTGTGTTCTGGTCTACCTCGGTTTCTCTAATAGTGACACGGTGTCTCGGGTTCGCCCTAACTGTCTGTGTTCTTTAGGGTGTTATTCCGTGGTGTCATCGTCAGGCGTGCCTAGGTGAAGCCCTCATTAGAGGATCAAGACTGTGATTGTGAACTCCCAGAGTTGGTAACCTCCCCAACTCGATGCCCAAGAAGCCGCGCGTCAAGCAGGTCCCGATTCAAGGCAGCCTTACGTACTTAGGCGTGCCGAAACCTGCAGAAGCTGATAAAGCCCGTCAAGACCTCGTGAACTGTCTGACGAAGGCTTTCCGGATCTGTGAAGTGCTAGAGAAGCACGTGGACAAGTGTCCAGACAAGCTGAAGAAGAAACGCGCAAAGAAGGCTCTAATCCGGATCGCTCAAGGAATCATCGACGCATCCGACGGTATTGGCGAGTGTTTTCGCCGCGCGCTACGAGACCCGCCGGCATCGAGTACAGCTACTGGGAAGGCCAAGCTGCGTCCAGGTCAAGTTCCTCCGCCTAAGTTCGACTAAAAATACACAATTAAAAAATAAAAAGAAATAAAAAATAAAAGTATAGCTTCGTATTATACTGGTTTTTAAGATCCCATAAGATAGAATCTCGACTCCCGTCCCTGCCTGCCAAGTCAAGTGAAACCGGTTACGTAAAATACCGAGTGTGAAGTCAAGTCAAGAAAAGTACAAAGATGAACGAACCAACGAATGCCCAGTTGTTGCAGAGTATGCTGGCAGTGCTAAACCAGCAAGCAGAGATGATCAAAGAATTCCAGCAAGTAAAACGGGAGTCAGAGATAAAATTAGAGGGATGTAAATTACCGGTGTATAGTGGAGCATTACAAGAGTCGTTTCAGTTATATAAAGAGCAAGTCGGAGACTATTTAAAGGCGAGGAACATTGACAGACAGGATGCTAGCCTACAGCCACGCCTTTTGGCGATGTTGGGAGGAACCCTGCGGCAGGGAGCTGCCCAGTGGTTCATTGTGAAGAAGACAGAGATTGAGACGGTTGACCAATTCTTCCTAGAACTAGGAAACGAATTTATTCCCGCCGATCTACAAGAGCGTTTGCGTGACCAGTTGGGTGAGCTATCCCAGGGTCAGAGTCGAGGCCTTGACGACTACGTCAGTCGTTTTAGGCATGTTATCACACAAGTACAAGAGATGAGTGAGCTCGACAAGATCATGTATTTTGTGCGAGGATTAGCTCCAGCGATCCGAACAGAGGTGCGCTATCGCCGATGTTCTACGTTGTCGGAAGCCATCACTCTAGCGTTGGACTATGACCGTTCGCATCGTCGCTCTGCGGATGGAGGTCGGTCCCACTCAGAACCTAGGTACAGGCGTTTCGACAATCGCCAATACCGACTGAATGGTGCAAGTCCGATGGAAGTGGACAATGTCCGAGTCTTGGGTCGTGAAGAGTGTTTGCGTCAGCGCCTTTGCTTCAATTGCAATCGACCTGGACATCGAGCGTCAGAGTGTCGTGCGCCGCGCCAGCAGAGACAAGCGAGCACGCCGCAGACGACGCGCAACTCAAGATATCAGCGTCCGACACAGCGAGCTCGTCGATCAAGTCCGATGGTTGAGCACAACCTGGCGACAGTGGATGAAGTGGATTATCCCATTGTGTTTGACAATGCGGAGCTAAACGCAGTGGGCATTGCGCGTAAGAGCAACCTGTTCGTGGTGAACGGCCGTGTTGATGGTAATGATGTGCGCATTTTAATTGACAGCGGCGCCTCGACCAACCTGATCCAGCGTGGGTTGGTGAAGAAAGTGCTGAATACAGCAGTGATCGAAGCGCAAGGATTCGACGGCAGAAGGACCAAGAAACAAGTGAACGAGGTGGAAGCATCGTGCCAAGTACAAGACAAGAAGTTTGAGGCAATGCAGTTTACGGAATGGGATCTACCCAACAGCCACGATGTCATCTTCGGTCAGCCATGGTTCGTCAAGCACAACCCGATCATTGATTGGAGAAAGCAGACGTTTGCATTGCCGGAAGACACCTCTGTGCACGAGCGCAGCGGTAGTGAAATCTGCTCCAAGATCAAGAATGCAGAGTATGAAGAGTTGTTCGTCGTAAAGGTGTCCGCAGTTAACGACATTTCTCCAGTCGTCCCGCCAGAGTTGAAACCTGTCATTGATCGGTTCGCGGACTGTTTCCCGGAGTTACTTCCGGATGGCTTACCGCCAGAGCGTGCTGTGAACTTTGAGCTCCAGCCGAAGCCAGACGCAGTGCCAAGCTCGCGTCCGCCGTTTCGTCTGTCCAAGACAGAGCAAGACGCGTTGGAAGAGTTCGTTCGCGACAACGTGAAGAAGGGATGGATTGAAGTATCGAACTCCCCATGGATCTCCAATATCTTCGGTGTTCCGAAAAAGGATCCCGCGACGGGTATGGCTGTGAAGCGCGCTGAATGGCTGCGCAGTGGCAACACAAAGGTGCCGATACGTTAGGTCATCGACTATCGGTATGTCAACAGCCAGACGAAGATCCCCAAGATTCCTCTACCACACATAGAGGAACTCTTTGATCAGATGCTCGGTGCGACGTATTCACGGTGATCGACCTCGCGCAAGGTTATCACCAGATGCGCGTGAAGCCTGACAGTCGTCCTTACACGGCTTTTAGGTCGCAAAAGGAAACGTACCAATGGTGTGTCGCTCCGATGGGATTAGCGGGTATGCCGGGAGTATGGTCTCGTCTTATGCGAGTACTCTTTGGTAAATTCAAGTTTGTTGTCGTGTATCTCGACGACATCTGTATCTTCTCCCGCTCGATGAAAGATCTTGCGCAACATCTGGCGATGGTCTGTGAAGTCCTCCGTCATGAGAAGCTGTACGCTCGCCTGTCCAAGTGCGAGTTCGGCAAGTCCAGTGTCCATTTCCTCGGTCACACAGTCACGGCTGAAGGGATCCAAGTCGACGCAAAGAAGACAACCGCGATCGAGAAGTATCCTACTCCGACGACGCAGAAGACATTGTTGAGTTTTCTCGGTCTCGCCGGATACTATCGTCGGTTTATTTGCGACTTTGCGCGGATTGCGTTGCCGCTGCATAGGCTGATCAAGAAGGATGCAAAGTGGACATGGTCATCCGAACATGATCACGCCTTTCGTGCCTTGAAGTTGGCACTGCAACAGGCTCCGACGTTGCGTTTACCTGACTTTGACCGTCGGTTCACGGTAACAACGGATGCCTCGGGCTACTGCATGGGCGGTGTCTTGTCTCAAAAGATCGACGGGTTTGACGCTCCCATTGCCTTCTATTCAAAGAAGTTTGGGCAGTATGAGGAAAAGTGGCCTGCTCATGAGAAAGAGCTGCTCGCAATCAAGTTTGCGTTGTCAAAGTGGCGACACTACCTTCATGGTCGTCAGTTCGATGTGTTTACGGACAATTCGGCTTGTCGGTGGATGCTACATCATCCGAAGGTGACTCCCAAGCTTGCGCGGATGCTGACGTTCTTCTCCCAGTTTGATTTTGTCCTGCACCACGTGAAAGGCAGTACCAATGTGGTGGCTGATGCCTTGTCTCGACCAGGACCGGAAGAAGCAAGCAATCCGATGAGTTGCCCGTAGTTTCGACTCCCGAAGTGCACGCTTGCGATGATGCGTGTCACGCTCGGTCGCAGTCTATTTCTCGTCATGTGGTGTCCGCGGCATTTCTACGTCACTTGCCAGATTCGGATTGCTCCGTCTTTCTCTCCGCTGTGGACTTTCGGGGGGAGAGACGCGCCGTGGCAGTGCGGCAAGAGCAAGTCCACACTGTCGACACGCAGTGGGCAAGTGTTCACTTGTCCGAAGCGACGAAGAAAGCCTTTCAAGCTGGCTATTCCCGCGACCCAAGTTTTGCCGAAGTGTGGCAGAGTCGCGAAGGGAACGAGAAGTTCGAGAAGCGCAACGGTCTTCTGTTCTTGCGAACGAAGCACCCGGTGTTGCGATTGTGTGTACCAAACTCGAGCAAGTTGGTCACAGATGTTATTCAAGAGTTTCACGATGCTCCTGTGGCTGCTCATCCAGGAGTTCGTCGAACACAGCTAAAGGCGGCTCAATGGTATTACTGGCCCGCCTTGGAAAAAGACATTCACGAGTATGTTGGCAGTTGCCAGACTTGTGCACGATGGAAGTCGAACAATCGGAAGAAGATCGGCTTGATGATGCCAATTCCGACGCCCCAAGAATGCTGGGATGTTGTGTCGATGGATTTCATCACTGGACTTCCAGTGTCCGAAGGTTTTGATGCAATCTTTGTCACGGTGGACAAGTTGTCGAAGCGTCCGAAGTACCATCCAACACACTCGACAGCAGATGCCGAAGGTACCGCCAAGGTATTCTTCGAGGCAGTGGTTCGTCACCACGGTTTGCCGAAGGTCATCATCAGTGACCGCGATCCCAAGTTCACGTCGGACTTTTGGAAGTCGCTGACCAAGCTCATGGGTATCAAGCTGAGCATGACAACGTCTCATCGCGCGCAAGCAGACGGACAAACCGAGCGTCAGAACCTCGTGTTGGAAGATGCGCTGCGATGCATGGTGTCATACCATGGAGACGATTGGGTGAGCCACCTTGGAACGATCGAGTTTGCTCATGCAACTCTCGTTAATGAGTCGACCAAGTTCACACCGTTTGAAGTCGACACAGGAAGAAAGGTGCGCAACCTAATTGCCCAAGAGTTCGGCGTCGACGAAGGAAACTTCGAACCAGTAAATATAGCTGAGTTTGCCAAGAACTTTGCGGAGAAGCGCCAACAAGTCGTCAAGCTAGCCCAAGAGAACCTCAAGCAAGCTCAAGAACGCCAGAAGAAATACTACGACAGGAAGCGTCGCGAAGTGGAATTTAACGCTGGCGATCTCGTTATGTTAGATACGAAGAATCTACCCTTGAAGACAGTCGCTCGAAGCACTTCACTCCAAAAGGCAAAGTTGGCAGCGAAGAAGGTGGGACCATTCAAGATCGAAACCATGGTGAACAAGAATGTGGCTCGATTGGTGTTGCCTCCAAACATGAAGCGCTTGCATCCAGCGTTCAATGTGGAGTTGCTTAGCCACTACGTTGAGAATCCAACCAAGTTCCATTCAAGACCAATTCCGAAGGCAGCCCCCGTGATCCTCGACGACGAGACTGGTGAGGCTCTGCACGTTGTGGAAGCATTACTTCGCAGTAAAACCCACAACCGCCAACGAATGTGGTTGGTCAAGTGGCTCGGGTATCCTGCGCACGAGAGTACGTGGGAATACGAGAAGAACATCCGCCATGTTTCGCATTGGAATCAACCCTTCAAGAGTTTCAAGACTCCCAACGCGAAGTCAAGTCTGGGGGGATGTCACGTGTGCCTGACCTCGCACGCCAGGCACGCGCGTAGGATCGGCATGTGCCTGACTTCGCACGTGCCTAGCGTGCGGAGCGTCGTGGCATGTGTAACGTGTGCCTGACCTCGAGTCGAGGTCAGGCTCTCATTCATATGCAACACTAATATATACAGTTATATGGAACTAGTCAGATAAAAATACAGGTGCAGGCAGGACACCTGGATAGGAAGAAAAGTCGAATCAGTTGAAGAAAAGGATAGGCATGCATGCAGGGAGGCTTAGACGTAGCGCTAGCGAACTAAGTCCTCCATTCAATTCACTTTCCAATTTGCCATCAAGTTGCCACCTCCTCCTCCGAGTCCAAGCCATCGTCCCCGACTTTCAGCCAATCAAGTTCCGACTTTCCGACTTTCGACCAATCAGATCTCAAGAAGACCCCAAACGTTACATCTGGTAGCACTTTGCGTCCGGGGGGGAGTGTGGCCGTTTCCAAGCGTTCAAGTCGCCGTCGTCGTCCAAGCCAGGCACCTCCGAGGTTGTTATTCGAGCCGCTTTCTGAACGGGTGTTGCTTTAGTGACATAAATCCCGGAATCATTGTCGGTGGGTTGACCCTTTGGTGTTCTGTGGCAGTAACTCCTGTAGTGTTGAGCCAGTCGTGCTTTTGTGCGTAATTCTGTGTTCTGGTCTACCTCGGTTTCTCTAATAGTGACACGGTGTCTCGGGTTCGCCCTAACTGTCTGTGTTCTTTAGGGTGTTATTCCGTGGTGTCATCGTCAGGCGTGCCTAGGTGAAGCCCTCATTAGAGGATCAAGACTGTGATTGTGAACTCCCAGAGTTGGTAACCTCCCCAACTCGATGCCCAAGAAGCCGCGCGTCAAGCAGGTCCCGATTCAAGGCAGCCTTACGTACTTAGGCGTGCCGAAACCTGCAGAAGCTGATAAAGCCCGTCAAGACCTCGTGAACTGTCTGACGAAGGCTTTCCGGATCTGTGAAGTGCTAGAGAAGCACGTGGACAAGTGTCCAGACAAGCTGAAGAAGAAACGCGCAAAGAAGGCTCTAATCCGGATCGCTCAAGGAATCATCGACGCATCCGACGGTATTGGCGAGTGTTTTCGCCGCGCGCTACGAGACCCGCCGGCATCGAGTACAGCTACTGGGAAGGCCAAGCTGCGTCCAGGTCAAGTTCCTCCGCCTAAGTTCGACTAAAAATACGCAATCAAAAAATAAAAGAAACAAAAATAAATAAATAAATAAATAAAAGCTTCGTATTATACTGGTTTTTAAGATCCCATAAGATAGAATCTCGACTCCCGTCCCTGCCTGCCAAGTCAAGTGAAACCGGTTACGTAAAATACCGAGTGTGAAGTCAAGTCAAGAAAAGTACAAAGATGAACGAACCAACGAATGCCCAGTTGTTGCAGAGTATGCTGGCAGTGCTAAACCAGCAAGCAGAGATGATCAAAGAATTCCAGCAAGTAAAACGGGAGTCAGAGATAAAATTAGAGGGATGTAAATTACCGGTGTATAGTGGAGCATTACAAGAGTCGTTTCAGTTATATAAAGAGCAAGTCGGAGACTATTTAAAGGCGGGGAACATTGACAGACAGGATGCTAGCCTACAGCCACGCCTTTTGGCGATGTTGGGAGGAACCCTGCGGCAGGGAGCTGCCCAGTGGTTCATTGTGAAGAAGACAGAGATTGAGACGGTTGACCAATTCTTCCTAGAACTAGGAAACGAATTTATTCCCGCCGATCTACAAGAGCGTTTGCGTGACCAGTTGGGTGAGCTATCCCAGGGTCAGAGTCGAGGCCATGACGACTACGTCAGTCGTTTTAGGCATGTTATCACACAAGTACAAGAGATGAGTGAGCTCGACAAGATCATGTATTTTGTGCGAGGATTAGCTCCAGCGATCCGAACAGAGGTGCGCTATCGCCGATGTTCTACGTTGTCGGAAGCCATCACTCTAGCGTTGGACTATGACCGTTCGCATCGTCGCTCTGCGGATGGAGGTCGGTCCCACTCAGAACCTAGGTACAGGCGTTTCGACAATCGCCAATACCGACTGAATGGTGCAAGTCCGGTGGAAGTGGACAATGTCCGAGTCTTGGGTCGTGAAGAGTGTTTGCGTCAGCGCCTTTGCTTCAATTGCAATCGACCTGGACATCGAGCGTCAGAGTGTCGTGCGCCGCGCCAGCAGAGACAAGCGAGCACGCCGCAGACGACGCGCAACTCAAGATATCAGCGTCCGACACAGCGAGCTCGTCGATCAAGTCCGATGGTTGAGCACAACCTGGCGACAATGGATGAAGTTGATTATCCCATTGTGTTTGACAATGCGGAGCTAAACGCAGTGGAATTGCGCGTAAAAGCAACTTGTTTGTTGTGGACGGTCGCGTAGATGGTAATGATGTGCGCATTTTAATTGACAGCGGCGCCTCGACCAACCTGATCCAGCGTGGGTTGGTGAAGAAAGTGCTGAATACAGCAGTGATCGAAGCGCAAGGATTCGACGGCAGAAGGACCAAGAAACAAGTGAACGAGGTGGAAGCATCGTGCCAAGTACAAGACAAGAAGTTTGAGGCAATGCAGTTTACGGAATGGGATCTACCCAACAGCCACGATGTCATCTTCGGTCAGCCATGGTTCGTCAAGCACAACCCGATCATTGATTGGAGAAAGCAGACGTTTGCATTGCCGGAAGACACCTCTGTGCACGAGCGCAGCGGTAGTGAAATCTGCTCCAAGATCAAGAATGCAGAGTATGAAGAGTTGTTCGTCGTAAAGGTGTCCGCAGTTAACGACATTTCTCCAGTCGTCCCGCCAGAGTTGAAACCTGTCATTGATCGGTTCGCGGACTGTTTCCCGGAGTTACTTCCGGATGGCTTACCGCCAGAGCGTGCTGTGAACTTTGAGCTCCAGCCGAAGCCAGACGCAGTGCCAAGCTCGCGTCCGCCGTTTCGTCTGTCCAAGACAGAGCAAGACGCGTTGGAAGAGTTCGTTCGCGACAACGTGAAGAAGGGATGGATTGAAGTATCGAACTCCCCATGGATCTCCAATATCTTCGGTGTTCCGAAAAAGGATCCCGCGACGGGTATGGCTGTGAAGCGCGCTGAATGGCTGCGCAGTGGCAACACAAAGGTGCCGATACGTTGGGTCATCGACTATCGGTATGTCAACAGCCAGACGAAGATCCCCAAGATTCCTCTACCACACATAGAGGAACTCTTTGATCAGATGCTCGGTGCGACGGTATTCACGGTGATCGACCTCGCGCAAGGTTATCTCCAGATGCGCGTGAAGCCTGACAGTCGTCCTTACACGGCTTTTAGGTCGCAAAAGGAAACGTACCAATGGTGTGTCGCTCCGATGGGATTAGCGGGTATGCCGGGAGTATGGTCTCGTCTTATGCGAGTACTCTTTGGTAAATTCAAGTTTGTTGTCGTGTATCTCGACGACATCTGTATCTTCTCCCGCTCGATGAAAGATCATGCGCAACATCTGGCGATGGTCTGTGAAGTTGTAACCGGACACTTCCGAGTTACGCAGCACGGTACGTGTGTGAGGAAGCGTATGCAACGCTTCTCTCAAGGACTCTGTTCCGAGAGCTGTTGCCTGCTTCCTGCAGTGCAACAATCGGTTACCTACAGGTCTCTATAGAGTAACCGTCGATAACCAAAGGCTTTAGTTAACGGTAAAAATGGAACTGTTTATTTGTTGGAGGTTGCCCTCTGTAGGACAACCTGGATTATCTTTATGTAACTATGAACAATAGCAATCTCAAGTGTAATTACTCCCCATGGGGCAATGAGTGGCTATGAAAGACTAACGCTAGTTGTCTTATGTGATTGGGTGAAATGCATGTTCAATTATATCCAATCGGAGGCGCCGTCACTCAGACTGGCTGCCGGCTCCACCGTGAAGGTTCGAGCAAGTACGACGAACCTCATGGTTCGGTCTTAAACTTGTTGCGCGTACTCTACGTACCGCAAGGTTCGGTTTGGTTGTGTGGCACAACACAAGTGCGTAACCATGTTACAGTGTAACCCCGTTACACCACCCCCCACTTAAAGTGCGAAACACTCGAAGGGTCGGTGTGAGAAACGTGTGGATCTCGCGCGTGTGCGCCGAGAAAGGGGAACATTCGTGTATTCCTCGGGAAAGAGCACAGCGGCGACGCGTGCGTTAATTTCACCGAGTGTTGGCACATATAGTCACTGTGCTCGCGCACGTGAGTATCATGGCCACCAACAAAGCTGTCCGCGAGAAGCTCGCGCGACAAAAAGGGGAAGGCGTCGGCACTCTCGTCGAAACTCTGCGCAAGCGCGAGGAAGACAGAGAGGTCGCGTCGAGCGCAAGACGAACGACGGTCACCGCGGATGCGGTCGACGTGCCTGCGGAGAGCGACGGCAGGTCTGCTCCCACATCTGATAGCGCTCCTGCTATAAGCAGTGAGCTGCGATTCGGAGATCTCCCTTCCGTGAAGCCGCTGTTCGCGCGTGCTTTGGAAGAGGAGGAAGCGACTGAGGAATTCCTCGTCGTTGACAATGACGGGAGCTCGCTTGAAGACGAGGGAGCGCTCACCGTGAAGCTCGGCTCCATCGACGAGTGGGTCGAGTACGAGGAGTTGCAAAGCGAGCGACACGCCGCTTATCTCCACGAGCTCGAGCGAGATCCATCCGCTGACGTCTCGATGTATCGGACGAAGGAGGAAAATGACGCCGTTGAGGCTGTCAACAATCGTAAGAGGAAGCACGAAGTCCTCATTACAAACGAAGAGGCAGGAGTGCGAGCCATCGTTCACGATGAGCTCAAGTACTCACTGCCCGAAATGCCGCCGCCAGAACTATGGCCGGCTGGCAAGACCGCATCGAATCTGCTCGCGAGAGCTAGACTTTGTGCGCGGGACTATGACGCTCAATTTAAAAATTGGCGTGAAAAGCGATTGCGGGGTGAAAATGGGGAATTGCGTATTCACCCGATCCCAGTCGTCCTCTTTGTTGGAGAGACGGAAGAAGAGTACGATGCCGACTTCATGTCGTGCATCAGTAAAATTAAGGGAGGTAGCACTCGCACAGTGTCTACCGATCCGACAGCGCAACGCAGTCAACGCATGCAATTTGCAGTTGACCGTGTTCGTCTGTTTCGCTCCAAGCAGGGCGGTGGCACGCCTCTGCGAGCGGGTGGTCGCGCTGGTAACAGGCGACAAATTACTCGCGCGAATGACAGTCCCTCAGTTGCGCCTCAAAGGCGTCAACAAGATCCGGGACGTCTTCGCGAAGACGCTCAGCAGGCTCCCACGAGCTCTGCGACACATCGTACCCACGCCACTTCACAAGGTAGTGGGTGTTCCCCTTACGCCGCTGCACACGCAGCAGGCGCTCAACATGGTAGTGGCGCTGTCCCTGCTTGTCAATCAGCGGGACAGGTGGCGCCCTACTTCGCTTCAGCATCGGTGGTTGCACCAGATGCGATGGTTCAGATGGTTCACGCGAACGCATCGTCTTTGGGGGCGCTACAGCAAGCCGTCCGTACCCTTCGCCAGCAATATCTGGACGAAACCTCGCTGTTGAAGCAGAGGGTGACAGCGCTTGAGACGGAGCTGAAGGAAGCTCGTCAGATGCTGGAGGAGTACCATGTCCGCGGGAAGCACTTCCACGCGAGGTACGCTCCGCGAGTGAAGACGCTTTGGGAGAGGCACAACGCGCTCGTGTCTCGATGGGCGGCGTCTGAGCCCCCTGATGAGACCGACGTGCTCCCGCACTGGGATAAGAATCCACAGTAGCGTCATGGTAGCGTTTAGCAAACCCACGTAGAACACGGGGTGCGTTGCCATTCTCGTTGGGAGATCGAGCTTGTAATTCAAGTCTCCAATCTTCTCCACAACAGTGTATGGCCCGATGAATCGTGGCAACAACTTACTCCCGCTGGGGAGCGTTGTGACTGCATCGTTTGGTAGGTTTTTAATGCTCAATAGCACTTTATCACCCACACAAAACGTTTGTTTGTTCTTTCTACCCGATTTATCGGCGTAGAGCTTTTGCTTGTCTTGCGCAGCAGCTAGTTGGTCGCGTACGCGACGCAACAATGCTGCGCGCTCATCGACAAATTGCCGCGCTGCCGCGACGGCTTTGTCTTGCTTTTTCGTTGCTCTCGCAGCGCGTGCTGCAGAGAGATCTATTTCTGCGCCGGTGTGTGACACCGCGCGTCCTTCCATTCGTGGCTGACGCTCACACGAGCAGTCGCCTGATTCCGTCTGAGACTGGCTATTTTTAGCACGAGTACCGTAACTCGGTACCGTGTGAGAGCCATCTATAGGGACACGAGTACCGTAACTCGGTACCGTGGAGAGCCATCTTAGGGACACGAGTACCGTAACTCAGTACCGTGCCCGACATGTCAATACTCTGCGTGCTGTCCGGTAAGACCGTGACAGATTCGGAACGCGATCGCACAGGCGGCGCATCGCGCGCGTCCACGTGAGCGGTCGACGCCACGTCCGGTGACGGGGATCGCGCACTCGCATCGAGCGCAGCGAGTTGCCCTCCCACCGCAGAGCGTTCGACGCCCTCGAACAGAGTGGCGGGTACGCGCGGGTGCCGCAGCGAGTTAAAATAGAACGGAGTCACGGCCGTAGAGGCGTGCTCGCTGCTATTTATAGCAAACTCGACGTACGGCAGCCAGCGGCTCCAGTCGCGGGGATGATCGACAGCGATGCTGCGAAGAATATCCTCGACGACACGGTTCACGCGCTCAGTTTGCCCGTCTGTCTCGGGGTGATCGGCAGTGGACAACGCCAGATCTGTGCCGAGCAGGCGAAAGAGTTCGCGCCAAAAGGCAGCGGTAAAACGCGGGTCCCGGTCTGATACAATAGACTCGGGCAAGCCGTGATAGCGGAACACGTGCTCTAAAAATAGGCACGCCGTCTCTTGCGCAGTGACATGCTTGCGCACGGGTGCAACATGCACCATTTTGCTCAGTCGATCGACGAACACGACGACGCCTGTGTTGCGCGCCTTGTCTTCCGGGAAACCGAAGACGAAATCCATGCTGACCGACTTCCAGTAGTCTTGCGGAATCGGCAGCGGATGCAGCGGCGCTTTGTTCTTGCCCGCAGGCTTCACGCGCTGGCACTGCTCGCATGAGCGTACATAATTGGCCACCCATGTGTATTGGTGTGGCCACCAAAACACATTAGACACTTGCAAGAAGGTCTTTTCACGTCCGAGATGCCCACTCGCTGGTGCGTCGTGAAACTCATGCAGGATCGAAAGTTTCAGATCCTGGTCATGCGGTACATACACACGCGGGTAATCAAAGTTGGACAGTCGATGCCACAACAACCCGTAGTGGTAACTAAACCGAGCAAGCTTTGACTCGAGTTTGGCAGGCAATGACTCTTTGGACGAGCCGTCAAAGTGAGCAAGCAACAAGCGACACTCATCGTCCTTTGCATAAAGCGACTGAATATTGTCCTTGAGCTTTGTTTGCACTCGACTGATGCTCAGATGCATGAGATCAGGAGTGCGCTCCAAACACAGGGCGTCAGAGCTGTCGTCGACGCTCGACTCGTAATCTGGACGGCGCGAGAGCGCGTCCGCCAGAACATTTTCCTTTCCCGGCTTGTATTCGACCCGAAAGTTGAACTCGGAGAAGAATGCAAGCCATCGCGCCATTCGCTGCGATAAATGGGGGGAATTAATCGCGGTCCGCAAGGACGCGTGATCCGTGTACACAACGAACGGTGTCGCACCCAAAAGGTGGACCATGAACTTCAAGAGAGCGTACTTGATCGCAAGCAGCTCCTTGTCGTGCACAGGATAATTCTTTTCAGCTGCCTTAAGCAGTCTGCTTTGGTACGATACGACGCGCTCATGGCCGTCATCATCCTTCTGCATCAGCGCACAGCCGATTGCAAAATCGCTGGCATCGCACACGACACTGAAGGCTTTCGTGTGGTCCGGCAACGCCAGGACAGGAGCGCGAACGAGCGACTCCTTCACGTCAATGAATGCATTCATGACATCATTTGTCCAGTCCCACTCGACATCCTTTTTCAAGAGATGCGTGAGTGGACGGACTCTTGCCGCATAGTTGTGGCTGTACTTGTGCAAGTAATTTGCCAAGCCAAGCCACTTGCGCAAGTCCTTGACATTCTTTGGGATCGGCCAGTCGGCGATCGCCTCGATCTTCTCTGGGTCCGCGCGGACGCCAGCTTTGCCAACATAGCAGCCCAGGATCGGAATCTCTGAGGCGCCAAAGATGCATTTCTTCAGGTTGCAATACAGACTGTTGTCTCGTAAGCACTGCAACACTGAGCGCAAATGTCTCTTGTGCACGTCAACGGCACTGAGACCTTCTTCGGCACGACTGTGCACGAAGATGTCATCGAAATAGCTCGGTGCATACGCACGATGAGGACGCAGAAGATGCGTTACCAGACGATTGAACGTCGCTGGTGCATTCCTCAAACCTTGCGGCATAACGAGCCACTCCCACAGCATCCCGCTGGGTGTGCTTACTGCCGTCAAGGGAACGTCGCTCTCTCGCATGAGGATCTGATAGAACCCGTCCATCAGATCCAGTGCGGAGAACACTGTCGAGCCGCCCATGGAGTCGATCAAGACATCCTTCCTTGGGATCGGCGTTTGTGCCGGAATGGTGGCGGCGTTCAGCTTGTTGAAAGCGTGAACAATGCGCCAGCCACCAGTCGCTTTCCGCACACAAAACGTGGGTGAGCTGTGTGGAGACTTGCTTTCTCTCACATGACCGGCGAGGGCTCGTTTCGCGAAGAACTCGTCGATAGCCTCAACCTGCTCGCGGGGCACCGGCCATTGTCTGGTCACGCAATATTTGCTCCCGGGCTCGAGGTCAATCTCGTGCCGTACGCCACGATCAACGGGCAGGGCACTTGGCACTTTGTCGGGAAACACATCTTTGAACTCCCACAATAAGTCAAAGTATGGACTGCCTTTCACGGCGTCCCAATCCTGAGCAGCAAAACGTTTCTGTTTGTCTGGCTCCAAAACACTCTCATCCGCAGTGGACGAGGTGCATAGTTCGCTACGCGTGAACGCAGTCGGAACGACGATCTCGCGGATCTGATCACGCTCTAGATCCGTAAGAAAGAGTTCATAGCTCATTTCTTCGAGGGATACAATCGCCTCAGCGGTACTCGGCAGCTCATGGAGCGCCGCAAATTCAGCGAAGAACACTTCGTCTGATGCGTTTGCTTCCGGACTGCGCTTCGCGCGTCTGAGCGCCACGTCAACGTGAGCGCGATCTATCGACGGATCCGAGGTCCTGTCGAGGGCGCGCAGCGAAGTTGCAGCTGCATTGAGAGATGGGGCAATCATATGCGAGGCGGCCGTTTCCTCAGCAACAGATGCCAATGCACTGTCTCTCTCGCGAGCTGACAACTTGCGTCGCCCTCGTCGGTTGATGCGAACACGCGACCTCGCGGTTCTGAGCTCCAGTACTGCACCGTCAGGGTGGTACGAGCTGGCTGACGAGTGTACACCTGTACTGTCGCTGTCACTTGCGGGGGCTGGCTCGGGTGCTCTGGAGCCGCACACTTGCGCACCAGTGTCCACGTCTGGACTTCCTGGCGCTTCCGCACAAACTGGGCTACCTGCCGCAGTTGATCTCTTTGCTGGGCTCGCTGCCTCAGCGCATCTTCTAGCTGGGCTCCCTGCCACAGCGTGAGTGTTTTGAGCGGGGCTCGCTGCCACCGCGTGTCTTCCTGCTGGGCTCCCTGCCACAGCGTGTTCAAAGCTCGCATCCATTGCGTGGAAATTTTCCCGCAACCTTCGCTCTTCATCAGAGGAAGGGGTGGAGCTTCCGATTGTGCGAGCTCGCCAATCGATCCAAGGCTGATGTTTCGCCAGCCAAGGCATCCCTAGGATGAGGTCGTACCTCGACCCCATCGCTAGTACCACGAACGTTTCTTTGCAGACAAAGTCGCAAAAACTGAAAGAGAGTTCGACTTGAATCCCTTCAGTGTGTACTGTCGACCCATCGGCCAGACGTACGATCATCTTCTCGCGCTTGCCACTGTGGACAAGTCGCTCATACGCTTGCAGACTCTGTTCCAGAGCTGCCTTAGAGACGAAGTTCTGTGACGCACCGCAGTCAACAAGAACCGTCATTTTCTTCTCATAGCCCTTCACATCGGCGATATATACCAACATCTCACTCGGAGCCTTGTTGCCAAGAGCTCCTGGGACTAAACTTCCCATCTGCACGACTCTAGTAGTCGGCGACGCCGAAGCTATAGAGTCTGTCTCAGTAGAAGCGGGACGTTCTACTGAGACATTCCGTTTCCCTTTCTTGCCGCAGCGGATCTGCCACCTCGATGAGCGTGGTTGCCGCGCGGCGTTTGGTAGTCCCTCGCCTGATTTCCAGTGCGAGGAGCAGACTGCCTTGGAGCGGGACACTTCGACTGATAGTGTCCTCGCTTGCCACAATTAAAGCAGGTCACTTCGGCGCTGCTGAGATCCATTGGTGTCGGGCCATGGAAGCGCCGCTCATTCGTGACTGCTCGGTGGCTGTGATGCGCACCGTTGTGGCGGCCAGCGTTCCAATCAGGTCGGCTGACTCGGAACGATTGCTGCTCAACGAGCGCAATGCGGATCGCATCTTCCATCGTGGCCGGCAAGCGTCGGTACAACTCCTGACGCGCTGGTCCACTGTTGAGGCCGTTGAGAAACGCAGGCACTTTCATAGACTCAGGCAAAGGGCTGGTCGTGATCGCCGCGCACAGGCTTCTCATCTCCTGGATGTATCGTTCCAGTGAGAGCTTCCCTTGTTTCAAGGAGAAGAAACGACCTTGCAACAGCACTTCGTTGTTCGGAGGCTGATACATGGCGGTGATTCTCGCACGGAAAATATCCCACGTGTCGAATGCACACTCATCGGCGAGCAACGTCGAGAATGCCCATTCCGACGCTCGACCGCGCAGGTTCGAGATGGCGTAAGACACCATCTGCTCGTTGCTGTCGATGAGCTGAGCCTTGGCGCAACGCTCCACGGCGAGCAGCCAGTGGATGAGCTTGTCGCCATCCGCACCATCGAATTTCGGAGCGTCGATCTTGACAGCTCTTGGGCGGGGAGTTTGGGACGCGGGTGTCTGAGGCGCAGAAACCGCACTCGACAAAGACGTGGCTGCACCAGCAACCACAGATACCACTCGCTCGAGCGCTTCGCGCGACTCAGCAGCTGAGCGCAGCATCTCTGCGGTCAAGCTTGCGGCGGCTTGCATTTGTGCTTGCGCACTTCGCTCTCCTTCGAGGCGCTGAGCGTTCGAGAAGTTCTCGAACTGCTCGAGTCGAAAGATTTGCTGTTCCGGCGACGCCGAGAGCACGTCTAGCGCGACTTGGTCGCCTAGAACTTGTGCCATTCGGGTCAGCACACTCCAGTGTTCAGCCGAGAGGTGCGGGAACTGCGCAGGGTCAATTGACGCCATGATGAATCCTTGAGGAAGCGATTCAGGCAGTCACCTCTGCCGGGTCGTAGATTGACTACTAGTGCTACCAGTTGTAACCGGACACTTCCGAGTTACGCAGCACGGTACGTGTGTGAGGAAGCGTATGCAACGCTTCTCTCAAGGACTCGGTTCCGAGAGCGGTTGCCTGCTTCCTGCAGTGCAACAATCGGTTACCTATAGGTCTCTATAGAGTAACCGTCGATAACCAAAGGCTTTAGTTAACGGTAAAAATGGAACTGTTTATTTGTTGGAGGTTGCCCTCTATAGGACAACCTGGATTATCTTTATGTAACTATGAACAATAGCAATCTCAAGTGTAATTACTGCCCATGGGGCAATGAGTGGCTATGAAAGACTAACGCTAGTTGTCTTATGTGATTGGACGAAATGCATGTTCAATTATATCCAATCGGAGGCGCCGTCACTCAGACTGGCTGCCGGCTCCACCGCGAAGGTTCGAGCAAGTACGACGAACCTCATGGTTCGGTCTTAAACTTGTTGCGCGTACTCTACGTACCGCAAGGTTCGGTTTGGTTGTGTGGTACAACACAAGTGCGTAACCATGTTACAGTGTAACCCCGTTACAGAAGTCCTCCGTCATGAGAAGCTGTACGCTCGCCTGTCCAAGTGCGAGTTCGGCAAGTCCAGTGTCCATTTCCTCGGTCACACAGTCACGGCTGAAGGGATCCAAGTCGACGCAAAGAAGACAACCGCGATCGAGAAGTATCCTACTCCGACGACGCAGAAGACGTTGTTGAGTTTTCTCGGTCTCGCCGGATACTATCGTCGGTTTATTTGCGACTTTGCGCGGATTGCGTTGCCGCTGCATAGGCTGATCAAGAAGGATGCAAAGTGGACATGGTCATCCGAACATGATCACGTCTTTCGTGCCTTGAAGTTGGCACTGCAACAGGCTCCGACGTTGCGTTTACCTGACTTTGACCGTCGGTTGACTGTAACAACGGATGCCTCGGGTTACTGCATGGACGGTGTCTTGTCTCAAAAGATCGACGGGTTTGACGCTCCCATTGCCTTCTATTCAAAGAAGTTTGGGCAGTATGAGGAAAAGTGGCCTGCTCATGAGAAAGAGCTGCTCGCAATCAAGTTTGCGTTGTCAAAGTGGCGAAACTACCTTCATGGTCGTCAGTTCGACGTGTTTACGGACAATTCGGCTTGTCGGTGGATGCTACATCATCCGAAGGTGACTCCCAAGCTTGCGCGGATGCTGACGTTCTTCTCTCAGTTTGATTTTGTCCTGCACCACGTGAAGGCAGTACCAATGTGGTGGCTGATGCCTTGTCTCGACCAGGACCGGAAGAAGCCAAGCAATCCGATGAGTTGCCCGTAGTTTCGACTCCCGAAGTGCACGCTTGCGATGATGCGTGTCACGCTCGGTCGCAGTCTATTTCTCGTCATATGGTGTCCGCGGCATTTCTACGTCACTTGCCAGATTCGGATTGCACCGCCTTTCTCTCCGCTGTGGACTTTCGGGGGGAGAGACACGCCGTGGCAGTGCGGCAAGAGCAAGTCCGCACTGTCGACACGCAGTGGGCAAGTGTTCACTTGTCCGAAGCGACGAAGAAAGCCTTTCAAGCTGGCTATTCCCGCGACCCAAGTTTTGCCGAAGTGTGGCAGAGTCGCGAAGGGAACGAGAAGTTCGAGAAGCGCAACGGTCTTCTGTTCTTGCGAACGAAGCACCCGGTGTTGCGATTGTGTGTATCAAACTCGAGCAAGTTGGTCACAGATGTTATTCAAGAGTTTCACGATGCTCCTGTGGCTGCTCATCCAGGAGTTCGTCGAACACAGCTAAAGGTGGCTGAATGGTATTACTGGCCCGCCTTGGAAAAAGACATTCACGAGTATGTTGGCAGTTGCCAGACTTGTGCACGATGGAATTCGAACAATCGGAAGAAGATCGGCTTGATGATGCCAATTCCGACGCCCCAAGAATGCTGGGATGTTGTGTCGATGGATTTCATCACTGGACTTCCAGTGTCCGAAGGTTTTGATGCAATCTTTGTCACGGTGGACAAGTTGTCGAAGCGTCCGAAGTACCATCCAACACACTCGACAGCAGATGCCGAAGGTACCGCCAAGGTATTCTTCGAGGCAGTGGTTCGTCACCACGGTTTGCCGAAGGTCATCATCAGTGACCGCGATCCCAAGTTCACGTCGGACTTTTGGAAGTCGCTGACCAAGCTCATGGGTATCAAGCTGAGCATGACAACGTCTCATCGCGCGCAAGCAGACGGACAAACCGAGCGTCAGAACCTCGTGTTGGAAGATGCGCTGCGATGCATGGTGTCACACCATGGAGACGATTGGGTGAGCCACCTTGGAACGATCGAGTTTGCTCATGCAACTCTCGTTAATGAGTCGACCAAGTTCACACCGTTTGAAGTCGACACTGGAAGAAAGGTGCGCAACCTAATTGCCCAAGAGTTCGGCGTCGACGAAGGAAACTTCGAACCAGTAAATATAGCTGAGTTTGCCAAGAACTTTGCGGAGAAGCGCCAACAAGTCGTCAAGCTTGCCCAAGAGAACCTCAAGCAAGCTCAAGAGCGCCAGAAGAAATACTACGACAGGAAGCGTCGCGAAGTGGAATTTAACGCTGGCGATCTCGTTATGTTAGATACGAAGAATCTACCCTTGAAGACAGTCGCTCGAAGCACTTCACTCCAAAAGGCAAAAGTTGGCAGCGAAGAAGGTGGGACCATTCAAGATCGAAACCATGGTGAACAAGAATGTGGCTCGATTGGTGTTGCCTCCAAACATGAAGCGCTTGCATCCAGCGTTCAATGTGGAGTTGCTTAGCAACTACGTTGAGAATCCAACCAAGTTCCATTCAAGACCAATTCCGAAGGCAGCCCCCGTGATCCTCGACGACGAGACTGGTGAGGCTCTGCACGTTGTGGAAGCATTACTACGCAGTAAAACCCACAACCGCCAACGAATGTGGTTGGTCAAGTGGCTCGGGTATCCTGCGCACGAGAGTACGTGGGAATACGAGAAGAACATCCGCCATGTTTCGCATTGGAATCAACCCCTTCAAGAGTTTCAAGACTCCCAACGCGAAGTCAAGTCTGGGGGGATGTCACGTGTGCCTGACCTCGCACGCCAGGCGCGCGCGTAGGATCGGCATGTGCCTGACTTCGCACGTGCCTAGCGTGCGGAGCGTCGTGGCATGTGTAACGTGTGCCTGACCTCGAGTCGGAGGTCAGGCTCTCATTCATATGTAACACTAATATATACAGTTATATGGAACTAGTCAGATAAAATACAGGTGCAGGCAGGACACCTGGATAGGAAGAAAAGTCGAATCAGTTGAAGAAAAGGATAGGCATGCATGCAGGGAGGCTTAGACGTAGCGCTAGCGAACTAAGTCCTCCATTCAATTCACTTTCCAATTTGCCATCAAGTTGCCACCTCCTCCTCCGAGTCCAAGCCATCGTCCCCGACTTTCAGCCATTCAAGTTCCGACTTTCCGACTTTCGACCAATCAGATCTCAAGAAGACCCCAAACCATTACATTCAATTTGTTGAATGCATGAACAATACGCCAACCACCTGTGGCCTTTTTAACACAGAAGGTGGGACTGCAGTGCGGAGACTTGCTCTCGCGCACATGGCCAGCATTCTGTCGCTGCGCGAAGAACTCATCGATTGCATCGACTTGTTCCTTCGGTAGCGGCCATTGCCTTGTGATACAGTACTTCGTTCCCGGAAGTACATCTATCTCGTGACGAATGCCTCTGTCTTGCGGCAATTCGTCAGGCACTTTGTCTGGGAATATGTCCGCATATTCCTTGACAAGTCCATACACGGGGTTTGTCTTTAGAGCGTCCCACGACTGCTCATCAAACCTCTCCTTCCGTGTCTTCTCATCTAACACTTCCGCAGTGTTGATGACATCGTCGGCAACTTCATCGACGATCGCACAAATTTGCGAAATTTCGCCTTTCGCCAGGCTACGCTTAAGCGTCTTCTTGCTCATCAACGGCAAGGAAATCAATTCTTGAGCCAGACTTGGAGGATTTTCAACTTGTACGTGACGCACTATCTGGCTGTCACCTTCTTCATTGTAGACTACGACGTTCACATATTCGCTTGAAGTGGCTTGTTTTTCTTTCTTCACTTCATCTTCTGCTTCTCTTGTGTCTTGATCAGGGACGCTTGCAGATCTTCGTTCTTCTTCGTCGGTCTTCTTGTCTTCTTTCCTTCTGCCAGAGCGGAACCCTTCATCGCTCTTGGCTACAGGAGTAGTCTTTTTCTGGCGCCTGACTACTCCACCTCCAGTGGTCTTCACGGGCTTGTCATTTGAGTGTGAGGGGCCATCGCACGCCTGACTCTCATTAGACACATCTTCCACAGATGTTATATGCCCAAATTACCTCTCTTGCTGCCAGGCAGCCGAGGTCTTCGTCGACTTGCTTGTCGACGCTGATCTTCTTCTTCTTCCAGTCAATGCTCGGTTGGTACCTTCTCAACCAGGGCATTCCCAGAATCAGATCAAACTTGTCATCGAGGTCGAGTGCTATAAACTCGTCTTCGCCTCGGAAATCATCACATTCGATTGCCATACGCAACACGCGCTTAGGCATCGTCACTTTCGATCCATTCGCCAAGCGAACGATCATTTCCTTGTTGAGTTAGGCAGGTCCAAACCTTGCCTTCTCACCACTTGTGTGCGGACAAAATTGTTCGACGCACCAGTGTCTACAAGAGCCCGTAGAGGTTCTGAGTAACCATCTACCTTAACCTTGTGGACTATCAAGGCTGGCTCTTGCTCGACACGCTCACATCTGTTCGCGGAAACTTCATGTGCATTGCGCACATCGGGGCAAGAGTTCTGCGCTTCTGCGACATTCACAGAACTCTTTGTTCGCCCAGTAGGGAGCCCCGCTCCTACTGGTCGTTCCCGTTTTTTGGCTGTTGGGAACGCTCGAATCGTCGGCCTCTGCCTGATCGATTCGATCGCGAACCGTGTGTCGCTTGCTGGCTTGGCAAGGACACCTTGCAATTTCTCGCGATGTGACCGGGCTTGCCGCAACGGAAACACTTCCCGTCATTGCGTGGCTGTCTGTTAGCGGTCGCATCGGCATACGAGATGTCCATCGGCTCTGGACCGTCGTATGTGACTGCGTGTTGTCGAACAGGACGAGGGCCGAAACCGTTGAACTTGGCTTGCTTGATGCTGAATTCTTCTTGCATCGCTCGCTCGATGGTTTCACCCAGCGTCTTCGGATACTCGCGGAACAGCTGGTTCCGAATCGGACCGTCATTGAGTCCTGCCATGAATGTCACAACTTGCGTTGAGACATCAATCGGCTCATTCACGATACTTGACACAAGGTATCGTGCTCGTTGAGCGTACGAGTGTAGGTCGTATCTACCCTGACGAAGCTTTAAGAACTCAGCGCGAGCTCGAAATTCGCTCTGCGGAGGCTCAAAAGCTCTCTTCAGTTCTCGCTTGAAGTCGTCCAGGTCGTAGAAGCAATGTGGCTCCGCCAATCGCTTCCCATACGCCCAACTCTTGGCTCGACCCGCAAGGTTTGACATCGCAAACAACACTTGCTGCATTGGGTCCCGTAGTTGCCTTGCAGTGATAGCTGCATCCAACTCAACGAACCATCTCGCTAGAGGTTCGTTTTCTCCGCCACGGTACGGAGATACATCGAGCTTCAGAGGCGCCACTCTCATCGCCGTGGCAGGAGTTGCAGGCTGTCGATGAGTGTTCATGATCTCGTGATGCATGAAGCTCGTAGCCGCGTTCCTCTGCTCATCCGGTGACGCTGATCTCAGCAAGCTGATTACAGCTGCCTCACCGATGACTGCTCGCATACGCTCGAGGGCTGCCCACTCGTGGCTAGACAAATGAGGGAAATGCTCATTCATCAGCTCCACGGTCTCTGCAGGCATCGTACCCATCGGCGTCTCCATCCCTCCCATTGTTTCTCACAATCGAACAGGGGTCTTGGAATGTCCGCGCACGCTACACAAGCGGCCTATGCAGACTCTTGACTTGGTCGTTGGAAGGACTACGAAGTGCTACCAGGTGTAAGAGGCTATCCGAGACAGCCTCAAACACAGCACGCACGCTTGCGCTTGAGAGGAAGACTTGAGAGGAACTTGGCAAAAATGCAACTGAATTGAAATGAGCTTATGGTTCCTGACACTACATATAAAACACCACTAGGACTCCTAGAGGTTTTATGCATAAAACCTAAACATGCAGAAATAAAACCTATGAATCTGATATATAAAACCTTGGGTACACTGAGGTTGAACCTACGGGATCTTCGAGAAACTTGAAGTACCGCGAAGATTCCCTGCGAAGTGGTTGGCTCACGCCACTCACTTCAGGTGGTAGAGACACGTCCGTCTCATCACCAGTGTTGTTTCCCCAAGTAGGAACCATCATTCACATGTCTTGAGTACTGTTGTGCGTAATCACGCCGAATCACAATGATTGCGAGCGACCAACACTCAACTCAGACACAGATCGCTCTGACGTCAGACGATGACATCACCTGTACATGTGGGGATCACTTTTATGTGCTTCACCCAATATCTTCGCACCCACAATGCACTTCCACAAGGCGGTGTGTGACACGCACACAGAGCCACCTTGCATGTAATGGCAGCCTTAGCCCGCTACAGCTTTGCGGTGACGCTAGCAGGGACAGCACTGAGATGGACCATCTCACTGAAGCGATCCACGATAACGAGGATCCCAGTCTTCCTGCTTGAATCAGCAGGAAGCCCGAAGATGAAATCCATCGAGAATGACTTCCAACAATCCGTTAGGACTGGCAGAGGTCGCAGCGGTGCGTTGATGACCGGTGCTGGCTTGACGCGCTGGCAAACCTCGCATGCGCGTACGTATTTGCGGACCCACTTGTATTGGTGGGACCAATAGAAGTCGCGGGAAAGCGCGAGATACGTTTCCTCGCGTCCTGGATGGCCGCGGAAAGGCGCATCGTGGTACTCGAAGAGCACACGATTGCGAAGGTCACTATCGTTTGGAACGACAGCGCGTGGCTCGTCGCTGTCATCTATACGGTAGTAGAGAACATCGTTGCGCATCCCGTAACGATGTAGACGAGCGCGTTGAGCCGGATCCAACGCCTTGAGCGACTTATCAGACGGGTCTGACAAGCAGACAACAACTCGACAGATGTTACTATCTGTCGCATACGCTCTTTTGATATCGTCGAGGAGCGACGATGTCGGCGTGCTTTCCCGTGTGATTGCCATCACACGGTCTTCCTTTGAGTCGTTTGCTTTCGACTCAAAGTCTGGGCGACGTGACAATGCATCCGCGATCACGTTGAACCGTCCGGGTTTGTACTCGACGTCAAACTCGTACTCCGCAAAGAAAGAAAGCCATCGGGCCATTCTTTGCGACAGATGTGGCGACTTCACTGCGGTGCGGAGCGAAGCGTGGTCAGTGTAAACAGTGAACCGTTTACTTCCGAGCAAATACACTCTGAACTTCGTAAGAGCGTACTTCATGGCAAGCAACTCCTTGTCATGAACCGGATAATTGCGCTCAGCTGGCTTCAGCTGACGCGACTGATAGCAGATCACGCGTTCTCGATCTGCATCGTCGCACTGCATGAGCGCGCATCCGATTGCAAAGTCGGATGCATCACAGACCACATAGAATGGTCGCTCGTGATCGGCGATCGCGAGAACCGGAGCCTCCATGAGACTGCTTTTCACCTTGACGAATGCATCTTGACATTCGTCGGACCACTTCCAGTCGACGTCTTTCTTCAGTAATGGTGAAAGAGGTCGGATGATACCCGCATAGTTCTGCGAGTACTTATGGAGATACGTCGCAAGACCGAGGAACTTGCGAAGATCCTTTTGGCTTGTTGGAACAGGCCAGTCGTTGATCGCCTTGATCTTTTCGGGATCAGGACGCACTCCGTTCTTGCCGACAAAGCAGCCGAGAACGAGGATCTCATCAACACCAAACATACACTTTTGTATATTTGCGTACAGCTTGTACTTCCGCATCAAGTCCAAAAGCTGTCGGAGGTGCTCTTTGTGCACTTCCACATCGGATGCAGCATCCGATGCGCGACTGTGTATGAACACGTCGTCAAAATAGCTTGGTGCGAAGTCTCGCACTGGACGTAATAGTTGCGTGACACATCTATTGAACGTGGCGGGAGCATTTGTTAGCCCCTGTGGCATTACGAGCCACTCCCACAGCATCCCGCTCGGGGTGCTGACTGCTGTGAAAGGGATATCCTTCTCACGCATCAAGATTTGATAGAACCCATCTCTCAAATCGATCGCACTAAAGATAGCACTACCTTGCATGCTGTCAATGATGACATCTTTGCGAGGTATCGGCGTTTGCGCCGGGATTGTTGCCACATTCAACTTGTTGAACGCATGCATGATCCTCCAACCTCCTGTGGCCTTTTTCACACAGAAGATGGGGCTGCAGTGCGGAGGGTTCGACTCGCGCACTTGTCCTGCTTTACGACGAGCTTCGAAGAACTCGTCGATCACCTTGACTTGTTCACGAGGTAGTGGCCATTGCCTCGTGACGCAGTACTTTGTTCCCGGCTTGAGATCGATCTCATGCCGAACTCCTTTGTCTGTCGGAAGACGACTGGGAACTTCTTCTGGGAATACGTCTTCGTATTCCTTCAACAGCTCGTAGAATGGACTGTCCTTCAGGGATTCCCATCCCTGAGCCTGAAATCGTTCCTTCTTCGTTGGCTCGTCGAGCACATCAGTGTCCATCACTGATGACGACGCAAGGAAACATTCATCGAGTGGGTGCCTCTGCACTGCCGACTCGGCATCGCTCGCTTCCCGAGGAGCAATGTAACATATCTGCTCGAGGGTGCCTCGATGCAGTTCTTTCATGAACCGTTTCTGGCTCATGACGGGTAGCGTTACCACTTCCGAAGCGTTCTTCGGAGGGTCTTCTAACGCCATCTCATGAATATGAGATCCATCCTCATCAGTGACCAAGACACTGATGACTTCGCACGAGGAGCCTTGATCAGAGGTCTCCATTGGCGGTACCTTTCCTTCGCCATCGCTCTTCAGTACAGAGCGATGAGCAACCGAAGTCTGTCCTTTAGACTTTCGGGCGGCTTCTCCATCGAGCATCGTGCTAAGGGGGCCATCGCACACTCTTGCATCATGTTCGTTAACCGACAGCGCGTTGCGCGCCGACGGGCGGTTAGCCTTGTTCCGCTTCATAGCGGGGTAACTGATCGATTGTTGATTCCAATCGATGATCGGCTGATACTTCTTCAGCTATGGCATTCCAAGGATGACATAGAACTTGCCATCTAAATCCAGCCAAATGAAGTCTCCTTCCATTTGGCGTCCATCATGCGTGACACGAAGCCGCGTCACGTGTTTCTCCGTCGTGACGGTGGCACCTGTTGCCAACTGCACGGTGATCTTCGACTCGGAGGAACGTGATTCCTCCGAGCTTACTTTCGCCAGCTCACGGGCGACATGCGATCGAACAAAGTTGTCCGACGCACCCGTGTCTAGCAGTGCCCGCAGAGGGGTCGTAAATCCCTCTACGGTTATCTCAAGTTGGATGAGCCGATCTCTCGGCTCCTCCGCAGTCGTGGTAGTCCAGCAGCGCGCGTCATGCACGCTGGGGGCTTGCATCTCGTGCATCACGATCACACCAGACGCATATTCGCCAGTAGAGCGCCCCGGGTCTACTGGTGGTTGTCGTTTTTTGACTCTTCGCACCCATTGCGCGAAGAAGCCGTTCGAGATGTTTCTCGAACGCGAGGAGCGGGCTGCGCCGCTCGGCACTCGTAGAAGGAGTGACCCAGTTTCTGGCAGCGGTGGCAACGCTGCCTGTGCTTGTCGACGGTTTTCTTTTGAACCGTCGAGGTTTGGACCAATGAGAGATCCATTGGTTCCTCTCCGTTATTACGCGGAGAGGGCTTCGCGTGCCGGAACTGCGCGGCGCGGTAAGGGAACGCGTGAAGCCGTGCTTGCTTCGCGCTGAAGTCTTCCTGAAGCGCCAGAGCGATTGCTTGCTCTAGCGTTTCCGGGTATTCCCGGAACAGGTAGGTCTTGACGGGACCGTCCACCAAACCTTTCATGAACGTGGCGACTTGCGTCGCCATGTCGATTGGCTCAGACACGATACTTGATACCAAGTATCGGGCATGGTGGATATACGCGTGGAGATCGCGTTTATCCTGTCGGATTTCGAGAAATTCCGTGCGAGTACGGAATTCCGACTTTGGTGGCTCAAAGGCGGCACGGATGTCGCCTTGAAACTCCGAAAATGTGGAGAAACAACCATGGTCGGCCATTCGGCGACCAAATGCCCAGCTCTTGGCTCTCCCAGCGAGCTTGGACATCGCGAAATCGACCTGTTGCTCCGGATCGTAGATTTGTCCGGAGCGAATGGCGGCATCGATTTCGACGAACCATCGGAGGAGAGGCTCATTGTCTCCTCCGCCATACTTCGCGGCATCAAGCTTGACAGCTTTCTGTCGTGGGGGTTGTACCTGCGCAGGAGCTGCGCGGGTTGCTTCTCTTCCACGCTCCTCTGCCTCCTTCTGCAGGAACCCGATCGCCGTGAGGCGATGTTGATCCTGCGACAGGGTGGCAAGGATGGCGAACACGGCCTTTTCGCCGATGATCGTCCTCATCAGTTGGAAGGCACTCCACTCGAGATCACTCAAGTGGAGGCAATCCTCCCGGTTGATCGTCGCACTCGCGGTTTCCGCGGGTTCGAGATTCATCATCGGTTCTTCGTCAGTCCTCATTACTGACGGCTCCCGCTCTGTGGTTGGACGAACCACAAAGTGCTACCAGGTGTAACGGGACTCGTTACACGACGTACACGTGCGTTGAGGAAGCGCAGGTGAAAGGAAGGGCACAGTGATAACACTGTGTCCAAGGAGAAGGGAGGGAGCTTTGCGCATTACCGTGCAAATTGAGAAGTGCATTAAAACGTTAAAGTGCTAACATGCAATCGTAGTGACTGAAACCTACGGTGTCTCTCATTGGTAGATAATCGGATGTCCAGTCCGACTATCATCCAATGGTATTAAATCTTAACGGCTTAGTCTTATTGGCTAATATGCAAATGGCTACGTACAGTGTTCATGAGTGACACATATTAATGTGTCTCCAACTGTACGACGTGGGTGGGTTCGGAAGAGGTGGTAAAACCCATGTGGGAGAAAACCCACACTCTCCTGACCCGGGAACCCATGTAATGGGAGGCCCCATTACATCATCACTCTGTACTGATTAGTACATGAGAACAACATTCTGCACCGATTAGTACAGAGAACGCTCGTGGCGTCATCGAATGACGTCACACGTGCATGTGGGGACTGTCGTACCGTAATCCCTTTGTTATTTGTGTCTCCACAATGCATACTGAAGGTGGTGTGTCCCTCACTAGAGTTGGACACAGATCCACCTTCGTGTAATGGTTGATTTTATTCCATTACACTGGTTGCAAGTAAACCCAAGTGGCTGGGCAGGTTTCAACGCATGTTGTGCAGTGGAACGCGAGCTGTACATACCGTGACACAGTAATTGATCAGGGAGCTGTGCATTGGTACACAAGTGCAATGTCAGTATGTGGATGCGCCATCGAAATTCCAGAGCCCAATTCGTCGCCGTTTAGAAGAAAACTCATTTTACAAAAACACGGTATGTTGAAGTTCCAAAAGCCGGTTGTAACACCAGATTGCATCCCTGATGGGTTCAAATCTGTCTAGTCGATGGATACAGTGTGCAAGGATGGGACAGAAGGGACCTGCACTCACAAGGCAACTCAAGTGCAACATAAATTTGAGACCTGAAGATCACAACAGAACGAATCTCCGAGTCGTGTCGTCAAGGCTTGGGAGAACGACGTAGTGGGAGGTGGAACGAGCACAAGAGCAATAGACGAAGAGTAATCGGAAGCGCCAGCTTCACTCGCAAGCGTTGTTTCATTCGAAGACCTGTTACACATGAACGCTACCCTGAAGATTTGTGCAGTCCGTCGCCTCATATCAAGGCTGCAGGCAATGGGGATACTGCTATGACGCAGTGGTTCCTGGAAAACCGATGGATGGAGTTATCTGGAGCGGCAGGCTTTTTCGATCCCCTCGGTGCTGCAGTCTCAAGTGGCAAACTCGACGCTGTGATCTGGTTGCACACGGCTGCCATGCGTCGTCTGTGTCCCTCAATGATGGGTAAGGCAGCAGCCAATGGCCATTTGCACGTTATGGAATGGCTTCGCAAGCATTCCACGGATGGCTGCTCCGTAATGGCCATCGACAGTGCGGCGATGAATGGCCACTTGACGAGTATCCAGTGGCTGCATATGCACTACAACAAACGACGTGTTTGACTCGAGCCATGGATCAAGCTGCTGGAAACGGTCGTTTGTATATCGTAATGTGGCTGCATGAACACCGCAGCGAAGGCTGCACGACAGACGCGATGGACGAAGTGGCTACCAATGGACACTTTGATGTCGTCGAGTGGCTGCGCAGTAATCGAACTGAAGATGCACGTGGCGAAGCTTTGTAGGAGCAGCTTGGAATGGCAACCTCGAAATGCTAATGTGGCTCCACCAGAACTATCAACTTGAAGAACCAGAGGAGACGCCAGAGTCTGATTTCGACAAAGCTGCAGCTGGTGGCTTTCTGCATGTCGTTCAATGGCTACACGTCAACCGCTCCCAGGACAGATGCACCAAACAAGCAATGGATCACGCCGATGCGAACGGACTTCTTGATATGGTCCAGTGGCTCTATGAGAATCGGAGCGAAGGATGCACAGCACGTGCGCTACTGCCGACAGCAATCTACGAGTCCTTCAATAGCTGCACGAGAACCGTCGAGGAGGACGCACCTTGAAAGCCATGGATGCAGCCGCGTGAGAAGAACATCATGGCGTTGCTCAATGGCTTCACATCTCTCGCTCCGAAGGGTACACATCGGATGCTGTCGACCTCACTGCACTATGGGGACGCCTCAGCATTTTCCAGCTCTTTCACGAGAACCGCCAAGAAGAATGCACTGGACAAGCCGCAGCCTACACTGCGATGCAAGGGAACCTAAACGTACTGGCGTACATATGCAAGCACCGTCGCGATGCAGTCAATTTGAAAGAGGTAGAGGCAATTAGCGAAGTGTGCAATCGACTCTACATCCTGCAGTGGCTTGATGAGGCCGATGCAAAGTAAGATACACATTGGAGAGATATCCAGACCGCCATGTGCTCCAGCAGAGGGTTTACATTCGATACGCATCTGAACCGACCCTGGCTTCACTGACGCCTGAAACCAGGTAAACTCGAACACGCTGTTTGCCAACCACAACCGTTCAAGTAGAACAAAATCACGCTGTGGGCGCTTCTATCCTAGCATGCTTGCAGCTTTAACCATCCTTCAAGCAGGCTGTAGTGATGAAGAAAAGGCTGAAGTGATGTCATTTTCGCAACTGAAACGTTGACGGCAATAGCACCAGCCATCATCAAGATCGCTTCCACCCTCTCAACAAAGTATCTATCCCATCTCCTGGTTATCAAATGTGACTATGTATAAACTTAAAGCAGCGATCACTGTAAGACATTCAAACTGAGTAAACTCCACTCGGCGACGTCATCATCGTGAGAAAGTGCGATCATATTCCTCCTATATCCGGAAACGGGTTGGTTGGATCACAAAACCCATATTTGTACGTACACATTTTGATCATTGAGAGTCTCAGTTGATGCGACACAAAGCGCATTGCCCAACATCAATTCTGCATCTGCGTGCAGCTCTTCATTCCGCAATTCGCGCTCCCCAGTGCGCCAGCCTCTCTACAGTTCCCCACCATGCCTGCGTTCAAGCGCATCGAAGTGCACACCAAGTCGAACGACTTCCGCGCCGCCACGCGCATCGTCGAGGAGGTCGAAGTGCCCGCGCCATCGGCCGGCACCGTCATCGTGCGCAACCACTTTGTCGGCATCAACGCCACCGACGTCAACATCACGAACGGCGCGTACTCGCCGCAGCCGCCGCCATTCGGATGCGGTCTCGATGGCGTCGGTGTCGTCGTCTCGGTCGGCGAGGGCGTGACCGACGTCCAAGTGGACGATGCGGTCACCTACAAGAGTGAGTGGCATCAATAATGGAGGGTATCTATGGTTCTAGGTATGTTGATACTGACTGTGCGATGATTGTGTTGTCTACTAATGTGCAGAGATCGGTGCGTTTGCTGAGTACGTCGAAGTGAACGCCGCAACGCTCATCAAGGTGCCAGCGCCAGTGGCTGAAGTGCTGCCGCTGCTTGTGTGCGGCTCCTCAGGCTCGATTGCGCTGGAGGAAGTCGGCGAGATGAAGTCTGGCGAGACCGTGCTCGTCACAGCTGCTGCTGGCGGCACCGGCCAGATCGTCGTGCAACTCGCCAAGCTTGCGGGCAACCACGTGATCGGCACGACGAGCTCAGACGAGAAGGCCGAGCTCCTCAAGTCGCTCGGGTGCGACCGCGTGATCAACTACACAAAGGAAGACGTGGACGCGGTGTTGAAAGCCGAGTACCCCAAGGGCGTCAACCTCGTCTTTGAGTCTGTGGGCGGTGACATGCTCCGTGCTGCAGTCAACAACATCGCGGTCCACGGCCGCATCATCGCGTTCGGATACATCTCTGGCTACCAGGGTGTGGATAAGAGCAAGCAGATGTTGGCGTCCGACATGGTGCCGACGCTCTTGTTCCGCTCGGCGTCGCTGCGCGGCTTCATCTCGGGCAACCACATGGGTTCCTTTGCGGCACACATCAAGAAGCTGCTTGGACTGATCAACGAAGGCAAGCTGAAGGTCGACGTCGACCCGACGCCTTTCCACGGACTTGAGTCCATCCCGGAAGCGATTGATTACATGTTTGCCAAGAAGAACATCGGCAAGCTCGTCGTGAAGCTCGTTTGAAAGTCACCTGATGGACCACACTCGTCTACGGAAGATGCCGTGCTTTAGGAAGAAAACTATACAAAAAACATCAAAATTGACTGTGTCATCGGACACGAAGTCAGTCGCATTGCACGCGTCCATTACATGTTCTCAGCACTCGAGAAAAGCAAAAGAAAATTTCCAGCTTCTACAGAGCTCTTTGAATCGTGCGCCTTCAGGAAGCGCTTCATATAAAAACAAAGCTGCAGTTCTTTTTCTTTTGATTCTAAAAGTGCTTTGAACAAATTTGTATTAATGCGAATTTTTTCTTTCATGCGGCTCAAGCAATTTGTTTAATCGACGACAACTCTGGCAGTGCGCTCCTGCAAGCCACGTGCAAGTCAAAGAGTCCTTGTTTGGCATTTTCAGTGCAATATTTCGAGAGTCAACATGAAGTTGCATAAGAAGGGTCTCATTTTGAGTTCTCTAGATGTTAGCTTCGCATCTCACTGCCTTTGCTATCGGATCTAACGTCACGCTAGTTTCATCACCACTTTGCCAATGTTCTGTTTGCTGTACATACGATCAATCGCTTCTGGGATAGCCTCAAGCCCAGTGTACTCGGTCGGATCCATGCCTGGAGTCAACTTGCCCTGCTCAATCAGAGCCAACAGGCGAGCAATGTGGTCGGCAATGTGTGGTTGCACAGCAGAAAACCTCGAACAGAAACCGACTTCATATGAAGCATTGGGTTGACTTGCGCCGAAAGCAATGCGCTGTTGTCGCCCTTGTAGCCCGAAATGAAGCCGAAGACGATGATGTGTCTTTGAGTGGCAATATTTTCGACCGCAGCTTTAAACATATCGCCACCGACAGTCTCAAACACGATATCAAAGCCATTCGGGTACTCAGTCTTGAGCATCGCGTTCACGTCTTCCTTGATCACGCGGTCGCAGCCGAGAGACTCGAGAATTTCGACCTTCTCGTCGGAGTTGCACGTCCCAATGGCGTGGTTGCCCGCGAGCTTGGCGAGTTGGACCACAAATTGGACCGTATCACCGGCAGTGACGAGAATCGTCTCACCACCTTGCTTCATTTCGCCCACCTGCTCGAGCGCGATCGAAGCAGACACACCACACACGGCGAGTGGTAACACAGCTGGAGTGAGCACTGAAATCTTGGTCACGGTTGAAATTTCGAGTTAGAGAAAGCACCAAACTCTATGCAAACGTAAGGCAATGGCGATACAACGTATAGGGTGGCGACGATCATAGTCGACAATGATCGCTTGGCTTACTCTGGTAGACGACGGCATCGCCAACCTTGAACGTCTCGGCATCCGGCCAAAGCTCAGTCGCAATGCCAGCTAGCAAAGTCACAGAAGACACACTTAGTCCCAAGTACAAAATCTAGGCATTTAACAAGGTATCCTTGCAGCTTTCATACCTGCTTCCAGACCACATCCGAAAGGCGGTGCCGTGTTTCCGTAAAAGCCATTAGTGGCGTTGATATCCATCGCATTGATGCCGACGTAGTGATTCTTCACGACGATGCTGCCAGTACTTGCCTTCGGCAGCTCTGACACGTCGATCGAGGCTCCAGAAAGTTGTCACCCAGACCAATTGATGATGCCAACGAGGCTGTTTGGCGTCATTATGGTCCGAACAGAGCGTCATCGCATGTCCGCAGCAATGGCGCATGAATGCGTCGACAGTTCGCCCGATCTCTTGTGTTCCCATGTGGCACATGAGGTGAGATGGCATGATATTGCCCATCCACAACCCAAAAAGGCAGCCATGCTGTGAACTGAGCTCTTCCAAAGATCATTCCGATGAGCCTCTTTATAATAGATATCAGCACGTTTAATTTGCAGAAAATTGAAGATAAAACCTCTTTATCTATCGTATTGACTTCCAAACGGCTCATGTTGCACTTCTCACATCTCCAGTTACCGTAAACTAAAATGGCTTCCGTGATCAATGGCAACACCAAACCCGGGTTTGGCCCGTTAAACCCGTTCACATACAAACTTATACACAAAAGTAGAAACCCATCTACAAACTCCATTTTGCTCAAAATATCGGCCCACCCTTTACTGTCGACGTATCAAGCTGCCAAGTGCGACTTGCACTTGCACTCGGCCAAACAGAGCTCCTCATTCTCGAAACTGAGCCTCCGCACTCACACATTTCCAGCTCCACGCTGCCAAACCACTGCCACTATGCCATCGTTCCGCGCCATCCAAGTGCACACGCTCTCGAAGGACTTCCGCGCCGCGACCGAGATCGTCGACGTGCCGGAGCTCCCGACCGCGAGCGCGGGCCATGTCGTCGTCAAGAACCACTTCGTCGGCATCAACGCCACCGACATCAACATCACCGCCGGTGCCTACGGTTCACGCGCGCTACCGTTCTCGTGTGGTCTTGAAGCCGCTGGCATCGTCACTGCCATTGGCGAGGGTGTCGCCAACGTGAGCGTCGGAGATGCGGTCGTGTACCAGAAGTTGGGTGCGTTCGCCGAATACGCCGAAGTGCCAGCCGCTACGTTGATCAAGACTCCAGAATTGACGTCGGCTGTGTTGCCACTCACCGTTTGCGGTATCTCGGCGTCGATCGCGCTCGAACAGGTCGGACAAATGAAGCAGGGCGGTGAGACCGTGCTTGTCACTGCCGCTGCCGGTGGCACTGGTCAGTTCGTCGTGCAACTCGCCAAGCTCGCGGGCAACCACGTGATCGGAACATGCAGCTCGGACGAGAAGGTCGAGTACCTCAAGTCGCTCGGGTGCGACCGCGTGATCAACTACACAAAGGAAGACGTGGACGCGGTGTTGAAAGCCGAGTACCCAAAGGGCGTCGATCTCGTGTTTGAAACCGTCGGCGGTGACATGTTCAAGGCTGCGGTGGACAACATCGCGGTCCACGGCCGCATCATCGTGTTCGGTTACATCTCGAACTACCACGAAGCCGACAAGCAATTGCTTGTGAGCCAAGTGAACCCGAAGCTGCTGATGAAGTCGGCCTCGGTGCGCGGCTTCATCTTGGGCAACCACGTGCCTCACATCCCTGGCCACATTGCCAACTTGCTGGGCTTGATCAAGGAAGGCAAGTTGAAGGCTGGTGTGGACCCGACCGAGTTTAAGGGTCTCGAAGGCATCCCAGAAGCCATTGACCACATGTACGCGAAGAAGAACATCGGCAAGCTCGTTGTCAAGCTCGCGTAAGAGAACTGTAGGAAAACTAATTACGAAACACGTCATCAGCTGTATTGGACTTTGTCATGAATTAATGCGCAATGCACGTAACTTGCGTTGGAAGCACTCTCTCTTTTGCGTAAACGAGTGCATTTTTTGTTGTGCGAACTTCCGGTACACAACGACTTGGTCTGAACATGCTACAACCGCCGTGTTGGTGAATTGTTCTGTTCAAACGACGCCGGATGCTGTAGCTGTAGCGGCCTGCTTTCTATTCTACCTCAATGAAGGGCAGTCAAATTTACACAGCTGACACTCATGTACAGGGTAGTTCAACATGTCTGACTGCAGATAAGTGGACTTATTTGCAGTCACACCCAGCAGCAAGTTTGCTTATTTGCCAATGCTTTACACATTGTTGTGATGTGGACGCATGGCAATCGTTGCAATTAACAGTGAGTAGTATGTTTCCCGCCCACAAAACTGTAGGTAGCTTTTTTCTCGTCCGCACAAAGCAGCAGAAATGAGCGAAGAGAGCGCCAAACAGAGCACGACCAGAAGGGGGAGAGAACCGTGCGACTCGATCATGATATGTGTGTGCACGGTGTTTGTTGCTGTCCTTTGTGTGCGCAAGCACCTCCAAGAGTGCGATGTGATTATACATAGTTTATCAAATAGACAGCGACTTGTACTCGCCACCTGCGCGGTGGTGTACCGTGAGTGGGAGATACACAAGAGGAGAAAGAAACCGCGCGTGCGAGTGAGCGGGAACGACGATGCGCCAGCGTGTGCATTTGCGAACGAATACGATATGTAGGCGTGCAGTAAGGTATGCGGTAGTCTCTTTTTTATTGCTGAGTCTCTACTACACCCCGCGACACGTATTCTCGTTCACCTGTGCCAATCAGCGTCGTGATATTTACCTCGTGCGAAAGCGCAATTCTTGTTGCGATGTGTGAACCGTAATTTGTGTACGAGTCTCTCGTACAGAATTACGATTTGTGTATCGCGACAAGTCTTTAGTTGGGCCAGTCCATCCACAAAATCCTATCGTTTGTGAGAATAATGGCCATTGAGATGCTTTGGTTTAGCAAGTCCGAGTCGCATGAGCACAAGGGTCATCGGAGAAACGAAGCGTGCTTAAGACTTGACGGACATTGCCCCTCTCTATAAAGTCACCAAAAGCAGAAAACCCGAGCCCTAGGCAGACAATCTGTGATTATTTTGTGTGATTTGTAGAAAAGACACCAGCATGAAGATTTCATTGAGCACATTTAACCAGAATAATCACCCATATCGATCACCTTAGAGAGGGTAACTGATTACAGAGGGAGGGAGTATGAAGCTGCAAGAGCTGTCACTAAAGCTCCATAAACTCCTACGCTGACCGACGGTCTTCAAGCTTACTTTCCCAGTGGATGCAATCGAATCGACTCGAGCGAACCAGGAATTGGCATCCCATCTTGCCAGCATAACCAGATCCCAGGTTGACGCATACGCCTCTTCCTCGACGAATGCACAGACTTCTATCAGGAGCGAAGACGGAGTACATGCTCCTCCACGCGCTGCATATACGCGGCGTCATCTCCAGCAACCATCTGGAGATCACTTGCGTCGATACCAGGCGTCGGAGGACAAAAATACGATTTTCCGCCACTCCAGTAGTCTCACTCGAAGACCACTTTGCAAGATTTCCGTTGTTGCTCTGCATCGTCGCTCTTGTGTCCCTTCATTTTGTAGAAGGCACCCTGCTTCAGATGCACCACTTTTTTTTTGCACGACGTCACATTTCCTGTCTAGATGAGCTGATTGCAGCAGGAGGAGAAAAAGTCGAAGTCGCACCCTTCAGAGACTGAGAACCACAAATGTGTAATGAAACTAGAAAGACAAATGTAACGCAATTCAAAAAAGGACATGAAAATATCGTGCATGCGCTAAATGCAAGTCTCATTGCTGTCCAAATCCCTTCCATGGCTATCTGCGCCATTGTCATTCTGAAATGGACCAAAACCAGCCATTACATGAAGATGGATCTGTCCCCTGATCTAGTGTACCACACACCACCTTCAGTGTGCATTGTGGAGACACAAATAACAAAGGGATTACGGTAATACAGTCCCCACATGCACGTGTGACGTCATAGGATGACGTCACGAGTGTTCTCTGTGCTGATCAGTGCAGAATGTTGTTCTCATGTACTAATCAGTACTGAGCAATGACATCCATGTACTAATCAAGTACTGAGTGATGGTTCCTGCTTGGGAAACTGGACTGGCGACGAGACAGACGTGTCTCTGCCACCTGGAGTGAGTGGCGCGAGCCAATCACTTTGCAGGGATTTATACAAGACTTGAAGTTCAAGCTTCTAGAAGATCCCGTAGGTTCAACGTCAGTGTACCCAAGGTTTTATATATCAGATTCATAGGTTTTATTGTGTATATTTAGGTTTTAGTTATCAAACCTGTAGGATCCCTTGGGGTTCATTTGTAAGTAGCGACAGGAACCATAACCATTTTTAATTCAGTTGCAAATTTTCCTCCAAGTACTCAAGTCTTCGTTCCTCCTTCCAAGTCGGGAGATCGCTTCCTCTGGCGCAAGCGTGTGTGCCGTGTTTGAGGGACTGTTTGGAACAGCGCCCTCTTACACCTGGTAGCACTTCGAGCGGTCCTTCCAACGACCCAGTGAAGTGAAGAGGTTTGACGACGCGGCTTTAAGCACGTCGAGCATTCCTGTCCAAGACCCTGCGAGCATCCTTGTGTGGAACATGGATGCTACAGGAACCCCACTCGGTCCAGCAGTACCGGAAACTGTCGAGTTGACTATTGAGGGTTTCCCTCATCTGTCTTCTCATGAGTGGATGGCGCTTGAGCGCATGCGAGATGTCATCGGAGAGGCTGCTGTGGTCAGTCTGCTTCGGTCGGCATCTCCGGAGGACCAGAAGAGCGCGGTGGTCAGTTTCATGCACCACGAGATCATGTCCTCCCGGAAGCAGGTCGCAACCCCTGTTTCATCACTCAGGACGGTGCCACTGAAGCTTGACGTCTCTCCGTATCGCGGCGGAGAGAACGAACCCCTCTCACGATGGTTCGTCGAGTTGGATGCAGCCATCGCTGCAAGGCAACTGCGGGACCCTTCGCAGCAAGTGTTGTTCGCGATGTCCAACCTTGCGGGTCGTGCGAAGAGCTGGGCGTATGGCAAGCGTTTAGTCGATCTAAACTGCTTCTCCAGCTACGGCCACTTCAAGACCGAACTCAAGAAGGCGTTTGAACCTCCACAGAGTGAGTTCTGTGCACGCGCCGAGTTCCTCAAGCTTCGTCAAGGCCGTTTCGACCTTCACTCGTATGCACAACGTGCTCGCTACTTGGTGTCGAGCATCGTTGATGAGCTGATTGACGTTCCGACGCAAGTCGTGACGTTCATGACGGGTCTGAACGATGGTCCGATTCGGAACCAACTGTTCCGCGAGTACCCCAAGACGCTGGACGAAGCTATCGAACGTGCGATGCAAGAAGAGTTCAGTATCAAGCAAGCGAAATTCCATGAGTTTGCGTCGAGACCAATGCGGCAATCAAATGCCGTGCATGACGGTCCCGAGCCCGTGGACATCTCGTACATTTCCACACCTGGAAATGAGCGCCCTCGCAACGATGGGAAATGTTTACGTTGCGGGAAGCCGTGTCACATTGCTAGGAACTGCAAGGTGTCTTTGCCGGGTCGGCAAACGACACAGGGTGCTCGTTCGAACAACCACGATCGTTCTTACGGTCGTCGGTTCGAGCGGTCACCTGGGCCAAAAAACGGGAATGGACAGTAGGGGCGGGGCCTCCTACTGGCCCCGAAAAGAGGACTGTGGACGTTGTGGAGACACAGGACTCTGGCCCCTATGTGCATCAAGCACATGCAGTTTCCACTATGAGTGAGAAGAGTGTCAGTCAAACGTCAAGTTTGATCATTCACAGAGTTCATGTAGACGGTATTGCAACGCCTCTACGAGCTTTGGTTGACACTGGTGCGTCGAACAACTTTGTTCGAAATGAAGTGATCATCAGGCATGGTGTCTTCGTGCCTGATGCGAATGAAGAGAAGACAATGATTGTCCGGTTGGCAAATGGGTCGACTGTGAAGATGCCGAAGCGCGTGGTGCGCTTGGCAATCAAGTGTGAAGATTTCCGAGGTGAAGACGAGTTTATTTTACTCGACCTTGATGACAAGTTTGACATCATCCTGGGCATGCCGTGGTTGAAGCGTTACCAACCTAGCATTGACTGGATGAATATGAAGATCTCCGTTGGCAAGTCGCACGATGTTGACTTGTGCTGCACAACAACGGATGAAGTGGTGTGGGTGTACACATCTGTGGAAGAGATCCCAGATGGCCCTTGTGATATTGCGGTGTGCGATGGCCCCCCATATTCACAAGTGGTACCCATTTTGAAGACGACGAACGGAGGTGGAGCAGTCAGGCGCCAGAAAAAGACTGTCTCCTTTGCCATCGACGACGAGAAGGTTCGCGATGGCGTTGACAAGAGTAAATGGAAGAGGAACAGACACCCTTCCCAAGACAAGAAGAAGAAGACCAGCAAGAGAAGTGTTCCGTCAAGAATTTTGAGTTCCCCTGATCAAGGTACAAGTGGTGATGACGAAGGGAGTGTCCAAGCACAAGACATTCCAAACGAGTTTGTGAATATCGCGGTCTACAATGAAGAAGGTGACGTGGATGTAATCCGTCACGTGAAGATTGAAAATCCTCCAAGTTCAGTCGAAGAATTGATTTCCTTGCCATCGATGAGCAAGAAGACACTGGAGCGCAGCCTAGCGAGAGGCGATATTGCGCAGGTGTGTGCGATCGTCGAAATGGTCGACGAAGGCTTCGTCAACACAGCATCAGGTGCGGATGCAGATGTGTTGGACGAAAAGACACGGAAGGAAAGGTTCGAGGAGCAGTCGTGGGACGCCCTCAAGAAGAACCCCGTGTATGCGCTTGCCAGGGAATACGAAGACATCTTCCCTGACAAGGTGCCGGACGAATTGCCATTCGACAGAGGCATTCGTCATGAGATTGATGTACTTCCTGGCACGAAGTACTGCATCACAAGGCAGTGGCCGTTGCCAAAGGAACAAGTCGAGGCGATCGACGAGTTCTTTGCACAACGTGCTAAGGCTGGTCATGTGCGGGAAAGCAAGTCTCCGCATTGCAGCCCCACTTTCTGTGTGAAGAAGGCAACTGGAGGTTGGCGCATTGTTCACGCTTTCGACAAGCTGAACGACGCGACAATTCCGGCCCAGACTCCGGTTCCACGCAAGGACATGATCCTTGGTGGAATGGTCGGCAGCACCGTCTTTAGTGCTATCGATCTGAAAGATGGGTTCTATCGGATTCGAATGCGCGAAGACGATGTCCCACTAACCGCAGTGAGTACCCCGAGTGGTATGCTGTGGGAATGGTTAGCGATGCCACAGGGACTGAAGAATGCTCCTGCGACCTTCAATCGAATGGTCACGAACGTTCTTCGTCCTCTGCGAACATTTGCACCAAGTTACTTGGACGACATTTTCGTTCATAGTAAGGCCACGAATGGGAAGTCTGATGTCGATGTTCATCTCGATCATCTTCGTCAAGTATTCCAGGTCATGCGTGAGAATAAACTCTACGCTAACTTGAAGAAGTGCATGTTCTTCGCCCCCGAGATCCCTGTTCTCGGTTGTTTTGTGGGCAAGAGCGGTGTTCGAGTCGATACGGAGAAGGTCGAAGCTATTGACGATTGGCCTGTGCCTCAGAATGTCAAACAGCTACGACAATGGTTGGGTCTAGCCAGCTACTTGCACAAGTACACGCGCAATTATGCAGCGTTGGTGCAACCCCTCACACAGCTCTTGAAGAAAGACGTTGAGTGGAAGTGGTCGAAAGACCATGAGACGGCGTTCGAAGAAGTCAAGAGGAGTCTTCAAGAAGCTCCTGTCTTGGCTCTGCCAAACCACGACAAGCCGTTCCACGTCGTCTGTGATGCGAGCGACTATGCCATCGGTTGCGCATTGATGCAACACGATGATGAGGGTCACGAGCGAGTTGTGTCATATCAGTCACGACAACTCCGACCCGCAGAGCGGAACTGCCCAGTTCATGACAAGGAACTTCTGGCGATGAAGTATTCTTTGGTCAAGTTCCGTGTGTATCTGCTTGGCGAGGAGCACTTTGCTATCTACACTGATCACGCATCTCTGCGTACGGCAGTGAAGACTCCTCATTTGTCGCAAAGAATGGCGAGATGGTTCTCCTTCTTTGCAGAGTACAACTTTGTTGTACACTACAAGCCAGGCAAGACGAACATCTTAGCCGATGCGCTGTCAAGACGTCCGGACTACGATCCGAAGACCAAGAGTGAAGACACGGACGGAGCGTGTCGACTCTGTGAAGATGTTCAAGCGATCGCGGTGCGAGCTGCGACTACAGTGCGAGAAGAGATTGTCGAAGGGTACAAGTCTGACGAAACATGCCAAGACTTGTTGAAGTACTTCAAGGATCCTTCGGACAAAGCGCTGCAAGGTCTTCTGTCGCGCACAAGATCGCGAGTTCACCGCTTCCGAGTACACAATGGGTTGTTGTACTATGCGGTCGAACAAGGGGATACAGCAAGGGTTGTTGTTCCCAACGACGAAGGTCTGCGTCATCGACTCATGTATGAGTACCATGACAGTCCTTCGGGTGGCCACCTCGGACGTGAGAAAACGTTTCTCAGTCTTTCCCGGGATTACTACTGGCCACACATGTACAAGTGGGTGCGCAAGTATGTGAGGACTTGCGAGGCCTGCCAACGAGTGAAACCCTCTGGTTCCACGCAGGCACCACTTCGTTCATTGGCTGTCCCATCGGACAGTTGGAAGTCTGTGAGTATGGATTTCATATTCGGACTTCCAAGAGACACACGTGGACGCAATGGCATCCTTGTGTTTGTGGACCGATTCAGCAAGATGGTTCATCTTGCGCCTGTTTCGGACAAGATCTCTGCTGAGAAGACTGCCAAGGTCTTTGTAGACGTCGTATTCCGTCTGCACGAACTACCAGTCGAGATCGTGTCTGACCGTGACACCCGTTTCACGTCCAAGTTCTGGCGTGCACTGTTCGGACTTCTGGACACCAAGTTGTCCATGTCAACAGCGGCACACCCTGAAACGGACGGTCAAACAGAGCGAGTGAATCGTGTCCTCGAAGACGTGTTGCGCAGCTACGCAACGTCTTTCAAAGAGTGGAATGAGTTTCTCCCTCTTGCCGAGTTTGCGTTGAACAACTCCACGCATGTCTCGACAGGTCACTCTCCATTTTATATGAACTATGGCATTCACCCTCGAGTGCCTGCTTCCATAATGGGTGAGGTCTCTACCTTAAGTGGGGAGGGACTCCGGCTCACGGAAACAAGCCGAAGTCGTCTTACGACCTGAATGCTGCTTCCGAGTTGAAAGCCAATTTTGACTCGATGAAACCCCTCGACGACCTAACAAGTCGTGAAGAGCAGCAAGTCGATGACTTTATTGTGAGGAGACAAGCCGTTGTGAGGTTTGTTCGAGACGCAATAGCGAAGGCTCAGGATCTGCAAAAGGAACAAGCAGACAAGAGCGGAAGGAAGAACAAGCAAGTTTATAAGATCAATGATCTTGTATTACTTAGCACGGCGAACCTGCCTGAACATGCAGTGTCCACTTGGGAAGCTCAAAGCTTCTGCCAAGGTTCATTGGACCGTTCAAGGTAGTGAAATGCAATGGTGATGCCTACACGCTAGACATACCTACACGCATGCGTCTACACCCGACATTTTATGTGGGTAGACTGAAGCCTTACCTTCCAAGTGGATCTGCGGACCCTACGAGATCTTCCGCAAACGATCGAGCTGATCGTGGAGTTTCTCCACTTGATTGCGAAGAGCAAACAGCTCATCGCTCTGGAGATTCTTCTCGGCGTACAGGAGTTGCAGGACGTCGAAGGATTGGTCCTTCACTGCCTCCAACGCTTGAAGACGAGAATGGTACTCACCACGAAGTACCTCGAGAGCCGAACCTGCCTCTTCCACAGAGCGCAAAAGGCGATCGTGAGCCAACTCACGAGACTTCTCGTTCTTCTGGAGTCGAACAAGTTCGTCCTGAACTTGTTGGAACCGTTCCTCGAAACGGGACTCCAAAGCCGAACACTGGGCAGAACCTTCTGTCAGATCGTCGATCTTCGACTCATGATCGGCGACAAGGTTCTCGAGACTCTCGCAGCGTTCCTCAAGTGTCGAACAACGCTGCTGCAGCGCCTCGATTTGCCCACGATAAGCACTCTTCCACTTCCAGAGTCGCTCAATCGTTTTCTCGTTCAGCCCCACCCCCGTTGTTAGACTCTCAGGGAGAGCATCGCTGGGTGGTTGAGTCGATTGTTGATCATGAAGATCGACCGACTCATCGTCGAGGAAAGAAGCAGTTGAACCATCAGCGCTTCTACAGAGTTCGGTGGCGTGGATATCCACCGAGCTCGGACACGTGGGAGCCTCGTCAGACATTGGAGTCTGATGTTCCCGACGTGGTCCACAGCTATGAGAACTGCTTGTAGCGTCGCCAGGGGCGACACTACGACGACCAGAGCTACGGTTCGCTCTGTCGTCGGTGGGAGTTCTTCTTTGGGCACGAGCATTGCCACGACAAAGAAGACGCTCCATCTTGTTCTCGTTCTCAAGACGAACAAATGTTCGCCGTGAGTCTCGCTGGGCTGCGATGTGTTGGTTCGGATCATCGCGATCGTTGATCCGACGCCAACTGAAGAACCGCTCCTTGTAGAACTCGAGCTCCCCCTTCTTCTTCAGAATGGGAGAGATGTCGAAGAGTTCTGGAGCTGTCTGCTGTCGCTTGGACGACGGACGTTCTTCACGGTTCACTTGGTCACTTGGTCGCTTCATTGCCAATTGGAAAGTGAACTGCTCCGAAAGGTCTGCAAAAGTACGCAAGGTACTTGTGACTTTAAGGAGGGGATGATGTAATGGGCTATAACCAGCCATTACATGAAGGTGGATCTGTTCCCAGATCTAGTCTGGCACACACCACCTTCAGCGTGCATTGTGGAGACACAAATAACAAAGGGATTACGGTAATACAGTCCCCACATGCACGTGTGACGTCATTCGATGACGTCACGAGTGTTCTCTGTGCTGATCAGTGCAGAATGTTGTTCTCATGTACTAATCAGTACAGAGTGATAACATCCATGTACTAATCAAATACTGAGTGATGGTTCCTGCTTGGGAAACTGGACTGGCGACGAGACCGACGTGTCTCTGCCACCTGGAGTGAGTGGCGCGAGCCAATCACTTTGCATGGATTTATACAAGACTTGAAGTTCAAGCTTCTCGAAGATCCCGTAGGTTCAACCTCAGTGTACCCAAGGTTTTATATATCAGATTCATAGGTTTTATTGCGTATATTTAGGTTTTAGTTATAAAACCTGTAGGATCCCTTGGGGTTCATTTGTAAGTAGCGACAGGAACCATAACCATTTTCAATTCAGTTGCAAATTTTCCTCCAAGCCCTCAAGTCTTCTTCCTCCCTCCAAGTCGGGAGATCGCTTCCTCTGTCACAAGCGTGTGTGCCGTGTTTGAGGGACTGTTGTGAACAGCGCCCTCTTACAGGCGCTGGAATGCAAACATGGCACGCGTACACACAACAAAATGTTATTCACCGAGTTTCATTCACACGCAGGATGCACAATGTTCACCTTTTTGACTGCGCGTCGTGCGCCGATCCATCCTTTCCACCGCCGATTCTCGAACGAGGCGTGTGGACACGAGTGCGCCAACTGGCGGGAAATTTTTGAGTGGCGGCTGCACACTCATCAACTCTTTCCTTTGTTCGCGGACGTTCCCTTTCTCTGCGTCCATACTCTGCATTTTACCTAAACACACTAAATGTCGATTCTCCAAATTGTTGCTTACCGGAAAACTCCGCATATTGACTTTACTATACCGCATACAGAAGAAAAAATAACAATAGATAAAACATGTTGAGACAACATGGTTTTTGTATGTTGTCTTATACAACATATTCGAGCAGAGGAGTTGATACTGTGTCAAGAGAGACTGTGGTGATGAGCTTTGCGATGTCAGTGTCTGGAAACGCTTTGTCGTATGACCGAGACGACGGTAAACATGATTATTGACACTTCGAACACAGTTGAAGTCGACTGAAGTTGGACCAACACTCATGGAAGGCAACCTGACCATCTTTAATCAGTGTCATCAGGATTGAACAGAGGCAGCCACTCGATCTATCACTGCGAGGGAGCTGTAGTGCATGTACTGGTCGCGCATTCTGGAATGGCAGCATCAAGTCATCCCTCCGACTTCTCCAAGACCATCACTGATGGGAAACTTCAAGTTGAACTGTGCATGTCATACTAATCAATCCGTTCTTCGCCACAAAGAGCATCAGAAGCGCTGACCGCCAGATTCTTGTTGCTGCTTGATCTCCGCAGATTAAACGGCGTGGAGGTCTCTGACGATCAGTGCGCAGTCCTGGTGGAGCTCTAAACGCGTGAGGGTTGGGCTGCTCGAGGCTGTCATTCCAAAACTTGCCATCTAACGCAAACAATAACTACTCTCAAGCCAACGAAAAGCCATGCCAAAGACCGCCGGTGTTGTCACTATCCAAGAGACGAGGGACGCTGCCGCTGCCGCGCAGCAATACGCCGACGGACTCCGAACCGGCAACATCAAGGCTGTCCAAGACGTCTACCACCAAGATGCCACCATCTCAGGACTCCCCAGCGACGCAACTCATCCTGTCGTCTGTCCGATCAAGAGCCTCTACGACAACATCGAGCGCCACAATGGCGCCCCCGAAGCCCAGACTCGCGTCGACGTGCTCGCCATGACGCCGACCACTGCGGCTGTGCGCGTCGAGATCGAAACTGGCGGCAACGACGACTACATCGACTTCCTCACGCTCGTCAAGATCGATGGCAAGTGGACGATCGTGGCCAAGGTCTTCCATGCCTACTACTAGGCGTCGATGCTACAATTGCCCGGCCGACCAGCCCGAAAGATACGTATGCTTCACCTGTAAATTGAGTCGCCCAGTGTCAAGTTCGGTCAAGCACACTGTGATTATTTTGCTGTGCACTGATACTTACATAGGCTTAACGAACGTGAATACATCGATGCTCTCATTGATTCTGCTGGCCAGTTGGTCTCCTGCAGTTGTGCGCTGTGTCTTCAGATCCTAGACAATCGCGAATGTCAAGTCGGGAAATATGGAATATTCATGAGTGCGTCGGTGCGGAACGCACTTTGGGAACAACTTCACACTACAGGTGTTATATTCAGCAGATTTCGATGCATGTGTCTGCGCCATTCTGTGATGCGTCTGAACCGAGTGGAGGACGCGCGAAGAAGTCTCGTTGGAATCACTTGATTCCTACATGACAATGGTTCCTGGTTCAGGGATGTTTGTCGAGATTGCCTTGTGAGGCAAGATCAAACCTCCGTTGATAAACTTTTCATCCTTGACCTGGACATCCTCCCCGACGACTGTAATGCCTTCAATACGACACTGATCAAAAAAAGAGATCAACTATCAGCTTTCGCATCACATGTTGCTCCTCAACTGTAGATAAACGTACCCATCTGCCGATCGTTGAGCCCCATCCAATGATACTGGAGTGGATCCATGAATTGGCTCGAACCGTGACGCCACGCAGAAGCGTCGTTCGGCTCAATCGAACACCTGCAACAAAAACCAATGCAATAAATTAGCGAGTACGCCAGCCGAACAACGCAAAAAAAGAAGAAGAAGATTTACGAACCATCTTCGATGACGCATCCTGGACCAATGACAACATTTGGGCCGATCAAACATCCTTCACCAATGACGGCCGTTGGATCCTGCCGTCAAGTTAAGAGCGAGAAACGCTTTTAAATCCAAGACCTCACACATCAGTGTACGTGTAATACAAACTCACCACCAGGACGTTGCCAATAAACTTTGGCCCTGTCGCCAGCGTGTCATCACCGCCAATGTTGTTGAGGTAATCCAAATGGAGGCACATCCCTGTTAGGAAATCTTTCGGTTGCCCGATGTCCATCCAGTACCCTGGGAGCACCATGGAAAACAAGTTGCCCTCGGCTGCCATTTGCGGGAAAACCTCCTTCTCAATCGACGTTGGTCGGAGCTACAGAAAACAATGCAAAATCAGTCAGTTTGCAGTTCTATTTGGCAGAGGCGGAGTCCATCTGAAACTCATGGTACCTGAATTCGGTCAAGGATCTCGCGATTAAAGATGTAAATGCCCGCATTGATCTTGTTGCCGACATATTCACGTGGCTTTTCCACAAAGCGTTGGATTTGCCCGTCTTCAGCTGAGATCACGACACCATACTTGGAAGGTTCATCCACGCGCGTTACCTATATGCATCGCACAACCACACCAATCTGTGTCAGACATCGTGTCTATCGCATGCAAAGACAAGTCTCTTCTTCTACCATAATGGTGCCTTCAGCGCCGTGGGACTTGTGGAAGTCCAAGAAATCCTGTAGACGGTACTCGCAGATCACGTCACTGTTGAACACGAAAAACGGATCCCCATCGTCCAACAAATCACGCGCAAGCGCCAACGGTCCCGCGGTTCCCAACGGCTCAGTTTCATGAGAACACGTGATCTTAATGTTGTACTGTATTTCACAGCAGTGAGTTCAAATCGTGAGTGACAGATAACATACAAAGCACCGTCAAAATAACAACAAAATCACCGCAACAAAGCTCTTACCTGCTTTTCCATCGTCTGCAGCGCCTGCAGCATCACCTGCGGCTGGTAATTCACAGCCAGCACCACTTCTGTCACGCCAACCTACGCAACCCCACAGTCCATTAGCTCCACCTGCGAGTGTTTTGGCATAAAAGCAATGTGGGAATGAACTGTGAACACACCCCAACGAGCGCTTCAATTTGGTGCACGACGATGGACTTGTTGCAGAACTCCACGAGCGGCTTGGGGCACGAAAGCGTCAGCGGACGCAGTCGCGTGCCGAAGCCTCCGACCAGAATCAGCGCCTTCATCCTGTTGCGTTCTCTTCAATCGTGTGTTCTGCAGCACGCGCGTGGAGCTTCTTCTCCTTGTTGCTTCTCGTTGAATCTCTCGACTCACTCTGCATCCACAGAGAGAACAAAAAAAAGATCGATGAGAGGAGGGAAATACTGCTGATGAGCTTAATAGAGCGCTCTGAAAATACCGTCGACCCTTTGGTATTCGATGCGACATTGCGTTACGCAGGGAGCAAGGTTGAACTTCGCCTCCGCTCAAGTCCGCAGGGCTCTCAACTCTCGACTTTAGAGAGGGACGATGGAGATGGTTGATCTTCGCCTCCGGTGAAGTACGCGCACTCGATTTACTATATTGAAATACGCAAATCTCAAAGATCACTGTTCATGAAACTACATGACCAGCTGAGTAAAATACGCTTCACAACAAGTACGCGTTATGTGGTGTCCAGAAAGTACTGCCTGCGAGGGCTGTGCAGTCTATGCAGCCTATGTTGGACGCTTTCGTGGGTACGATGTGTGCGCGCAGTGTGGAATTTGCGGCCAAGAAGAGACATCGACGCGGCACCACGGCTCAACCCAAAGAAGCACACGCGAACGCAGGAGCGCGCGCGGGAGAGGGAGGCACGCGGCAAGAGCAAGAAGAGCGGTTTCAAGCAAGCGATGGAGACGCATCCAGTAAAGTTTGCGTGGAAGAAGCGTCTGGAGACAAGCCAGTCCTCAAGCGAGAACAACGGCAGTGTGTCACCTGACGTGGCGCGGAGCGTGTGCGATCGAACGCTGCTGTATGAAGCAGCGAGAGGAGGTCGTGCGGAAGCAGTCGAAGCGCTCGTTGCGTCGGGCGTTCCTGTGGATGATCAGGACGAGTTTGGTCAGTCTGCTCTGCGGGCAGCAGTGCGCGAAGGTCATGTAGCTGTTGCGCGAACCCTCCTCGATGCTGGCGCTACAATGGACGATAATAACGGTGCAGTTGGCGAGCCGCTTTTGTTCCTGGCAGCGAAAAATGGGCGTGCCGATGTGGTCAAGCTGCTGGTCAGCATGGGAGCTTCTGTGCATATGAAGAATCGATACGGGAGGACGCCGCTGTTTGTTGCCGTCACGCGTAGACATGCAACTGTCGTGGCCACATTGATTGGATTAAGCGCTTGTGTTGGTGAAGAAGACAACGACGGAAAAACAGCTCTCTATTTTGCAACAAGGCACAAGAATGCAGATATGGTGAAGCTGTTGATCGATCTCGGCGCTTGTGTCCACGACAAAGACAAAAGTGGGAAAACAGCTTTGTTCGCTGCAGCCGAACATGGCTACATCGACGCACTGAAAACGTTAATCGAGATGGGTGCGCTTGTATCAGTCAAGGATATCGAAGGAGAAACACCTTTGATTGTTGCTGCGAGAGAAGGACAAGTGGATGTGGTGGCAGCGCTCATCGATGCGGGTGCTTCAGTTGAAGACAAGAACATCTCCGGGGAAACGCCTCTTATTGTTGCTGCTAGTAAAGGTCGGGTAGACGTGGTGCGTACATTAATGGAAGCGGGTGCGAGCATCAGTGACAAGGACAACGGCGGTAGAACTCCACTACTAGTTGCAGCGAGTGGGGGTCACGCAGAGACTGTGGAGCTACTGATCAAGACCGGCGCAGTCGTCGACGATGCGGAGAATTGCGGAGAAACACCTCTGTTTGCCGCGGCTGCAAAAGATCATCTAGATGTGGCGATTTTACTGCTTGAAAGTGGGGCTTCTGTGAACTACAAGGACCAAAACGGCAGGACGCCTCTTTTTTCCGCGTCTAGCGGAGGCTCTGTTGGCATCGTGGAACTTCTGATCCAAATGGACGCAACAGTCGACTATGTGGACAATCATGGCGAAACGCCTCTAGTCGGTGCAGTGGAGAACGGCCATGCGGGAGTGGTGAACCTCCTGATCGCCAACTGCGCATCAGACAGCTTGGTGCGTTATGTGAACAGCAGAAGTCGACGACGTCGAGCTGTGCTTAGTATTGCCAGCCGCTCTGGAGATATGGATATATTCCGTGCGCTGATTGAGGCTGGGGCGTCAATAAATGTTCAAGATCATGACGGAGAGACTCCCTTAATGTCGATCGCACGATGGGGGTATTTGAAGGGTGTGAAATTGCTCATCATGCACGTCGGCGTTTCTTCCAACAGCTTTTCCAGACGCGAGGCTCCGTTGATACCCTGCACTCTGGAAGCAATGAGTGCACTCTGCATAAGAACGTTTGAAGTTGAGCAAATGGCGCGGCGAATTGTCGGCCGCTTGTACAGCGTAAACTCGCAGTTACTGGTTCGCGCTGCTACTAGTGTCGAAGAAAGTACGCTGGCGACATTGGCTGGCATCATTTTTCGAGTTTGTAAATTGCTGTTCGAGTTCGAGCTACGCCAGAGCCCTCTTTCTCGGTTCATTAGTCGCCGTGCAGTGCTGACCAGAATGAAGAGTATTCACGAGGAGCTGGATCACTTTGCTGGGGTGGCGGACTTGGAGTCAAGTGAGCCGAGTTGGCTTGCAGCGTGGGATGCTGATAAGTCGGTGCAAGACAAGTGCCTTCAAGCCGTCCTGAGCACAGATGAAGGTCTTCTAAGCGGGCTCACGAGCTTCCAAGAGAGACACGATGCGCTTCTTCTACTGCAGTACGAGCTTCGAAAGTACGACGAACTAAGCAAAACAGACGTATCAGCATTCACTGAAAGTATGATTTGGCGATTCCTTCGTGTGTGCGACATCAACGTTCCTGAAGTTCCTGAATGGTTTATATCTCGCGACGATGCTGATTTCGAAGAGTGGAATATGTTTGAGACTTCTGAAGGAATTCGCAAATATGATGGACGGTGGCTGAAGACTCGAGTGACTATCACAACGTCTAATTTGAAACAAGACCAATTCCAAGATGCTGTGTCGCGATGGTATCAACTGAATCATCCTAATGTGGTTAAGCTGTATGGAGCTTGTCACATTGGATTGCCGTACTTTTTTGTCTACGATTTATCTCCAAGCGACACAAAAGTGCTGGATTACTTGGCGGGCAAAAGGAGTGACGCTCGAACATGGAAATGTCTTTACGAAGCAGCTCTGGGTCTTCAATATCTACACCATCGAGAAGTTATCCACGGCGATCTTCGATGTGACAATTTCGTGGTTGGATCGGACTTGAAAACGAAAATTGCAGGGTTTGGAGAGAACCACGTACTTGGTCATCTGTACTCGGGTCGTAGCCTTGCCAATTGGAGATCTCCAGAGTTGATGTCGGGTGAATCAGGTTCACTCGCATCTGACATATATGCGTTTGGAATGTGCATTTTGGAGGCTTTAACCTTGGAGCTGCCGTGGAAGAGTACGTTTGTTTTGGAGATCATACAACAAGTTCAGAGCGGAGTTTTGCCAGAACGTCCTCCAAGCATGAATGACGCCCAGTGGGATTTGATCACAAAGATGTGCGCGGTAAACCCAAATGACCGAGTGAATATCGTCTACGTGGTGAATCAGCTCAGCGTTTTCGCTACGCCGGGTAAGAAGATGGCAAAGCAAGAATCTGAAGAATCGGAGCTACGCGCCGAAGAGCAACTACCTCTTGAAGGATACATGTTTGCAGAACTGGGGTCGACAATTGAAGCGACACTTCGAAACATCAAGTCAAAATGCGAGGAGTTCCCTGAATCTCCGTGGATGACTGGCAAAGTGTATCCTGCACTCGTGTATATATTCGATCTCCTACATCTTTCTCAGAAGGCTCCAAGCGACGTCGAAGTTGTGCAGTATTGCAACCTGTTGTCCCAGTTCCAGAAGTACTTGCGGCGAGCAGTGTCGGAGAAATCAATCGCAGTGTTCACAAGAAGCTTGAAAGTAGCAGAGTCGCACTATGTGATATATGCGAAGCTCGACCGTTTGCTGGACATTTTGGATGTACCAAAAACTGCTCCGATACGTAGCTGGCAGCAAAACCGAGTCGAAATCGAGACAAACATTTTGGGTCCTATTCGAGGTGAATCTGCTCTCGTCGACAAATGTCAAAGCATCAAACCTGGACTAGTCTCGCTGATCCGTTACAAGGCAGCAGATCCGATCCCTGCATTAGCGAGCGCTTCTATATCGTGGTATCTTCCCCTACGGGAGTTGGTGTTCGGCAAGGACGACATTCTTGGGCAAGGCGCATTTGGTGCAGTTTACAAAGGAGTGTGGCTCGACACTCTTGTTGTGGTCAAGTTCATGGGCTATGAAGAGGACGCAGATACAATCCCGACGAGTTTGTTTCTACATGAAGTACGTGTCTGGCACCAGTTGAACCATCCGCACATCGTGAAGCTGTACGGCGCCTGCCACGTCGGCAAACGCTATTTTGTGTGTGAGTATGCTTCCAACGGTGGCTTGCGCGAATACTTGCAGGCAAACAAGAGTTTGAAGTGGAAGAAGTTACACGAAGTGGCTCTCGGGCTCGAGTACTTGCACGGGCTAAACATCGTGCATAACGATCTCAAGTGTGACAATGTCCTCGTTGGCACGGATGGAAAGGCGAAGCTCATCGACTTCGGCTTGAGTGCAATCGTGAACGATGCCGAGATCATGGTTGACGTGAAGCAAATTGGTGCCATCCGCTGGAAATCTCTGGAACACTTGGCAGGCGCGAGACCATCATTTGCGTCTGATGTGTATTCGTTCGCGATGTGTATTTTGGAGGTCGTGACTGAAGACGTTCCCTGGGGGAAGAGAGCAGCTGACGTGTTTGTTCGTCTGCACAAAAGGAAAGGTCGGATTCCGGATCGCCCTCCAATCATGACTGACAAGCAGTGGAACCTCATCCGGCTGATGACGCGAACCAATCCATTCCAGCGAGTCAAGATGGCATTTGTAGCCGACACACTGTTCGAGATATCTGAAGATGAAATGAGTCCTGACGGGTGGCAGTAGTAGTAGTGGCAGTGGCGTGTTTCGCGGTAACCTTATGAGCCAAGACTAAGCTAAAACAAACTAACCTGCCTACTCGTGCAGTATTCGCACACGTAGAAATATCCGTGGGAGAGGGCGTTGATGAGATCAGTGATGTGAACCTTCCATTGCCGTCGGTCTTGTGCAAGGCGCGTAGGAACTCCAAGTCGTTGGTGTCGCGGAGGGTAAGCTCGAATTGCAAGAGCTGGAGGTCAGAGTCGAGTCGGCTCGGGAGCGTCGTAGGTCGTCGGTCCTGCCAGCGCGGGCTGGACAGGTTCTCGAAGTATGCTGTCATCGCGAGGTTGGCTGGGACGGCATCTGCTCCATGAGTTGAAAAGTGGAAAGCATGACCCGACTGCAAGAAAAAGTATGCGCCGTCTCATTTCGATGGCGTTTTCGCTCCGCCGCGCTGAGGACGCTGCCGAGTGTACCAAGTCCCGTCATCGTACGTGAAAGCCATTTGATGTTGTTGGACACAGCGCTAGTTTTTCGTTGATGCTGACTCTCCGGTGAAGAACACTCGCCACCGGCTGTAGGTGCCACGTCGCTGGATGCAAGAACACAAAGACAGGTAAGTGCAGCCGAACAATTCGAATTGGAGTTCAAGGCATTGATTACTTCGTCTACTTGACGGTAAGGCTACGAGTGCCTACATTCATCCACCGTGACTTTCATCAACAGAACTCGGCATGCATGCATAGCCTCAAGACAAGCGTTCGCCAGGTCAAGCACCAAAGCCTCCGAGCTAAAATAGCGACGGCTTGCCATGCGAGTCGTCCGACGACGAAGTCGACGAACGGCCGTGGCTCGAGTTGTCAGCCGCAGAGCGAAGGTACTCCATGTCGACGTCAAACTTCCCCTCCAAGCGCTCCACGTGGTGACGCAAGTTGCGGATCTCGAGCATCATCTCCGCGTAACCATCCTGGACCTGACGCAGGTACATCGCCTTACGATCGCGACGACGGTAACAGTACTTCATCGTTTCACCGAACACGACCATGAAAAACGAAAACACCATTGCGAAGAGCCACTCGTACCACTCGATAGTTGCAAACCCAAACAGATCGTCCATGATCACTGGGATCTTGGTCACCGACACCGTCAGCGCGATCGAGCCAAGCGCCGCGTACTGCATCCACTTGTTCGTGAACATGTCGTGGAACACAGACTTCGTGAAGCTACGAGCAGTGTACGCACGCAGCATCTCCATCGTCGTGATGTACACAAACGCCATCGTCTGGGCACGCGAGATACCTTCCGAAACGCACTCGAAATCGCCGCCAAAGCAAAGTAGATTCTCATCTTCATAGTACATTTGATCGCGGATTGTCTCGTTAAAGCGGTGCGTCACGCCATCAGGAAGCATCGCGCCACAGTTCGTGATCTCCAAGAAGCCGTTTCCCATTCCCTGCCACCGCTGACACACCACGTCCGAAAATCTTGGAATGCCATCCACCTTGGCAACATGCCCGTAAATGTCATCCGTGAACACCTTGTTGAAGTTCCACGTCAGACCGAAGACAAACACGATCAGCGCGCCAAACGCAATCAAGAAGGCGTTGAAAAGCACCAGCACCCACAAACGACCGTAGATGATCTGCTGCTTGCGCGGACGAGGACGTTCTTGCATCACAGTGCCATCGCCCTTTTCAAGACTCAACGCAACAGCAGCCATACCATCAGCAAACAGGTTGAGCACCAAGATCTGCAGCGGCTCAAGAGGAACAGGAGTCCCGATAGCAATGGCCGTGAAGATGACTGTGATTTCACCAAAGTTCGTCGACAGCAAGAAACACACAAAGCGCTGAATGTTGGCGTAAATTTCACGACCCTTCTCCACTGCTTCGACGATGCTGCAGAAATTGTCGTCCGTCAACACCATGTCCGACGCACCCTTGGCCACAGCAGTACCCGCAAGACCCATCGCGACACCAATGTCCGCTTCCTTCAACGCCGGAGCATCATTCACACCATCACCAGTCATAGCAGACACGTGGCCTTGACGTTGCAGCGACTTGACAATCTCAATCTTGTCCTCAGGCTTCGCACGCGCAAACACGGAACAACGGCTCGTGATTTCATCCAGATCCGGCTCGGACAAGTAGATGCCCTGACGAGGACGAAGCACATTGCAATCCACGGCTTCTTGGTCAGCATCTGCACCAACGGTGATAAGGTCAATGTTCTTTGCGATCGCGACAGCCGTCTTCAAGTAATCACCAGTGATCATGACCGTGCGAATGGACGCAGCACGAGCCTTGTGAATAGCATCCTTAACGCCCTGGCGCGGCGGATCGATCGAAGCCACCAAGCCCACAAAGATCAGAGGCTGGCACAACGCTTCAAACTTTACCTCGATGTCCTCTTCCAGATCTGAGTATGGCAACTTCGCCATAGGGCGGATCGCGACCGCAAGAACACGCAATGCCTGGGAAGACAGCGCGTCCACCGCCTCGAGCACATTGTGACGGTCGTTAGGATGCATCATCACGATGGTGCCATCGGCACGAATGAACTGGGTGCAATTCTTCACGATGTAGTTTGGCGCACCCTTGATGTTCGCAACGTACTGAGTATCGAGCGGAAGCACGAGGGTCTCCAAGTTGGACCCATAAGGGAGCTCGTTCACCGTGATCATCATCTTCCGCGACGATGAGAAAGGAATCTCAGCGATGCGAGGAAACGCTTCCATGGCTTCCTCGCGCCAGATGCCAGCCTTCGCGGCCGCGACAACTAGTGGCGCTTCGGACGAATTGCCCATGGGTGTCCACACAACTTGGCCGTCTTCGCCTTCTTCACGCTGCAAGCTCGTGTTGCTGCACAGCACAGCGGACAGAAGAGTCGAACGAACCTGGACGTTCGACTTCGTCTGGCTGATACCATTGCGGAGAATGTCGCCCGAAGGATTGAAGCCGCCACCCGTGATCTCGTACTGGACAGAGTCGCCCCACATCTTCACCGCAGTCATCTTGCCCTCGGTCAGTGTGCCAGTCTTGTCGGTACAAATCACAGAGCTCGCACCCAACGACTCCACGGCCGCAAGCTTGCGAACGAGCACGTTCTTCTTCGCCATGTCGCCTGTGCCCGTCGACAAACAAATGGTGACGACCATCGGCAACCCTTCCGGCACAGCACTCACGGCCAACGACACCGCGACCATCACCATGTTCAGCCACAGAGGACGGTCCGGGTTCTTCGAGTCACGGTTCTCACGGACCATACCGACAACGAACACCACGACACACACACCGATCACGGCCGTGCCCATGAACACACCAAGACGATGGAGCGCTTCTTGAAGAGGCGTCATCTTTGGATAGTACTTTTCAATAAACTTTCGAATAAAGTTCTTTGGCTTGTCCTCGGGTCCGTTACCCTTCAACAAGGCTGCGATAGAGCCCACACGCGTGCCCATTCCCGTCGCAATGACGATACCGGTCGCATTGCCTGTCGCCACCGAAGTGGACGCAAACACCATGTTGTCCGCCGTCAGCTTCTGGCTCTTGGACATGTCCGCATTGTATCGCTTGAGCACGTCTTCCGACTCGCCCGTCAGGATCATCTCGTTCACTTTGAAGTCCGAACTGAACACCAGACGGATATCGGCAGGAACGATGTCGCCCGTGGTCAAGACAACAATGTCGCCAACGACCAAGTCGGCACTCGGAATGACCAGCTGACGACCATCTCGGATCACCACACACTGGGGAGAAGTCATCTTCTGGAGAGCGTCAAGTGCGTTACTGGCACTCATTTCCTGGACCGTCGCGATAACAGCATTTAGCGTCACAATCGCGATGATCGCAAGCCCTTCCACGAACTCTTGAAGCGCGATCGACGCCAACGCTGCCGCCATCAACAGACCAATGATCAAGTTCATGAACTGCAGCAAAAAGATGATGTACACTGGTGTCTTCTTCTCCGGTTCGAGCGAGTTCGGACCATGGAGCGCGAGGCGCTTCTGCGCTTCGTCGCTTGACAGACCTTCGCTCGCATCGTTCACACCAAAGTGGCGCAAGATCGACGCAACCGATCGCTCATGCCATTCCCATTGGTCGGTCGTCGTCTCGATCTCCATAAACGATTCTCGCGCTTTCAGTGGATCGGCGACGATCACGCGCTCCGCATCGCTGAGGAACCGCGTGCGGTGAGCTTCTTTCTCCAGTTCTTCTCTCTCGGCATCGTTGAGCATGCTGACGTCATGGTCTTCGGAGAGAAGACGCGACGCGAGAACATTGTCACCTGGGTACTTGACAAAAGAGGTTCGAGGTTCATTGCTGTGTCGGTCCACGTCGCCACCAGCATTTCCTCCGGAGAAGAATTGCAACGACGACGCAGCACCGACCGACCCGTCCTTAGGAGTACGCACTGGTTGGTAGGAAAAAGAAGACAAGTCCTGGTCGGCTCCGCGCGATATAGCCGACTCGCTCAGTTCGTCGTCGTCCACACATACTTGCAGGTGATCGTGTCGTTGCGGATTCTCTGCATTCAAGTGAGAGCTTGAGGCCGAATAGGGAGTGGTTTTTTTCATTCAAGGAAGAACGGGGACTGCTCTTCTATCGCTCGAGGGGCGGACGGGCTTTCTCCACAGGAAAAACAAGGGGGGGCAACAAGCGGGAAAAGAAAGTTGTTCACTAGAGAGCGCAAATTTCTTAATGAACGCGACAGTAAGAGAGAACTGCAAGACGCTAAAGCCAAAAGCTCTCCAAGAGAAAGAAAGAAAGGGAAGGAAAGGAAAACGGGTCCGAAGCAAATTATCTTTCCAAGATAAACATAAATTCCCAACGAGATAAATTACGTTGAACCCTAGTCGCGAATGGCGTGACTTCGTTTTAATCGACTATGTGGGTTGCAGAAACGGAGCCATTTGCCGATTGGTCGAACGCGACGTGCGTGCAGTGAAATCGACTTTATCAGCCAGAGTGAAGCCAAAACGATTGACGTGCACCTACCAAAATGTTCCACCTCCATGATGGCAACAGTCAAGTGAAGACACACACACACATGCGGCTCGCAGCGATGCGTTCCTGCGTGGCTACAGATGCTGTCGCGAAATGGGCTATTGTGTCCGCACATCGAAATTCTTCATCGGTGTATGACCACCCACCGAAGCAAAAATGACTGGTCCAACGCTCTCCTCCTGGGAAATGTGGGCAGAAACGTACTGGACGCCACAAAGCACATCCCTTGAACAAAAAGAAAGGCTTTTCAGAGAAAAATGAAAATCTGCTGCACGCACAAACACACATCCGATGCACAGCGTAAACGCTGTGAATACATGGTGTCTGCAGCTTGCAGTTAGCCTTGTGGCCACGTGTTTGGTGGATGCGTGCGTGCGCGTTCTGCTCCAATGTCAACGTTGTCGTGTGTAGGGAACGTCGAATGATGCTGTGCGTGTGTGCTGCTTGCGTGCGTGCATATGCAGGTGCGTGATGCGCACTCGTTTGTTGCGTCGTGGCCACACGCACTCACGCAGCGATTGCATCTCCGCTCAAACCTGATTCCTGTGATTCCCCCAAGCGGCAACTCTCATTGGTCGACTCGAAAGCGTCACTGTTGACTAATGGAGACAAGGGCTCGGGGACCACTTCTGGAGATTCATATCGCAGCTGATTCGAATCTCCGACTCTCTTTCAAGATCGCACAGCACACACCAAAATGCATTGCATTAAAATCAGTACATTCGCAACTTGAAGACGCGAACAAGCACCCGAAATGCCTGCAATTCGTACCTTCCTGCTGGAGTTTTCATTCCCACCGTTCGTTTCTTCCTCACGACTTTTATATCATAATTTAGCCAACTCGTTTGGAATTCAAGTGAGGCATGCAAAATGTATCCACTTGCGCTTTTTAATCGTCTACAGGGTTGTGCCCAAGTATTTTTCACGTACCGCTATGAACTGGGCTCGGTTTATCCGCGTTTCGCATTGAGATAAAGAGATCGATGTGCACGGAAGATGGTTCGGTTCTTGGTTGTTTACACTCATCAGGTCGTCACCACGATCGTCCCCCCTGTTTCTTCTACGGAGATGAGCGGCACTTGCAGTGATGGTAAACTTTCCCGTAATGTTTCAACTTTACATTCGTTTTCTTGCATCGTAAGTTACCGTCATCGTATTTTTCATTGACCGTTTTGTGAAGGTAGTTTACAAACCTTTCGAATTGCAGAAAGGACCAGCACGAACCGCTGACCTTCGCATTGCTGAACCCAAGTTGCATCAAACCAAATCCTCTCGAAAAGCATATCCGTGTACAGAATTCGGAAGCTTCCAAGATGGAAAGGAGTCGGCCATCTGCTGCGATATGATCGATATAAACGATGCGCATGTGGTTCGTCGACGCAATTGATGTAACGCGATCCGCACGTGAACGCGCGAGTCGACGAATTGCAGAACCATCTGCGCGAGCAGCAAGTTGCTGGTAGCAAGTTGCTGGCAGCTGTCAGATCTGTCACTCTGCTGACATCTCGCAAGCAAACATGGCAAGTTGCGCCAAGTTCTGGCAAGCCTGGTTGCTCAAACATGAGCCTGAATGGATTCATTTGCGCGGCCTGGCGTTGCAATGAGCTGCGTGTCGATATGCAGCACGTGTATGTGCCAATGCTGCCATATTTTGTAAGGATACCTAGTGGCAGACACCGAGCACAGCTGACTGTTTTTAAAACTCATGATGACAACGTCCTTGTTTGCTGCTGTGTTGTGTCTGGAAAACGGAAGAGGTTTGCGAGCGTTGATAGTAAATTGTGAGGGATCAGTCGTGGGGAGACTGTCGTCATCCTCCTTTGCAAAACGCGTGGTGCAATCTATAATCAATCGATGTGACACATTCTTTTTTTCACCGGTACTCAGATTTCCGAACTGCAGAGCCTCCGCAACTCCCACAGATTTGCCGTCTTGTCTGTGCAAGTTCCTCACTCCGCCAGATCTTACTAGCCCCAGTATGTTCGTTGCTCGTGACGTCATCTCGATGTCGTCTTCATTCCTCGCATTAGACATCTTGAGCGAGGGTTGGCGTCCAGAGAGGTGGCTCGCCACTGTCGGATCCGTGACTGTGATGTGAGAGTTTGTTGTCAAAGTAGTCGAGAAGTATCTTGAAGTGAACTATTGTGGCTGTCACCACTCTTCTATTTCTTATCTACCATCTCAAAGCGCGTTTAACAAGAGAAGACATGCCATCAGAGATATAAAAGTCGTCTTCTCTTTTTGCCTGTCAAAAGCCAACGTAGATCTCTCTTTTTGTATTTCTTTTTGTGTGTGTGTGTGTTTCTCTCATGCATCGTTGGGTTTTGACTCGGTGGTTCTTAATGTATCGCTCACGGATTTCCAAGGTTTCTCTCAAAGCTAACTTTGTGCAAAGTTGAACTGCACGTCACCCTGCACGGGCTGGAAGTTGAGGGCCGACGTGGACGCCGCGACCGAGCCGTCCGCGTTGCGGGTCTCGGTTGTCACGACACCCGGAGCCAGGTTCACGTCCATGTCTTCGTCATTGTTGTCGCCAAACCATTTATCTATGAACTGCGAGGCCATCTCGCTCACGTCGCTATTCTGATCGTAGCACAGCTCTTCTATCTTGCCGAGGCATCCGCTTTCCTCCACGGCGATCCGGCCTTCCTGAGAGTTCTTGGACAGCAGACTGTCGATGGCTTCGAGGATCACGAGCTCGACCATCGGGTCTTCCCACTCCTCCAGCAGCGGACTGAACGACGTGAGCACGTCCATGCGGATCAGCTGCGTGATAAACTCGGCATTCGCCTGCACGATCATATTGCAGATCGCCCACGTCGCTTCTCGTTTCACGCCGTACTCTGCCCACGCCATTTGCTCCACGAGACCTGCGACGACTGCAGGCGACTGGATCATCGCCAGCACCTGCTCGGCGTGGCCACCAGCAATGTTCGACAGCATCCAGCACGCTTCTTCTCGCACGGCGCGGCTTGTGTTCAGCAGCACACTGGGCATGACTTCCAGGAGCTTCGCATCGATCACGGCTTGCGAGAACAAGATGTCGGCCGACACGATGTTACCCAAGAGACGAAGCACGGGAGCCAGGATAATGCTGCTCTGGGAAATGTACAGCAGCTCCACAAGTCGTGGACACAGCCCCGTCGCCACAATCGCGGCGATCACGCTGCTGTCCTGAAGACTGAGCTCAACCAGCGCCCAGCAGCTATCGCAGAGCGTGAGCAGTTTCTCATCGAGCAGATCTGGTTCTTCTTCCTCGAGTTCGTCGTCTTCGCCGATAGCGTCGTCCATGACTTGCATCGGTCGCAAGTCGGATTTCTTGACCTGGAAGACCATGTTCTCGCCGGTCTCAAAGTTCACGTCCACGTCCATGACTTCCATCGTCGTCTCGTCGACCTCACGGATGAAGCGCACGACCGCGATATCATTTGGCGCAGGCTTCCCCGTACTGATCTGTAGGCAGCAGCACAAGGAAATAGAGATGACGACGATAAGGTTGACATAATCATGTGCTCAGAGTCAAGCAAAGTCCATCGGCGCGCTCAAGCATACCTCAAAGATTCGCCATGGCGCAATGGGCACCGCCTGCTTAAAGTGGATCGCGTCACCGCCGCCGTTGGCGTCCGTGAAATTGCGCACTTTCTCGTTCGAGAGCTGCAGGATGATGCTCGCGAGCACGTCGAGGATCTCGCGCTTCGTGTCTGGTCCAAACACGCCGCACTGCTCCATGACTTCAGGGAACTCGACGAGACTGCGCAGCAGCCACACAGCAGCGCGTCGCAATGCAGGTGTCGACATGCGGATATGCGGCAGTACGACACTCGGTGGACACAGCTTCACGATCTCTTCGCAGCACGCCGGGGATTCCGACGCGATGTTGCCGAGACACCACGCGGCCTGGATCTGAAGCTCCGAGATGCCGCTCTGGAAGAGCTGCACGAGCTTCGGGACGGCGCCAGCCTGCACGACGATGCTCGCCTTGTCCATGGACGAGATGAAGCGCAGCGCGAACGCGGCGTCCGAGTGGAACTGCACGGCGTTCGCGTCTACGATCTCTTCGTTCAAGATCTGCACGAACGACGGCAGTGCTGCAAGGATCGTGTGCCACACGCCCTGGTGCTGCGAGTCGCTCTCGTCAAAGAGCGGCGGCACGCCGCTCGACAGCAAATACACAAACGCGCGCATCGACTTCTGTCGCGTCAGCGCATCGCGGTGCTGAATGCCTACACATTAACAGAAGAAGAAGAAAGAAAGAAAGCGCGGCATAATGGACGTTTGTGTGAGAACAACGATGGTTCTCATGCGCCATATTACACTGCCAGCTACACAGTTAGAGCGCATACAGCGCTCTCTCTATGCATACGACAGCGCTCCCCTCTCGAAACTACCACATACAGCCACGCGCATACATGTATAAAACACGTATATACCCATTAGCGCAGTACATACCGAGCAGGAGCGCATGCGAGCGCTGTGCGAGGTTCTGGAGCAGTTCCTTGCGCGACGCGGTGTCGCGCGCGGCGCTCTCGGCGGCCTTCCCCCCCGGGTGGTTGGATTTCAGATTGCGGCGCGTGGCGTACGCGTCCTCCTTCTTGGCCTTGCGGATAGAGAGCATCGTCTCCTGGCGGTTGCGGCGACCCGTCATCATGCCCAGGTGGCCGCTGCCCTTGACGGACTTGCGCGCCACGCCGGCGGACGACGAAGGCGACGACATGGGTGCGGATTGTTAGCTGAGTATATGGTACGTACGGACGCGTGTACGGCGATGAACGTGCGCGCGGCAGACGGTCAGTGGACGCAGGAGAAGGCGGCGAATATGCGCCGATGGCCGATGTGCGAATGCCCCGGTTTCAAATGTAATACCGCACACGCCGCCGCGCGTTGTGTTTTTGCGCCGTCCAAACTCTCTGCTTGCGGGAAGTGATTTGCCTCATCTTTTCATGCGATGTATAAAATCACGCAGGTTATGAATTTTGTTTTATGCAGTAAAGCAGTAAACAGCGAGATTGACATTTGGGGTTATATCGACTGTGTAAAGTTGGTTTGCTGGAGGTTCTGAATGGCTAATATTGGTTTCTCGGGGGAGAAGAGGGGTTCGTATTTGGAGCGCATCTTCGAAATAAAAAACAGGGTATGAGAACCTGTGGAACAGCATACCGCGCGTTCCAAGGCTGTTTGATAGGTTCAATTTCCAGCATCAGCAATCAAGTGCAAAAAGTTGCGTTATGGTCAAGAACAATGGCCAAAATGGAAAACATCACATTTCTTTCTTGAGATTTGTTGTTGTGCATGGATACTGAAGCTGCTAACGACGCGCAGCTGGCTCAGTTGGATACAGATTGCTGTGTTGATGTGGTCTTCTTAGAAAGTTGGGACTTCGCGCTTGTCTGCCCACGCGTGCTTGGCGTTGGCCCAGACCTGGACGTTCTGGAACGTGGCGTCGCCGGAAGACACGAGCGAGATGCCATCCGAGTTCGTCTTGCCCTCGCAAGGGTAGATGCGCGACGAGAGCGCGAAGCGACCGTTCACGAACACTTCGACCACGGACACGTCCACGAAGATGTGGAACTTGAGCGTCTCGGTCGAGATCTTGCACTCGCTGCCCGAGCCGCTCACCAAGTCGTAGAGGTGGAAGTTGCCCTGCGTGTTGTTGCGGTCTGGGAAGTTGGTCGCGGTGAATGGCGAGCAGTCGACGGTCGAGCTCTTGGAGCGGTCCACCACGATCTTCTTGGTCGCATCGTCGTACACGACCGACGTGTACTCGTCGCCTTCCGAGCTGCGGCGGATGCGGAAGCCGACCTGGCTGCCCTTCTCGAACGAGGTCACTTCACCGTACAGTTCAAACGACTTGGAGGTCGTTGTGAGGACGGTTTCCTTGTCCTTGGTGACCGTAGCGTTTTGAATCGCCTCGGTCTTGTCGCCACGAAGCAACTGCGTGTTCGAGAGCGCCTTGAGACCGAGCGTCTTGATCGTCTTGGACGACACGGTCTTGCCGGTGCACTCGACGTTCTTGACATCCGACACGAGCCAATCACCTGGAGCGCTCAGCTTGTTGTCTGGGTCGTAGATGTTGCGCACGATCGAGATGCCGAGTTCGCGAGGAAGCGAGAGGATGCCGTTCCAGCCCTGTGGCTGGCGGTCGTATCCGTTCTCCTCCGTGATCCAGCCGATCATGACATCCTTGTTGCTCTTCGAGTCCTTGTACACGGCGTTGGCGTACCAGACACTGTTGTCGCTCACACCGACCATCTTTGGCTGAAAGAGACCCGCCTGCGAGTCCGTTTCACCGCAACTGTCGCGGGAGCCAATGGTGCCCGTGGCCCACATTGGGTAGCGCTTCGGGTCACCTTCGGCGGCGAACATGAGCAAGTTGTGCATTTCGCCATCTTCGTCCGTGACTTCGAGGTAGTTGGTCGTCTCGAAGTTGTAGCCCCAGTTGCCACTGTACTCGGAGAAGGTAGTGTTCTTCTCCTTCGAGAGCAAGAAGCCCTTGTACGTCCAGTCGACGTAGTTCTCCGAGTGGTAGAGGAAGATGCGAGGGCCGACGCCGTGGATGCCGCCGGCAGTCAAGAGATAGTGGCTGTTTTTTGAGCCCGTGAGGCCGTAGTGCGCGTCCAAAGACTTGGAGTGGAACACGTTCGGGTCGCGCCAGCCCGTGACGTTCATGCCCGCAGGAGGGAGCTCGATCACCGGCTTCTTGCCCTTTTGCCACGTCTTACCGCCGTCGCTGGTCGTAGCGTAGTTGACGTGCTCGCCGAACAAGTACTCCAACTTCCAACTGATTGGGAGCTTGGTCACGCCCGTGTAGAACACAGTGTCCTTGCCGTCGACAGCCTTCTTCGCCGCGAAACCCGAGAACACGCCGAGGAAATCCCACTCGTCCTCGTTCTTGAGCGCGTCCGGGTAATCCTCCCAGGTGACTTGGTCCTTGGACACAGCGTGTCCCCACGTCATGTTGCCCCACACGGTCTGCTCTGTGTTGGATTGGTAGAACATGTGGTACAAGCCCGTGTCTTCGTCGTAGTACGGCGCACACGGATCGTTCATCCAGTTCTTGCGCGCAAGGAAGTGGTACACCGGGCGGTGCTTGTTGAACGCGGCCGTGCCTGGCTCGGCCACTGGCGCGAGACCGGCATCGTCCTGGGCCGACACGAGCATTGGCGCCGCCATGAGCGAGCCGAAGAGGAACGCAGCGAGACTTGGAACAACCTTCATTGTTGGAGAAGCTGGTTGGTGAAGCGGCGCGACTGGTAGGAAAGGCTGGAGACTGCTCGACGAGTAAGCTGGCAAACCGAGGTGCTCGAGAGCTGGCCAATTTAAAAGTGGGCTGCTCGGAATCTTTGAAGGGTGCCGTCGTTCCGCCTCGTTGAGGTTGGCAACTCGGACGACAAGCACACGAAGATGAGGCTAGTGGGGCAGACAGACAAACAGGTTGCTGCTGCTGCAGCGCAACGCCACGCCAGACGGCCAGACAGACGGGAAAGACAGAGGGGACCTTGAACTTTGAGTGTCATCGAGTGATCCAAGCACCCGAACTGCAACTTGGTGCATCTTTAACACGCGAACGTCACAGGCGAAAGCTGAAGAAGTTGGGACTGAACCTCTCTATTTCGATATCCGATCCAAAGATCTCGGGACCTTGACATAGGGATTGTATGAGAATCAACCCTCTATGTTTTGATGTCTGCAGCCATTTCCAGATGGGAGTTGACACACGAATGAATCAAGTAGAGCCACTCTCACAGGATCGGACAAGTTTACAGGACGCCAACCAGGTTAAAGTTAAAGGGCTGATCACTCCAGACGCGGTCGCATCCTCCCGGTATTCCCTCCGTGAGGTCACTGCAAAGTAAACGCGTTTGTCTCCTTTCCATTGATATCTGTCCCCTTGTTGCCCACCGCAAAGGCATCTTTTGACGACCTTGTCGTACTTCAGAGAGTTGTAAGCATTTGCCACGAATTTTCTCGAAGCAGAGGCATTTTAGCGGTCTCGACCAGTAATCGCTGCCGTACTTTGGTGCCGGTAAACACGTTCCTGCCCCTTTCCATGCATTTCCAAGCAGAGCATGGACAGCGTGCATTTCTATCTTGTCAGGCTTCTTCCATTTCAAAAGTTTAATGGATGTTTGGCGCATGCGGTTGGTTTCCACACACGATCGACTCGGGTCGAGTGCCTCTGTCTAATGTACCGAGAGCCAAAGAGAAGAGTCCAACTTCAAAAAATCGAGTACGATTGCACACTGCTGGTCACCATCCTTTGGGATTAAAAATCAACCGGAAGCCGTTCTGCACTGTGACACTGTGGCACATGGACGCCAACCCTCGTTCACTCACATTCTGCAGGTCAAAAACGAAGCAGGAATCAAGTGGGAGACAGCAGACGGGAACTCGCCGCACGGCAGAAAACTTGGGGGAAACGGGTCAGGCATCGACGCATCCTTTATAACGGTGTAAAACTTTCACATGGATTACAGCAACAAGTTACTTGATGCAGGCTCTACACAATCATCTGTTCAAATTATTGAGCGAGTTTTACAGGATCCATGTATTTTGAGAGTTAGACATAATGAGGGTAGTTTAAATTGCAAATGCCTTGCTTGGAGCAAAACTCGGTGGATAGACGAACGATCGCCCCCACAAACTCCATATTACTGTCTCGCAGATTAGCACACTCGCATGCCTTTGCTTCTGGTCTTTGTGAGGACGATTCCTTTCTTTCTTTGTTTGCTGCTAGGTCAATTACCCCAATTAATAGCGGCACAAATCCCCCAAGCACCCGAACTTGCTCCTGATCCTTTTTCACAAGTGGAGCTCATGGCTTCTGTTCCAAGTGGCTCTCTCTCTCTCTCTCTCTAGCTTGTTGCCTCGGTTGCAGTTTGAACATGAGCATTACTGAACATTCCTGAGACCTGGTTCATTCCTGAGTGCTGTGCTGTTCGTTTTCTCCATTGGAGCCCCGCTATCAAATGTTAGAAAGTGCTTCTGGTGATGCACTTGTTGTCCGTTGAACCGGTTATAGAGCACGCTACTGTTGAAATTGACGTGCCCTTGACGACACCTCTCGTGATGGAGTGGGTTGGCTGTACCCAGGTATCTCGCCATCTGGTTGCAGAGGTGGTTGCCAGCACCACCATCTCAGGTTGCACTTGAACGTTGTTGTTCTGAGACTTGATTCATTGCTGCGTTTGGATACTTTCCTGATGGATGTCACAAAATGTCTGGGAATGCATACACATGGTTGTTTATTTACTTTTGTAGCTTAGGTGCACACTATCCTACAGCTTCACATGCACTCGACTATAACGAATGACGCTTGATCACACACGAAAGCAGCGCGTGGCGACTCACAACGGGGACGGAGCCACGGCACTCGAGTTGCCCTGAGTTTGCCACTACATTTTGGAGAGTGCCTCCACTGGCGGGAGCTCCAGCATCGCCTCTCAGTGTCTGTGCCGTTCTTGAAGATTCTTGCGCACGAAGGGCACTACTTGCTTTTGCCTCGCTAGTGTTTGTTCTTTGGTGTGATGGCTTGGTGAGATCTCCATTGTGGTCGATCTGGAAAACTCGGGGAACGCACGTGGTCAGCCATGCGCGCAATCCGCCGTGATACTGGAGATGCAGCTGTGAAAACACGAAATACTCTCTTCTCACCGCCCACGTCTTCGATAGCTGGACGCGTGAACCTTGAACATCTAGTTGTTCTCGCCGAAACACTCAACACGCATTGTATAAACCCGACTCACCTCGCTCTGGAAGCTCACCCAGCTTGCGTAATCGAGTACGTTCGAACGCCATCGCGGGGGAATCGAGGGTGCTTGCTTTTGGCTGCACCATTGTATCGACGCGGTCCACCTCCACGCCATCGTCCGCCGCGCGCGTAGCTGTTCGAGTAGTACGATGGACGGAACGACGGCGCAGTCTGCGAGAACCCCATCGCTTCCAGGTTCAGTTGGTACTTCTCGCGCTCGTCTTCAGCGAACGCGCGGCCGTTCGGGAACACAAACTCGGGCAGATCTTCCCAATTCAAAAGTCGCGCTTCCGCCGTCATGCTCGGGTGTTTGTCTTCAAACTGTTGTAAATCCGTCGCCATGAAGAAGCGAATGGTTTGCTCCAAGTTGCTCTTCACCTCCGGGTCATCCTTTGGTAGCAAAGGGGGCGCCATCATCATCACTGAATTGTTGTGTTGTCGGCGACAATGGAATTCAATGCCAATAAACATGCATGAACCCGGCGTGCTCCCATTGCTCGTGTGGGGGAAGTACGTTGGATACGCATGAACGCGCGACACGAGCGTCACATGCTGCACGCTGTCGACGAGCTTCCGCAGGCGAGACGAGACAAACTTGCCCCACTTGTGCATGTTGCTCGGTGTATCCGCTTGGAAATCCACGACCAGGTACGTTCCATAACGAATGAACATGTTCGACGGCTCAAACAGCTTCTCCCAAGCGCAGGACGCGACTTCTGGAATTTCCATCGGAATTTCCTCAGCGTACTCCGTCATCGTCGACTCACTGCCCATGCAGAACGAGCCGAGGTTCTCATATCCGGAAGAACCTCCAAACTTCATGTCCTGGTCATCCTGCATCTCAGTCGAGGCGCCAAGCATGGAGCTTGGAATCTCAGCCGCAGTTTCCGCCAAGTACCGCGCGCGCCAGAATTCTTCGTAAATCACTGAAAAGGTCGATTGGGAGACTTGCACCGACGAGTTCATGTGCGGGTATGCCGGCGTGATGATCGGCATGATGTGGGCGCGGTCGTAGATATTCTGGCGCGGGTCCCACATCTCAAAGCCTAAACCAGCATCGTAGATCACGTTCAGCATCACTGGCTGTGGCCACTGCCACTCCGACATCACTTGGAAGAACCGCACAAACACCTTCGCTGGTTCAGCATCTGGGTACAACTGGCACACAAACGCAACGAGGATCGCCCAGCTGATGCCGCCCAGGTACCCGAGTTTCGCCGAGTAAATGCCACGACGGCGCGCCCAGGTACGCACGGCACGAAGCACAATGCGGAACACACGGCGCTTCGGCACGAGACACAGCAGCATCGAGCTCACGCGAGGCGCGTTCAGACTCTTCATCGACGCCGCATGCACGCCAACGAGCATGTGGTCCGAGTCAATCTCTTGGTGGGACTCGACACAGGACATCGGCAAGCGCGCAAACAGCAAATCCATACTCACACCAAGGAACGACAACGAAATTAGTGGCACGTACGCATTCGGCACTGGCGCCAGATGCGTGACGCCATCCGTGTGCTCAAGAGTCTTGGAGAACGAGCTGAAAAAATCTTCATGGGTCACGTGGTAGGGCACGACACAAACAGCATCGATGTCCGAGTTCGGGTCGTTCAGACCTAGACGGTACGAGCCAGCAAGGAAGAGCGAGCCGCTGGTTAGCGCGATATGCTCTTCACTCAGCCCGCGTTCATGGCCCACTTGCTTCACCCATCGGGTGAGCAGATCAGACAGCAGCTTCAACACCTGCATCTTGTGCTCGCGAGCCTCAGGTGCATCCGTCGGCGACAACTCGTCCACGTACTCCAAGAACGACGAGTTGATGGAAGGATCGATCTCTTGCACCAAGGTAGCATTCTCGACAACGCTGCCGACAGCCGGCACGAGGTGGCACTTGTGGTAGAGCACATCGCGGGCTTCATCGAGCGCGCCTATATGGATACTCGAGTACAGATTCTGCGCCACTTCTTGCGAGATCACGCACTGACGAGCCGCATGCTCGACCGACCAAGAGAGCGCATTGGCTTCTTCGTATTCGCGATGCGCCATGAACTCAGCCGACAGGTCATTGATGCGATCCAGCAGCATCAGCGCCTCAAAGTCTTGCTCTTCTTCCAGCGACATCACATCCGAGAGTACGTCATGGTCGTCCAGATTGTGGTGCGCATCGATACCATTCATGCCACGATCCTGGCGCTGGATACCGAAGCCCGACACGGGACTGTGGTGCGGACTCGGACACGAGGACTCTGCGGTCGACTCGCTGTTGGTATCGTCGTTATCCAACTCCGAAAGATCATCATCACCACATTCCGCAGAGAGAGCGTTCTTTCCCTTTTCTTCAACCGCTGGAGCAGCAGCCTCATAGCGCACAGATGAGCTCGAACTCTCACGACGTACCACGGCGCGACCTGATTCACGTTGCACCTGCTTGCTCGAAGATTCCTTTGGTATTCGCTTAGCATCTTCCACTCGCACAGCGGAGCAGCACGCTTTCGAGTCCGGCACGCTCATCGCACGATCTTTACGCGTTTGTTGCGTTGCCGTGGAGTTCACATGGTTCTCTTCTTTGGAGCCTGCCAGACGACGCCACACTGGCCACGAGGCCGATCGCTGCAAGAGCACGAGATCCGCAGACGCAGATCGACCACGGAATGCTGGGACGCCCTCCTTGGCCGCGTCCTTTTCAATCTTCTTGATACACTTTCTTGGCGACGCAAATGCCGAGTCGAGCGCCGACTTCTTTTTCGCTGCGGGCAGCTGCTGTTCACTGGATTTCAACGATTTGTCACTCTTCACTCGGCCACTGAGCCCTTCCTCGTCTCGATGGCGTGAAGACAGCGCTTGTCTGTTTCGACTGTCGCTCTTCTTCTCATTGTTCTCATGGTTCATATCAAGTTTGCTGCTGCTGCTGCCAGTGCTTTGCACCGAATCATTGCGTTTCCGGAACGCCGGAGCGCTCTCTGCGATTCTCGACACGCTGCGCGAGCGCAGCAGCTTGGCGCGCTGGCACGTAGTCTGGCGCGGCTTTTGGTCGTGGCGGTGGTCGCGCTTGGTCGTCGCAGGCGCACGAAGCGACGGCGCCACAGGCTTAGGCGCGGCGGGCACGCCGTTCTTGACGGCATCTTTCCAGGAGAGCGGAGCCAGAGATGGCGTTTTGGCCGATGACAAAGAGGAGGAACCACTGGCGGAGATGCTACTGCTTCCGACGACTGCGGCCGCCATGGTCGGGGGACGCACTGCACTGCTGGTCGCTGGACGAATCATTTCTCACGCCTTCTAATATTGGGGCTTGTTCAGGACAACTGATAGTCGCTTTACGTCGATATATAGAGAGATGTGTATAAAGGGAATTTGATACCCACTGGATAGAGAGAAACAGCGCTCTTCCACGTACCACGTACTCTAAACTCGCGTCAAGTCGCAATGTTCCGGAACTCTTTTTTCTTTGCGGGAAGTTTGCGTTGTTGGTTTGTCGATTTGTTCAAACAAACAGGAAACCGACGACACAGTTGCTTCTTTTTCTTTCGCCTTGTTCCAAACGCGCAGCTGCTGCTTTCGTTTCCAATATGCGGCGCTCACAAACGATCAACCGAAGGCGTGTTCAAGACCTGCTCTCAAGAGTCGACTAGGTGCTAACGACAACAGAAAATATCGACTAGAGCACCTGCACCATCGCAACACGCACGAAAATAAAAAAACCAACAACACAACAACAACACGCGAGTTCAATCAGCGCCTCCACATTCAACCGCTCGGTGCGCACCCCACACAGACAAACGCATACAAGCAAACGCACCGTGTTGAAGTGAGCAAGTCTCTTTGTAGGTGTAGGCTGTTGCTACACAAGTGCAGACGGCAGAGTGTGCGAGTAGCGGTAGAGAGAGATGCAGACGCAGAGAGAGGCCGAGCAACAACCGATCGCTGCTGCTGGTGCTTCTGTCCTGTGTCTGTCAGCCTCTCGTGCTGGGCGAGTGTCGGTGTATGAGAGCGAGTATGGAGCGTGGGCGGGCAGGCGGCTGCAAGTGTGCGGTTGCCTGTCGGGACTGACTGACGAGGGGAAGGAAATAAAGAGCACAGTGAACGGCACAAGCCACCGAGTCGGAGTGATGGTCGCTTACTGGCCCAATTGTCGGAAACCTGTTTACACCTATATACCTGTGTGTTGCAATAGGACTGCGGAAAGAGATGTACACCCAACAAAATGGAACTCGGAGCTGAAGTAACACGAAGAATTAGGTTTGAGAGGACATTCGATAAAGTTCGCTTCGAAAGTGTCGTGAGAGTGGCAGGAGGGATGATCCGACTGATTTCATATACGGACACGCACAGTTCGCCCATCCCCGAGGGCCAGCCCACCGTCGTCACCCTGCTTGCGTTGCTGCCGAGATCTGTTGAAAGAGCCCTAACCTCATGTTTCCCCTCATCACCTACTGTACCATCCGCCTTTTTGATCCGCTCATCAAGTCTCCACTTTGGTTTGGACGACAGGCAGACCTCCACCAGCCAAAGCCGATACTGCTAATTACCCTTGTGAAAAAGGTACAATGAAGTCGCCATCGATTTGAAAGGGATTCAATTGCACTTCCCTGAAATACGCTTGCTACCTTCTGTTTCCGATAGAGTGCGTACCTTTATAGTTGTTGATCCCTCTGTCAAGTTATACATCCTATGTTTTGTCTGTTGCAGGGTTGAATGCATTGCGAGGTGGATCACACAAGTGAATGGACCACAATGCAACTTCAAGACCCATCAAGGGTTGCTGCGTTTCTAGCTGCACATTTTGCACCAGTGAGTGGATGGGGGGGGGGGGTTCGCTGACGTTGTCACTCCTGAAAGAGGGTGATTTGAGCTGCTGGTGGTGCGCATGTGCTGGGCTATTGCGTCTTGGTCGATTCCTGCTCTCGGTTCTTCAACCACCACCCTTTTGGTTTTATTTTTCGTTGCGAGGCAGAAAGCTCGCGCAAGTCTCCACATAACGTTCATCTTGTCCGATGGTTCGTCTTTGTTTCGTCCGCCCTTCGTCATACAAACTCCGATAGAGAGCGAACCTGGGATGGTTGCGAAAATCCATATCACACGCAACAGACAACAAACAAATAGCATTCGCATCTTTTGCTTGGGTTTCAGCTGTTCCTGCAACGCATTCTTTCACGGAGATTCGCAGACCAGTCGTCTAATTGCCTGTTTAGAAAGGGTAGACTCTATGCAACGCATAGAAGGTGCGATGATGGCAGAGTTTACTTCTAGAATGCTTCGAATGATATGAGATATCGGATACAAGAGGTGGATGTGGCTCGCTACTCGACAAATTCCGAGAAAACGCTGTCTCGAGACCACTCGTACCTAATGCTGGCGTAATCACAACACGGCAAGTGTTCACCAACAGACCTCGCGTGAGGCAATTTTCGCCGTGAGTTTAGAGGCTTTTCTTTCGGAGAGAGCAGTGACAAGTCTCTTCTTGCCTTGCTGCAATCCACTATCCCAGACAAAGTGTGAGGTTGATTGATTGCTTTTTCTCAGTGCATGCAAAAATGAACTGGAGCTGCCTGCAAATAGACTTGTATAGTGGATCTGCTGACCGTTGGATCCATGAGTTTATTCCACCTGCACACGTACTTTTTCGAACCTGTCGATGGAGCAGTTGAGGAACAGCGGACAGCGTACGCTCGTCCACTTACAAATTCCAAGGGTGGATCTAGGAAGAGAACAGGTGTCAACACTTTAGTTAGTGCAGTATCAACCCACCAAAGGTTAGGGCAAAGAAATTGAGAGCCACCAATCACGACGCATGAGACATGCGGAGGATAGGGCTGCTTTCTTCTTTAGCAATCCAGTTTAGCTAACCCAACTGGTACACTGTACCGCGACAGCCGAGTCTCCTCCGAGTTGTCAATCTTTATATATCCTTTCAAAGTGTATATTGATGACAAACGTCAGTTATGAAAGGGTTTTCTTTGCAAGTTTCGTCGAAAACCCGTTCTGTTGATGACCCACACTCTGCTATACCTTTGTCTTCTAATTACCTTAGTAATCGTATCATATCAGACATTCATCCGAATGGACACACAACCCAAAATGGCACAAACCGCACAAAAATGACAGGAATATGGGTTGTGAATGCGCGATGCGTCCTGCCTCGCTCGCTGTGCTGCTAACCAGCACATTATCTCCAACCGTGGCGTCTAATGATCCGCGCAGTGTGCTACGCATGTCGCTCCTTCCTCTCGCATGACCCAAGAAGCACGTTCGGGTGGTGATGGCGACGGTATCCACAATCGTCCTACACTCTCCCTCCTCCGCTGCCTTGGCGCATTCATGCGCTGGGCGTCATCTTCACTTGATGCGCTGGTTGTGTGTGTGTGTGTGTGTGTGTGTGTGTGTGTGGTGTGTGTGTGTGTGTGTTGTCGTTGCGCCACACACACACACACCCAGTTCCGCCAGCTGCTGACCCGTTGTTATCCATCAAGCCGTGGGATCATCACGCGATGATTACAAGAGAACGAGAAAGAACGCGTGAATGGACCTCTGTCGATGCGCAATGGCGCGTCCCCACCCGCTTCGCTTCCTGTCAGATTTGCTTGGACATGGCTTCAAGAATCTCCTTGTTATGAATGGCGCAGCAGACTACGTTGGGATCGCATTGAATGTCACGGTATCTGCGACTTCGCCGAGCCATTTCAAGATGTGGATGCGGCTGCAGGCGTAACTGATACCATGGACTTCGACGAGGTCGACAGCCTTGCGGTGGTGCGCGTACAGGAACGCGAGGATCTCGAAGCGGCCGTGAGCGGCTGCATGGGTCGCTGCGTTCACAGTGCAGCCTTCGCGGCGATGCTCGTGCAAGAACTGGAAGATCTTCGTGTGACCGCGCATGGCGCTGGCGTCCATAGCCTGGGTCGTGCATCCTTCCGATCGATTGCGGTGCAGCCACTGGACGATTTGGAAATGACCTTCGCGTGCAGCAGCGTCCATGGCATTCGTTGTGCATCCTTCACTGCGATTCGCGTGGAGCCACTGGATGATCTCCAAGTGTCCGTGTGCCGCTGCGTCGTCCATGGCGTTGGTGGTGCACCCTTCATCGCGATGTTCATGAAGCCATTCGACGACGTGGAGATGCCCATTTGACGCTGCAGCGTCCATAGCGCGCGTCGTGCATCCTTCGTGTGGGAATGCGGCATGCAGCCATTGCACGACGTCGAGAAACCCATTCGCTGCAGCATTGTCCATGGCGTCGGTGACCAGGATTGGCGGCGCTGAGGTTGCTCTGTGATTACTGTGCGCATTTTCCAAGTGGAAGGACGCGGTGTAGCGTTGCTGGTGAAGCCACTGCAGGACCGCAAGGTGTCCATTCGAAGCAGCGCCTACGAGACTCTGTCGACTGCAGCCTTCGTTTCGATGAGCGTGCAGCCATTGCACCACTCCAAAGTGTCCATTTGTCGCCGCGAGATCCATTGCGTCTGTGGTGCATCCTTCGTCTCGGTTCGTGTGAAGCCATGTGACGACGTGTAAGTGGCCATTCGCAGCAGCGCCGTCCATAGCGCGCGTCGTGCAGCCTTGCTCGCGGTAGTGCTCGTGCAGCCAGCGCACGGCATCAAGATGTCCATTTCGCGCCGCATTATCCATCGCCGCGTACGAGCCGCCGCTGTTCAAGCCATGCGCTTGGAGCCATTGCATCACGTGCACATGGCCATTCGCGGCAGCACTGTCAATCAATGCGCTGTACAGCCGCCGATTCGCCGTCGTATGGAGCCATTGCAGCGTCTCAAGCTTGCCGTGCGCGGCAGCCGCCGTCAGCGGACGCATGAACGTGATCAGTGCGTTCCATTCTCCGCGTCTGTGGGTCGAGAACCACTGGAGCACGTGCGTCGCGCCATTGCCCGCTGCTGCCTCCAACGCCACCGGGTCGCACAAATCCTGACGATAGTGCGTATGCAGCCACTCGATCATTTGCAAGTCACTGTTCTTGACAGCCTCGCTCATCGCGCCGCGCACGTTGCCCTCAGGTAAGTACTTTTCGCGCAGCCATTGCATTACATGCAGGAATCCGCGCCTCGCAGCCTTGCACATGGCCTTGTCGAACTGCGCCTGCGCATCAAACACATGGCGTCCACCGCTTGCAACAAGTCGTTCGAGCAAGTGGACATTCCCGTCTCGTGCGGCGTTTGCGATTGTCCACTTGTGGGAGACATCTAGAAAGTCGTTGATGGTGAGTATCACGTGCGTCAGCGCGTCCACCTCGGGGCGTTCGCGCACGACCACATGCACGCTGACCAACAGTTGCAGTGCCATTGCCATGCTGCTGGTGTTCTTCTGAGGCTAGGTGCTTGTTCAATGGCGCAATTTCCACAATGGAAATCACGTGCAGATAGCTCCCGAGCCTTCCATTTGGTGCTGAGATCGCACATCTCAGCGACAGAAGGACATGGTTGTGATACTTTGGTATCAACTTGAAGTATCAAGTTCTTCTTCTTCAACGTGGATGGATGAACCAAGTTGAAGTTGGTTTTAGTACGAAGTTCGATTTAACAGGTTTCTTCTCCAGTCGTGCGGTGTTTTAAAATACGAGTCCAACGCATTCAGGAACCAAACAATCCCGCCCGTCTCATTGTGGTGGTGGTGCAAAATGGAGTTTCGGCATTGCGCAAAGAAAAGTATCCAACACCGTATCAACAAATACTCGTTTCACATTCTCGACAAATGCCCGAAAGCTACATGCAGGGTGACTTGATACTTGGCTCGCCACTGACAGAGTTGGTAGTTTTACACGAGCTGGACGACGATCGATGCTCTCGCGCGTGTACATGTAGTCGATCGCGTCGGGGATCTGCTCGAGTCCTTTGAACTTCGCAGGATCGACCTCAGCGGCGAGCTTGTTGATGCTGGCCAATTCAATCAGTTTGTCCATGTGCCGCGCATAGTGTTCGCGAAAGTGGTCCGACATGAAATGAGGATAATGCTGTTGTCGTCAGTGTCAGACGCGCGGTGGTTGATCTCGAGCTTCTGGGCATCCGTGTAGGTCACAGGTTTGAGTTTGCGCCACGGTGGGTCTGGGAAATAAGGTGCGCCAAGCGGCATGAGCGCCATCGTGAGCAGGCACAGCGCACACAAGGACCAGCCAAACACCATGCACGGACGCCAGTGGTACCCACAGATCGGGAAGCAGTCCGAGACAATGCCAACGAATACCTTCAAGGACCATGGGACACCGAGCAGCGTGCGCGCAGTCGTTGTCTCTTGGCCCTCCATGTTGAGGTAGTAGCTCAGAAATGGAGTGACAATGCTTGGCAACATCCCCATGATGAGCCCGACGGCAGCGTACTGGGAGAGCAATCCACACGATTCTTTCGATAGCAGTTTTGGAGCCCCACCGGCATGCAACGCGCTATCTCGGGCGAAATTACTTGGGTGTCTTGAACATACGAGTCGCCGAGAGGAGGGAGCTTGTTGCATGTCGAGCTGAAAAACGAGCGCCTCTCGTGACCAGCTGCGACCTTGGACTCGCAGAATACGTTCTCCAACATCAGGTCTGTAGATTTTCCCGTTTTCTGTCGATTGCGACGCGAATCGAACACTAAACGCAAGCAGTACGAGAGGAAAGTCTTCTGATAGCAATCTTGGTCATCCAACGCGCGAGAGATCGGGTACTTCTACTCTTTGGCGCTGTTGTATTGGCTGCCAGCTCAAGATCTCTCTCTGCAACACCGACTGCACAACTCGGCATGAATGGCAACGGTGCGTTGCATGTCTTGCAACACTTTGGTTCGAAAGGCTGACAAGCCTCGTTTTTCAAAATCTGGGCGTGAGCACACGCAATAGATAGTCGTACACGTTGCAAGATGCTTTTTTTTCATTTTTCATTTCGTTTCGCCTGAAGCCATGAGATTCATGACTCATATGGGTACACAACTGTAACAGGTTCTAAACCGGTTAAAAGAAACCGGTTAGGAAGGCTGTCGACTGCACAGCTGTGATCACTCAGGATTGCAAACTCAACCGTCATTGTGCCACAGTTCTCGATTGATTCAGGGCTGTTTTCTCCAAAAATTGCATGTGCACACGCACTCAAAGGCTCGGTTGACGGGCTAACCAAGCCGGTCGCATGCTATCGCCGAATTCTCGCTTGGCTCCTAAAGCGCTTGCCACTCTTTCCGTATCCAAGTGCGGTTCTGCTCGACTAAATCGTCTACGTTTGCATCGTAAAAGAACGCTCGAGAGCTCTCCGATTAAGATAGCTGCAGCACAAAAGCACCAGCAGGTGACATCTCGTCTTAAATGGTCACCAAGAAAACACATGCCATTGCTTTCAGCTGGTCATCTTTCGTAATATGCGCGCTGGGTGGACGTCTCATGCGCAAATCCAGGATGCGGCGTTCCGTTGTTGAGCCCTTGCACGGCCACCGGGAAAATTGCTTTTTCCTCGATCGAGGCGACGAGGAGCACAGCGACACGAGGAGCTCTGCTGGAGACAAATCCCGCCCGACGCGACAACGCGCGGGACGGAAAAGAGAGCGAAGGATGCGTCTGCAGTCGCCGCATTGCAGTGCAGAACCTGACGTGCGACCGCGCGCACCCACTTGCGATCCGACAACGTGGGAAACCTGACACTGCTCTTTGTTGAGAGGGGGAGGGGCTAAGAATTAAGTCGACACCCAAAGAGGTCGAAAGTGCTGATAAGTCGACGACAATCTCTATAGTGCTCCTCATCCCTGACCCATGTGATCTCGCTTTGTTGTGATCTATGTGTTTTTATTGGCTGAAATTAAGAACAAACATGATTGCCGCCAATGGGAATGGCGCGTTTGAACTATCCACTGTTGCAGCACCCTATGGAATCTGAGAGGGGGAAGGTGTCGACCTTGCGTCCACATCAAACAGCCACCATCGTCAATACCAAAAGAAGGTTCTACCATCTTCAAATATACCCTACAATCACCCACTTTAGGCATTTTCTATCGTGAAACTCCGTCAAATGTACCATATTATCCTCTGTAAACTGGATATATCACCGTGCTTTGAGAAGTCGACGCATCTAGTCAGTTCACGCCCTCTCACGTAACCGTACTGTACCTTCCTCTCTGAACCCCTCTCACCGTGTACCCCCTCACCAGTGTACCCCTCCTCTTTCCCGCCCCACTTTACCGAGCAGCAACTGCGCGAACATATTCCCGAATTTGCGCCGCGAGTGAGAGCTCCTCCGTCAAATTACTTCCCCGCGTTCCGTGCTTCTTCCTCTTCTTCTTCTCTCTCTATAATGGCGTTCAGCTCGAGTGTGCGTGGCTTGTGCGCGGCGGCGGCAGTGGCCGCGTGCGCCGTGCTGCAGATGGCGCCATCCGTGGACGCGTGGGTGCCGCACATCGTGACCAAGGGCAACAAGTTCTTCGACTCGGACACGGGGCTCGAGTTCCGCATCAAGGGCATGGCGTACTACCCGCGTCCGAACGCCGGCGAGTTCTCCAAGGTCGACAACTACGATTGGTCCGCCGACGAACACGAGGCCGTGTGGGCGCCGCACCTCAAGGTCATGCAGGACTTGGGCGTCAACACGATCCGTCTCTACTCGGTGGACCCGAGCAAGTCGCACGACAAGTTCATGTGCGCGTGCTCGGAGGCGGGCATCTACGTGCTCGTGGGCATGGCTGCGCCGTAAGTATTGTTGCTGCTTCCGACTACTGGAATGCATGGCGCGTCTGTCATGGTGAGGATCGTCTCAGAAGCTAACGTGACCCTTTTCTGTTGTTGTGGTTGATATGTTGTGAATGATGGACTGTAGATGCGAGAACTGCGCGATCCAGGATCTGCTGCCACCGAAATGCTACCCAGACGAGATGTTCTCGCGTGTGCAGATGGTGTACAACGCGTTCGCGGTGTACGACAACACGCTGGGGTTCAGTGTCGGTAATGAGAACAACCTCCAGCGTACCTACGTCAAGGACGGTACCCAGACCGCCCCTTGTGTCAAGGCGCTCGTGCGTGATACGCGTAACTACGCTGCGACGTGCTCGGGCAGCATGCGTCAAGTGCCGATCGGTATTGATAACGCTGATATCCAGCCGCGCGAGGAGTTCCTGCAGTACTACGACTGCAGCGTCGACGACAACGAGTACACGCGTGCCGAGTGGCTCGGCTTCAACCCGTACGTGGAGTGCGACCCGAAGACCCACACCACGTACGCGCAGTCGACCGGTCTCCAGTCGCTCATGAAGGAATACAACGCTGTGCAGTACCCGCGTCCGCTCATGTTTGGTGAATACGGCTGCAACTTGGGTGAAAACACCATTGATGGCTACGAGAACCAGCGCGGCTTCTATGACGTGAGTACCTCGGCAGCTTCTTATTCATGAACTTGTCCACATGGGGGAGACAACTAACCATGCTGCTGTTGCTGACTAATCAGGCCAAATGGATGAACGAAGAGAAGGACATGACGGCCCAGATCGTCGGTGGCAACGTGTTCGAGTTTGTCACGGAAATCCCCAACACGGTCGCCAAGGGTACGTTGATTTTGTTCTTGACTCCTTAGATATCTAGGAGGTGCTCTGAACTAACTTTGATATTGTTGTCTAGAATTGACCAAGACCAAGGATGCGGGCAAGTACGGCATTGGCTACTTCTCCCCAGACGACTGCGACCACGACACCATTCCTTGCGTGTTCAACCCGTACCCAGAGTACGACAACCTCAAGGCGGCGTACACCAAGACGGTGGCGTCGACGCTCAAGATGGACGCCTTCACGGTCTCGCGCAACAAGATCCTGAGCTGCCCAGGCAACATCACTACGGACCTCCCTGCCATGCCTTCTGGTACGTTGTGTGTCCATTATCCCCGTCCTAACGACTTTTTTAGAGCCCATGATTGACGGAATTCTGTTATCTGTATGTGTTTCTACAGTTGAAACCTTGGCGTGCTCGGCGGCCCAGCCAGTGTGCAACGGTAAGAAGTCGAACGCGTTCAAGAAGACGTACTCGTTCTCGGTGGCCCCAAAGCTCGGCGACAAGAGCACGCCAACGAACGTCGCGAACGCGCAGTCAACGTCGAGCTCGTCGTCGAACTCGACCTCGTCCACGAGCGCGGCCACGTCGACGTCTGTTGGCGTTCTCTCGGCCGTGCTCTCGCTCGCGATCGCCACACTCATGGCGTGAGCACCGAGAGTTGATGCAGTTGGTCACTAGAATTTTTTGGAGAAAGGGGACCGAAGCACTTTGATTCTTGATGAATGTAATCGTTTTTTTTGATCGTATGAGTCGAGGTGCACTTGCCTCGTTTCTTTTTCGCTTTTTGTTCATGTGTCGTAGTGTCAACAAGTGGCGCCTCTATTTGATTCGTAGAACGGCACTTTTGTTGAGCTTATCGATGTGCTTCATCGCTTCATGTTGTCCACCTTCCTCGATGTGCTGATCTCAACGTCTTCAAAACAGGGATATCTCCTTCGTTCCCATATTCTATTTGCATCAACCATAAATCCAACGATAAATTCGATGAAAAATACGGTGCACTCCAATTTACCTTATGTAAATTACAATACCGCAACTAATCTCGTCAAAAATGGCAAACACCATATTCTACGTCAGTAATGTCACTCATCTGAAGCAAGTAGCGTCGAAGACACATTAATCATGGAGCTGCAACAGTACGTCGTTTCCAATTGTTCGGATACGAATTGTTCTGTCTCTTGCAGTACTGTGTGCCTCTCATTCCCCAAACCAGCCCCACCAACCAACCGCGAAAAGCTCGTTGCCATCAGCGTCATTGGCACAGAAACGGAAGCGCATCGCTCGCTGCCTTCGTGACAGGACTAAATAGGAATACAGACACAATGGGTCGCAAGGGAGGACGTGGACTGAGCACGCTGGTGCGCGCGGAGGAGGCTGCCGAGGAGGAGATCCTCGAGACGCCGGCGCTGAGCTCGTTCGCAGAAGCCGGCGCGCACTCGGACGGTGACGACGACGAGGACGAGGAGGACGAGGACGAAGAAGCCGAGCTCGAGCGCCGTCTCGTTGAGGAGAAGCTCCGCGAGGAGGAGCAGACCAAGAACCAGGCCGAGAACAAGGGCATCTACAACAAGGACGCGCTGCTGACGATTGCGTCCGAGTGGGACAAGGAGAAGCCGCTCGCGTGGGTCGAGACGCTCGACACGTGCGAGTTCCCGTTGGAGTTGGAGAACGTGCACGATGATCTGAAGCGCGAGGTCGCGTTCTACAATCAGACGCTTGCGAGCGTGCGTTTCGCACGCGACCGGCTCAAGCGCGAGAACATTGCGTACAAGCGTCCCGAGGACTACTTTGCCGAGATGCTCAAGAGCGACGCGCACATGGCCAAGGTCAAGGACAAGCTCATCTACGAGCAGAAGAAGATCACAGCCGTCGAGGAGCGCAAGAAGTCGCAGGCACACCGCAAGGTGGCCAAGGAGATCCAGGCAGAGAAGTTGAAGCAGCGCGCACAACAGAAGAAGGAGACGCTCGAAGCCGTCAAGCAGTGGAAGAAGCGGAAAAACAGCGACAAGAACGGTCTCGGCGACGACAACGACGAGCAGCTCGAGTCGATTGTGAGCGAGAACAACAGCAACAAGCGCAAGCGCGCCGACGACAAGAACGACTCGTCGAGCAAGAAGCCCCGCGTGAACCGCGCGCGTGAGGCTAAGGACAAGAAGTTCGGCTTTGGCGGCAAGAAGCGCTTCGCCAAGCGCAACTCGAAGGAGAGCACCAACGATTTCTCGCAGTTCCCTGGTGCGCGCAAGGGTGCGCGTGGCGGCAAACCTGCAGCTGCTGTCCGCGCTGGTGCCTCCAAGGGCAAGGCCACACCCAAGGGCGGCAAGCGCGCCGGCAAGGATAAACGCTCCAACCAGCGCGCCAACACCAGACGATAAGCAGTAGCACTAAAGCAGAGACTACACACTCCCAGTGAACAAGGACGGCGCTGGATGAAAGAGAAAGCAATCATAGACGTTGACGCTCGGTACCCTGAGAGTTCTTCACACGTAAAACGCAGCATGTGCCACGCTGGGAGTCAATATATAGAGATGTTTTATTTTCCCCCATACATGCCTCGCTCTTTTTACAATGATGCGTTCTCTCTTAAATCGATATTTGTCAGTACGTTGCTGGGATCTGCCATACTGTTTCCTGCGTGACTCGATTGAAGTAGTAGACTTGCTGCGACTGGGGATCAAACACTTCTTCCCACGCATCCTGGGCATTTGGAACGATCGTCGCTGGTGCTGGTGTTGCTAACGCTGCCTCACTTTCGTTGTAGTATGGAGTTGAGTCGCACTGCGCCGATACATAAACTCCTGCTGCATCTCCGCTCCATTCACTATTGCAAGCCTCGTAGCTGCACTCGCCAGAGTTTATGGCATTCTGGTACGCGGTTGTTGAGTCATTTGTTGCGTATGATTGCTGACCACTGGCGTACGCATTCCAATCTCCAGTTTCCGCTTCATAGCCACAGGATGTTAATGTCGCTGCCGGTAATGGATATGCCGCATCGGGATATTGCTGCTGCGCCGATGAAGTGTCATATCCATCCCAAGTACCTGAGTCTGCAGAGTAGCCATATGGATCGGTCATGGCGGTGCCAGCATAGTTGGCACTTCCCGTATTGTTGTCGTAGGCGAAGGTCGATTGATCGTATTCGTAGCCTTGCCAAGCCGTGGAATTTCCGTCGGGTGCGTAGAAATACTCGCTGCTATCCACGAGAGGAGCTGCTGTCCAAGTGGATTGTACTTCGCCACCAGTAGTGGTTTCTGGGTAGGGGGTATCCGTTGTCGTATCCATTGAAGCCACAGCCATACTCGTAGTTGTTGTAGTGCGTCGACGAACCAGAGTAGTCGTATCCGTAGGCAGCACCTAGGTCAGTAGTGTTGGCAGATGAGTACGCATACTCCGCGTACGATCCCACCGCTTGGCTCGCTGGTTCGTCTCGAATGGACTTAGCCTCCATCGTCACTGGTTTCGCGGTAGTTTGAGGAGTACTCGTAGCTGCTGGGGATGATGGCGCAGTAGCACTATCCTTACCAGTTGGAGCTCCAACACTCGTAGTTACAGCAGCAGCTCGTGCTTTGTTTTGCTTCATAACGTCTCGTTTCTCCTTCCGCTCGATTATTTTCAGTCGCTTCCACGCTCAGAACCGCTCCGCCCTACGATAACCCAAAACGAAGCAAAACGTGAGAAACAGCGCCAAGTAAAATGGGTAGACAAGCAAGACCCATCCAAAGCACTCACAGTGAATGGCTGACCCACACGATCCGCTTCGGATCCATCGAGAACTCGACCAGGTACATCACAAACATGTACTCAACCTCCCCATGCTCTTCACTAGCACCATCGGTGGCGATTCGTTCATGCTCTTCCTTGGACTCTGTAAAATGGACAAATTGCGCGAGAGGGATGCTTCGTTCTGTGAGCTTCTCCTTCACGTCGATGTCCACCAAACTCTCGTTCTCGTCCTCTTTCTCATCAGTACTCCAGTGTGCCAGATGATGCCACGCAGATAGATTCGCAAGCGCTCTCTCCGTGTTTTTCTTCTTCATCGGCGGATCAATAGCGATGCGCTTCAAGCGAAGTGTCTGCCGATTCTTGATCCATCCGCGCAGATCCTCGGTCGTATCAATCTCCTTGGAGTCTGGAACTGCTCGACCAATGCCGGGTAACGGGATCCCCACACGCATGTACTCGTGCGGGAGCAGACTGAACATCCGCGCCCGGATCGTAAGCTGTCGATGCTGCAGTGCATTCATCTCCCGCAGTCGCTTTCTTACTGTCGTGTCGCTCTCCAGTGGTTTTGCGATGCCAAGAAAGTTGCGCAGCAGGTACACAAACTGCTTCTCCTTCTTGGCGTCGGCCTTGAGCTGCAGCCAGTGCTCGTGCTTGGCGTGTTTTAGCTTCCCGACAGTGTGCTTTGCACGCACGACGCGGACTTGGACACGCCAGAATCGCTGGATCTTCAGCGCGCACCGTTCGCACAGCGCCTGCAATGCGCGCTGCCGCATCTTTTCGACGTCGGTGCGATCGCGCGCCTCGATCTCGTCGGCAATCTGCTTGGCGCGCGCAATCACTTTCAAGGTCTGCAGTCGCACTCGCTTGACTTCACCGCACAGCTCGACGGGATGCCTCGTCGAGACGCATTTCCCGCACACGCGATTCTTTTGCTTCTTCTCGCAGTGTACACACTCCCACTGCACTGCACGTGCGGCTGCTTCCAGTTTGCTAAGTTTTGCGATTGGCGTTGAGGAATTGTCCAGATCACCATCATCGTCGTTGCTGTTGTCCATACACGCTGTACACATTTCTAACAGCACATTGGACTTGTGACTTGCTTGTAACCCGCCTCGGCGATGCGTGAACGCAAAGCACACATCACAAAAGAGCGCTTCACGCTCTTCATTTTCATTTACTGAGGTTGCTGATTTCTGACGGAGGAGTGGATTCTTTCTCTTGAGATCAGACTTTGGGAGACATGTGAGGCACTTTCGAGACGCGACTTGGAACTGGCAGAGTCCACAGAGCGGAATCTTTTCCATCTCGTGTGGCTGTTTCGACTTTTGTAGCTCTTCAATACCACTAGCAATGGCACTTGCACTTGGGTCCTGTTGATCCTGGGGCTTTGTGTCAGTCTTCCCCGAGTTCTTGTTCGCATGCTGGTCAATCTCACCTTCCTGCTTTGTTGGTTTGTCTCCCTTATGGAACATAGGCAAACACGCACCACAAAAGTACTCGTCGCAGTCGTAGCAGAACCACTCGGCGCATTTCTCGCACTCGGGCTTGCCGTCGCAGTGGATCTTGAGCATCGCGTTTTCTGCAGGGTACGGCACAACTTCGGTGCTCACGTCCTCTGCTCGCAGCACGCGCGGCTTCTCCCACGTCGAGTGCCCGGTCTTCGGGTTCACCCAATATGGCAACCCCCACTCCGGATCCAAGTACTTCTCGTAGACCTGCTGCATGCACATGCGGTGCTGCTTCTTCGCGAGAAAAGAGCGCACATGTGCCTGCAAACGGATCACAGCACGCGCTTTGGACTCCTTCTCGAGCTGCTGCCGCATTTGCAGCCGCAACAGCAGCCCGTGCTTCAAGTTGCTCTCGCGTTGGAATAATCGCTGAATTGACTGGCAGCGCGTATTCAGCACCTCCATCACGTACGCTGACAGCCATTGCACCAGTGGACGAAGATCAGGAAGCACAAACAGAAAATCCCAGAGCAGCGTGAACAGCTGTGCGTCGCTGCCGGCGTACTTGCTCCACCAGATCGTCACGCGCGTGAGTTTGATCTCGCCCATCAAGCGGAGTACGTGTCCGAATTCGTCAAACGCCAGCGCGCGCTTGGATGCCCCACCTGCCTTTGCGAGCGCAACATCGACGTCCGTCATCGAGAAGAATGTCGGCGTCGCAGCTTTGCTCTTGGCTTTGGGGGAATTCGCTTTGCCGTTCCCTGGCTTAGTCTTTGAGTTGTCTCCGGTCTCTTGATAGTGCTTGTTCACGGCTTTGAAGAGCGCGACGACTCGAGAACGGTCCAATTTGGTCGGTGACAGCATTTTTTCCAAGTCCACGTCTTTCCATTTGGTAAAGTCTTTGGCTCCAGATACGACCAGGAACACCATTTGCATAATCGGGAACGACGGTGTGGCGGTGGCAGCAGATCGCTTGCCAGGCTGAAGCTTCCCTGTTTTAGCCTTCTGAGGATGCAGATAGTTCTTCATGGCGTCTTCAAATGGATGGCTCAGTGAGTCAAAGATGATCTCATCGGTCAAATGCTGGATGCACACTCGTAGACTCTCCTGGCAGAAAAGCTGAGTCTCTTCCTGCTTGCGGATTTTGGTCAGGAGAGTCGACATTCTACATCGGAAAACAAGCTTCTGTCGCACCCATTTCTGCAATCTGGTTACCATAGCAAACTGTTTCCTCCTCTCGAGCGTCCAAAGATGCGCGAGTCGCTGGGTACGTTTTTGTTTGAGCCATCGTTGGATCTTCTCAGCTGCTCGCACATACCTGACGCCTTTGTGCCACTTCCACTTTATGATGAACGCATGCAATTGCTTTTCTGCCTTCATATGTCGGAAAACTGTCCGCGCCTGAGTCCCACGAACGCGGGACTGAATACGAATGGCAGCTCGACGAAGCTGCAGAACACGCGCCTCGACATTTTGCGCTTCTCTTCGCCAATGTCTCCGCATAAAGTGACATGCTGCACGTGGCGACGGTAGCAGCATTGGATCTTCTTGGCAAAGTCATCGTTTGTTCCCACTCGTTTGCCGTCACTGTGCGCGATGGACTTGAGCGCATTGACGAACTTTGGTGTGCCTTTCTTTTTGGTGTCACTCTGCACCGGAGCTGATGAGATTACAGAAGATGCGCCACCTCGGCCATTCGCGGCTCGTTTCGAGGATTATAACCTAATCTGTTTCTCGGTTATGCGTTGCCGCCTCGCGAGTTTCGTTCACGAGTCAGGTTCGTGATGTACTTGCGCTGCTGGATCCACCTTCGAAGGTTCTTTTGAATTCGAATCGCAGCAGCTCGAGTTCGTTCTTGCTTGATCGCGAACACGTTGAGCCATTTCTAGAGCTTTTGATCCGCCACAGCTTGCCTACGAGCACTCACACCGAACCACGTGCACACGCGGCGCGCGATGATCTGAGCGGCATGCAGTCGTCTGGTGAGGTAAATGAGTTTCCAGAGCCTCCTTTTCACTGCAAACGGGTACAACGCGCGCTTGCAGATCAGGAACGCAGCCCCCTGTCGATCCAGTTTCCACTGAATCAACGCTTCATTCGACACATTTCTCGCGAGAATCGCCGCCACGAGTTTCTCTCGTTTCTCGCGACGAATCTGGTTTCGCACAGCTACTCTCACGCGATGACCGCGATAGACCTTCTGGATGCGAATCGCGGCGCGAATGGATTTCGAATGGAGAAATGTCGTAACGAGTCGATTTTTCTTCAGCTGTTGGTTCTGAAACAACTTTTGCAGGTACAGCGCGCTTTCTTTGCGTTTCTGTCGCTGCTGGGTCACTCGGTGATGAAGGAATCGACGCCAGACCATTTGAATCTTCAGCGCTTGGTGGATCCGGTACTTTATTCGGAAATCCAGCAGCTTGGTCGCCTGGAGTTGCCGCTCAGCGAGTAGTTTGCGAAGTCGATGAGCGTGTCTGCGTGCCCTGTGACCTCTGTATACTCGGGAGATGGTCGCAGCCGCACGCTGGTGGGCTATTCGACGCAATTTGAATGTGACGACATGCCACTGCGCAAAATACAGTTTGTAGAAGCGATTCTGGAATCTCATCAGGACGTGACGAATGACGTCAATCGATCGTTCTTGACAGAAATTCTTCAGGTTCCGCTCAAATATAAACTGAGAAAGGATTGCGACTGAGTCAACAGCGTCTTCAGCTCTGCCGCCGCTTTCTCGACTTGCAGCTGAGAATACAAGAGCTGTCGCTTTCGCGCTTCAACCGCGTCTCGCATATCTTGGTCGATTGAGTGATCGTTAATCTTGTCTTGACCACTTTGGTGTGTAAACGCATGAGACGGGTCGCGACGTGGCTCTGCGAGGCTCCCATTGTTTCGCTTTGGCGAACGCTCCATTGGCTCCATAGGCGTCGAATGCTTCTTAGTTTCATCGTTACGCTGCTTGTGTTCTTTTCGCTCACCGTCCTCCTGAATCACTTGCTGCGCTCGCAATTTGTCTTCTTCGCCTTTCTTCCGTTTCTTTCGGATCGCTAGCAAGGCGCGATACGCATCTTTGCCAGACACATTCTCGATATCTCCAAATCCTGTAGCTTCCTCCGCTTGGCGTTGGCTTGAAGTCTTAATGTTTTCGGTCGCATACTTTTGTTGGCACTGGGCTGCTATTGGCTTTTGGTTTCGCGGCGGTGGCTGCTGCAGGATCTGGCGCACTAGGATGGTGTCTACCTGTTCGAGACGTGCACCGCGCTCAATGTCTCGAAGCGTGGTCTGTAGTTGCGCTAACTTGTCCATGTCATCGTGCCATCGAACCTTCCTACCTGGATCATGTCGTCCCTACAAAAAACAACACACTTTTGGGACTTTGCAATCCAGGATCCACGTCGTTTCGTGTCCCTTTATTCTCAGAATCAGATACGCCGAAAAGCTCAACCAAACATAAATTGCCTCAACCGACATATCGTGAGTGTAAATGGCGGCAAATCATGCATTTCAAATAGCAATTACCTGAGTGCGTCCGTACTAATATTCACACGACCAGCGCTGCTGCTTTATCTCGTGTCTAGGAGGAATATGGTATCCCGTGCTGCTGCATGTACGTCATGAGAATGTGTCGTTCGTTGGGCGGCAGCATGTTGAGCTTCTGCGGCGTCATGTCACGCGCGAGCTCTGTGATGGCATCAAAAGTGCCATTGCCCTGGCTTGGTGGTGCGGCTGACACTGGTGGTTGTTGGTGGTACTGGTGCTCATCGGGACGCAGACGCTTTGGATCTGCTTGTGGCTCGGGTGCAAGTGGCCGCTTCGCTAGGCGAGGATCGCGAGCGCGTCGCGGATCACGATTCACTGGTGGCTGCGCTTGCATCGGAGGTGGGGGGCCACTGGTCGGTGGCACCATCGCCATCACTGGAGGTGGTGGAGCTTGGTACGAAGGAACGGGAGCAGACTGCATTGGAATCGCAGGCGCTGGAGCCTGCATGAGCCCCGCGAGGGGACCTGGACGAGCGCTCCATCGTGTACCGCCAGACTTGGTTGGCGGCACAGCGGGAGGTGGCACCATGGGCATAGGTGGAGGTCCTGGAGGTGCCATGCCAAGGATCCCTCCTCCACCTGGAGCACCATTCAGGGGCGATCGCTGTGGAGGTGGCGCTAAAGGACGCCCTAATAGAGGAGGTGGCGCATGAAGATGGGACGGAGCCTACAACGCACAAGACATATCCCACAGAGTCAGGATCAAAGCATAAGGCAGTACGGAGTCAGCAAGCATCAACATACCGACAGCAGCGCCGGTTGTGTCTCGGACGGCGACGGAATCGGGATGTTGAGCGTCTTGAAGCTCTGGACGATCGCATGCGTGAGCGCCGGGTTCGCGGTCAAGATGCTCTTCGTGTAGTCCGGTCGCTGCCGCGCGTGCTCCTTGAGATCCACGAGCATATCGTACAGTTTCAGCGGTCCGAACCGGGAGATCGCGTTCTCGATCGCGTGGATGATCACTTCGCCGCTCACGCTCGGCGTGTGCTTCTCGTACGAGTGGCCGCCGTTGTTGTTGTTGCTGCTGCTGTTTGACTTGTCGCCACCGTCCGCGAAATCCACGCGCAGGTTGCGACCGTTGATCTCGTAGCCGTTCAGATTGCGCATCGCGCTGAGTGCCGTCGCGCCGTCTGCGTACTCGCAAAAGCCGTAGCCCTTGGGCTTCCCGGTTTCGCGATCTGTCACCAATCTGCCAATACAGCAAAGGGAATATGAGCGATCACATGCACACAGCAGTATACCCCCCCTTGTATGAGGTTCTGTCATCTTCATACCGGAAGTTGATGACGGAGCCTGCCTCCGAGAAGATCTCCTTGAGCATGTCTTCGGTCACATCGTACGGGATGTTTCCAACTGCACAGAGCCAACACATAAACACAGCCATATCTCACTCAATATCAGCTCAATTTCAACACAACGACCACCAAAACGAAGCTCTGCATGCGGAGACTCGCATAATCGCATCACTAGCTATGGCAGTCCGCAGGATACGCACCGAAAACGCTCCGCTCCTTGGCCGTGCTCGTGCGCGCCTTGTTTGCTGCATTCATGATGGTGATCGCGCGCAATAAAGCGACTGCATCGACCAAGGGAAACCAAAAGCCAAACAAGTGGTACACAGATGGTACACTGGTGGCACATTCGCTGCATCTGAGTATGATTCCGTCTCTTCACATATCTGAGCGGATCAGCCGCATTTCGACTGAAAGGTCGTGGGGCTGAAGGTGGCGGAAACTATGGAAATGCCAGCACAAGATCCGCTTTCGGCGGCGACCCATTGCACATTTTCTCGGTGACTGCAGCAGCGCTCCGTGGAAGAGATGTTGCGGTGCTGAAGACTTACTGTGGAGCGTGCTCATTGCCAGCGTGTAGCTCTTTACAAACCGTGCTGTTTCGTGCGCGAAAGTTGGATCGATAGCCATGAGGTAATGTGTGGAGCTCTGCTGTCGTCACGTATTTCTCTGTCGATGCATGCTTGATCTGCTAAACGATGCCCATTTCTCTCGCTTGTGTGTGTGGTTCCGTGCGTCCTGGCTATGCTTTGGATGCAGTGATGTATTTGGTGCAGGAGCGTACCTGGTGATGCCGACCGAGGCGGAGCAGTTGATCGAGTGCTTGAAGGAGCAGCCGCTTGACCAGATTGGATGCTCCAAGGACTGGATCGCATACCACCACGTGATGGAGAAGTTGAATCTGCAAGCGCACCAGTCGGCACAGCGCAAGCATGACAACTTTGTGGTTGAGGGTGTGCTCACGTACCAAAAGTTTCCGACGGTTGTGCTCAATCTGCTGGCGCTCGAGCTCTGGAAATCCAATGTGTTCCCGCTTCTGCAGTGTCAGGACAGCGAGGCAGCGTCACTTCGGCTCTACTCCATCGTGAGCACTCTCACTTTCTCTGTATGGTTCTGCTCGCTTCATCAATGCCGTAGGACTAACCCGTTCGTCTATGCGCTTCCTCTCCTTGCAGATCTACCACGAGGCGACGTTGACGAACCTCTTGGAAGTCGCGTTCTACCACGAGCACGTCATCGAGGCGATCGACGATGACCTGATGCTTGAGGCCATCGACTATTGCATGCGCAAAGTCACGTGGCTCATCGGGTTGCCGCGCGATGCGATCTCCGCGAACACGCGGTTCCACAAGTCTGGCAAAGAGATCGTGCAGATGATGAACGCGCAGTCGACCAAGCAGGAGCTCCAGCGCCAGCAACTCGAGATCGAGTTCTGCATCGCGGTGCGATGCGTGACGATGCTGCGCTACATCGCGGAACGCCTGCATCTGTTGCCGCTGAGCATCGTATCGCGGCTTCTCGACAAACACGACGTGCTTCTCTCGCTCGCCGTGCTCATCGAGAACCCGCCGTGGACCCACAAAATGACGGTGACGACAGGCAAAGATGAGCCCAAGCAAGTCAAGTGGAAAAAGTTCGTGAATCAGAAATGGGTCTTTGCCGAGTCGAGCGATCTACTCGTGCTCACGACAACGGAAGTGCAAGTGTGGCTCGCGATCTATTACCTGCTGTGCACCAAGTCGGCGCGCGAGCACTACGAAGTCACGCAGTTCCGGAAAGACCAGCTGCTGCGCATCCGCAAGCACCTGAACGACTTGCTGCTGGACCAGTTGCCATTGCTCGCCGATATCCAGCAGTACTTGGACGAGCTCTCGATCGTTCAAGTTGGCGCGGCATTGGGGAACCGCAGCAGCCTGGTGATGGAGGCTGTGCCGTATCTGCGCCTCGCGATTCTGCGCCGATTTCTCGATCGGTATGCGCAAGTCGCGCAGCGATTCGATGAGCTGAGTCGTACGATGAGCCGAGGAGACGATCTGAAGGAACTCGCCGAGGTGTATCAGATGGAAGGCATCGACGAGTTGCTGGATGCAGAAGCTTCCAAGTCGGATTCCCTGGGCAACGGTGGGAAGACGAACAACCAGAAAGATAAGACACAAGGCAAAGGTGACCAAGAGAAGCAGGAAGCGGATGTAGAGCCTATCGTACCTCATACGGTCAAGCTGCGTTTTTGCAATCGCAAATCCATTGCCGCACAGAAAGCCAAGAAGGCGCCTCTTATCGTCGATCTGGACAACAATGAGCACACTGGAAACGACCCAAGCAAAGATGGCGATGATACCATTGAGGTCGAGTGCCGTGTCAACTTGGCAACATGCAAGGTCATGGAGACGAAATCGCATCGATACCATCGCTATGTGCTCCATGTTGCTGCTGCTTCTGCTGAAAATACCATTATCCAGTGTTATGCGTCCGCAGAAGCACAAATCTGGTTCAGTGACCCAGACAATTCCCTTGCCGAGTCTTCTCCTGCAGTGGCGCTCACGAAGGACGATCTGAAACTTCCGGTTCCTCTAGCGTCAGGCAAACGCGAGAAACTTTGGACACAGATCGGATCGCTGCAAGAAGCTAGCACAGTCGTCGTGCAATGCCAATTTGCATCAGCGGAGACAGACAGCAACCAAGATGAAGCGGAGCACGGAGAGAGTAACGTACCTGGGTATCACCTTGGAGCGATCTTTTTGTCTGTGCCTTGCTAATACGGTGATCAGTGTCTTTTTGGTTGACCTACTGACAGAGAAAGCCAAAACACCACGGCTCAATCACTCAATCGAATCAACCGCACTCGTGCATATATTTCCAGTGCTTTCGTTTTTTGTTTTAGTCTTCTGGTCATCCGTATGCACTACTGTCGTCCATTCAAAAGAGCGTATCATTTGTTTCTTTTTTTTCACCTTCATTCCAGTGTACACCACTCCTTTCCTTCGTATCCTTCATGTTACTGCGCTCGGAAACTAGTTTGCCGCAGCATTTGCATCGAAATCCTTTGGAAGGATCCCATCACTAATCGCTCGCGCCACAATTGACTTGAACAGCGCCGCTGCGTTTGGAATGTCGAGCGCGACATCGCCAAGCACCATTTTGAAGCGCACAAAGCCCTTGTTCAGCTGCTCCGACGAAATGATTTCTTGTGAGACCAGATACGCCAGAAGCGACGACATCGCGACACCACTCGCTTCACCGCCTTCTTCAAGCGCGTTGGTGATACCACGCTTCACCACTTCATGGTGGAAATGTGGCACATTGAGCTCACGAACACAACGAGCTGCTTCTTCCAGATCGCTGGACAGAAGGTACTCCTTCGTGAGCTGGTCAATCGCGACCTTCAACTCCTCCACTGGGCGACCATCTCCTGGACCCCACGCTTTCTCCATACGAGCAGTTCCGTGGTTGATGCTGAGCTTCTTGATGGCTTCAGCAGCGATATCAGGCGCGTATCGGTTGATAAACGGATCTTCCAAAAAGCTAGGCGGCACAATTTCATCCACGACGCCGCGGGCGATGAAAATCGCTAGCATGGACTTCGCACTGCATGCAAAAACGACAACGAAGATCGTTACTTTCCACAATCTTTCACCACGGTATGGGTGGCTTCAAATACGTACGTTGGGATATCGATCTGCAAATCTTCTGCAAGGAGAAGCACACGACGGAATCCCATGGAGATCTGTGAAGGTGTCAACCCGTTCAGATACAGCTCTGACAGAAGACGCGACACCAGTTCACGCTCTTTGTCGTTCTTGTCCATCGAGATCGTGATGGCGCGCTTCACGACTTCGTAGTTGAATTCATCTCCGTTCAGCTCCTTCAATGAGCTACAGCATGACGATAATGAGTGAGCCATACCACCCAAGAAGCTCTTCTCCATCTTTTTACAGAACGAGATGAAGCTTACCTTTTGACTTCGTCAGCATCACCACTGATCAGGTATTCATCAATGATCTCAATGATGCGCTTTTTAATTTCTGGCGGAGGGTTCACCGCCAATTCTTTTGCTGCCAGCTCATCTGGCTCCAAATTTACAGGAGTCGCTTTCTTCACTGGAGAAGTCGAGGTCGATACCAAAATTACATTTTCCTCGGCTTCACTATCGTAGTTTGGATCGTTGTCATCCACGGCTGCAACAGCCGTCAAAATCTCTTCCGGTTTTCCCCACACTCCTTTCTGCCCACCACCCATGCGCTTGCTTAGGTCGCGCGACTTGCTGCGTTCCTTACGAGGTGCTAATGGCTTCTCGGCTCCACCTCCGCCGCTGCTGGAGATTGGCGCGACCGTAGTTGCGGCTTCGATTTCTACACAGCATACGCCCATACACGTCTACGTTAGCATACACGCCACACACGCTTCCATACACATGACGTTTACGTCGATCACTCTCAAAAAAGAATATACACGCTTGTATCTACGTTTCTGCTACGAACGCTCTTTCATGTGGCCACAACGAGAACAAATGCGCAAAAAGGTAAATGCACACGTACCACCTGCTAAACTCGCCATTGTTCGTATCTTTTTTTTACGACAATGAAAAGATTGCTCTCAATTCGATCTTCCAGTCGTTCTCGAACACGCGGAGACAAAACTCTTTTTCACCAGCGACGACGAAGGAGGAGGCTGGGAGAGCGTATGCGGCGGCAGCAGCAGAGGCTCCTAGCTGCGCGAGACAGGGGGACAGAGAAGGCGATGGGGAGAAAGAACGGCACGGCGTCCTTCGCTTCCTTCGACACTTGCGTACTTTGCGGCTTGTTGGCAACTGAATGCGCGCTTGGAATGATCGTAGGGGAGGCGCAAAAAACTGCTCAACTTCAAAGTCCCCTATCGCAATTCGTTTTTGAATCGTGATTTTTTAAAAAATGAATTGCGGTTCGATTGTGCCTTGAAGGAAGGAACAATCAATCACAGGCGAAGATCATTGTGGATATGAGGGGCGGATGAGGCAACTTGAATGAGATATTACGGTATTATTTAAAAATCAAATGCTGCAGATGCAGTTAATGAGCGCTTCGCTTTGCATCCCCCTTACGAGCAGCACGGGTCGGCCGAAGCAGGGATCTTGGCAGTGTCCTGCGCAAAGAGAAAGTAGCCGAGCGAGAAGCCGAGCACGATGCTCCCAATGAGCGCCACGTCGTACGTCATCGTCGCGAGCATCAGCAGATACGCGAGGAACATACGCAGGCCGCGCAGCAGACTGTCGCCAAAATGCTCCCAATCGCTCACTTTCGCTGGATAATACGATGCAGGCGCACTGGTATTCGCGCTGGTGTCATTGGAAAAGTACTTGCTGCTAGGGAGCGCCGTGCTTGACCGCGTCGTCGTCGGAGCGGGAATCGAGCGCGACGAGATCGACACCGACGTGATCGTCGCGGGAACGCCTTGCACTGATCCAGCACTGGAGACACGCACGTCGCCATCATTTCGCTGTGTTGTTGCAGGCTGCCGCTCGCTATTCGTTGTTTGTCGACTCGTCGACTCGAACCTCATGAGCGCAGGAATGCCGTCTCCATTGCTGTTGCTGCCATTACTTCCATCGCCTCGACCGTTTTCTGAATCGTAGTAGTGCTGCGACGCTGTCAGTGCGGCCATGCGCTGTCGCTTGGCGAACTCCTTGGTTTCCTGGATCTTGTTGCCGCTCTGCGTCGTTAAATACTGCGCCGAGAGCGCCATGAGGAACACCGCGACAGACGCGATGACGGCGCGGCCGACGCTCGTGACGCCGAACACCTGCGCCCAGAGCATGACGCAATCGTCCGCGGGGTCGGCGCTCGCCCACTTGAGCCCGTTCGTGCCCATGACCATGCCGCTGCCCATGCAGAACGGCGCCATCGCTGCTCCTGATGGCACGCTGAGAGTCTTCTGCTTGTGGTCGCTCCTTTGAGTCTAAGTTAGGTACGCGCTGATCGAGCCCGTCTCTTGTAGCGGGAATTTATTATTTGTTCTGTTTTTTTTAATATATATTCTCGGAAAGCTTTGGAACCTTGTTTAGTGAGGATGTTTTAGCCAATCATATGGGTGTGTTGGTGCAGCACAATGGGTTTCAGCCAATCGTGTTGATGTATTGGTGCAACACGATGGAAGAGGACAAAGACAGCTCTCCCATTCTCAGACACTAATTAGGGAAAACATCCCGAAAAGAACGATCCTGGAAACCAGACTGTGCGACAACTGGACCTTTTCACGACCTAACGAAAAGGCACGAGTCTCGTGAAAACTATCGGATGATCTACACCACACAATCACAAAACGCGGTGTTCATATTGAAATTGGCCTACAAAAGGGTGAAATAGCATCCAGCATGACGCTCATTGTACCGGAAAGTCTCTCTCGTTTTGGTATTCTCAATGCTTTCCGATAAATTTCCGTTCAGTGCACGCAATTGTTGAATGGACCTCCATCAATAATATCGTACACTTCAAGCAAAATGCTGCATTTAAACAGGCTTTCCAGTTGTTCGAAAGTGATGTCCAAGCTTTGTCTGCAGCAACTTTGCATATTTAAAGAGGGTATACTTTTAGATAAAAGGATTTTTCAAACTCTTCTCAACTGCTCGTGTCGACTCGCAGTTTTGCGAGTGTCTCGGTTCCATTTCTCGAGTGTTCAGTCAACAATAGCCACTCACTGCAACGTGTGCAGTGAACCTCACACTCGTCAAAGTCCGTCGTCACCGCCAAGAAGCGAACTGCAGCACGCGACAACGCGCCACGGCCATGAGCACGAGGAGACCCGCCACCAGTAGCTGCAGAGGCCGCCTGCACATGCGCACGCTCGCAGTGACGCTGTACGCGCTCTGCTGTGTGCTCTGGAGCAGCGCAGGCAGCCTGGTCGCCGCCGAAATGGACATGATGGACATGCCGGTACGTTTTTTGGAAGCGTTTGACCCTTACTTGTGGTTGATTGCGGTATTGACATTATTTATGCCGGTGGTATTGTCATCGCAGTCGGATCCCGTAAGTGGCGAGATGGTGATGAGTGAGGCATACCACTTTGACTTGAAGAACGGACAGCGCTTGCGCTTTGCCAAGCAGGACACGCTGACGCAGTTCCTCCACGATCCGGTACGCTTTCTCTATGAAAATGCAACCTCCCCATTGCAAATACGATGCTGATTGTGCCTTGATGTCTATTAGAAAACCGGTCTGAAAGCTGCGGAATCGGTGGATGCCCCCGCTGGCAACGATAACGACGACGAGTCTTCGGTGTTGTGTCCTGTTTGCGGCATGGAGACGTCTGCGCATGGTGGACCACAGGTGTCCATGCAGCATGGCGAGCAGATCATCAAGACGTGCAGCTTGACGCATGCGCATCAGGTGTACAACCAGATCTTGCTTTTCCAAGACGACAGCAGCGCCAAAACGGGTGCCGCAGCTCCAGCAGACTCAGCAGATTTCTGTACTGGACCTGGCACCACGATGCTGAACGGGTTCTCTTTTGCACGAAATGGTGCTCCATGCGTGTTGCTGTGGTTCCCGGGCTGGGTGTTGTCCACGCGCTGGTTGTACGCGCTCGGGTGCGTGTTCGTGGCGCTGGTCGCGGTGTTTAACGAGTACTTGCTGCACCTGCGCCGCCTTTTGCGCAAGGAGAGCACGACGCTGAAGCGGCTCCGAAGCGTGCCGAATGGGTCGAACGGTGTCAACAGTGCGAACACGAGTCTGTCGACGTCGGAAGTGACGCAGTTGCTGCGCTCGTCGTCGTACCACTCGGCGGCGTCGCAGTCGTGCTGCCCGCCGTGGTTCCGCACGCTGACGCCCGAGACGCAGCACCTCATCCACTGCTTCCTGCACGGGTTCACGATATTGATTGCGTACATGCTGATGCTCGTGTCGATGACGTACGACTGGACGCTCTTCCTGAGCGTCATCGGCGGCTACGTCGTTGGCCACTACGTCTTTGGCGAACGCCGCGATTCCATGGTCGAGCTCGACCAAGTCAACTTTCCATGACACGCATTGCGCAGTAAGTAGTAGTAAATAGGATTTGAAAGTGCGTGAGAGTTGGGAAATGATAGAAAGGATCAAGGAGAACGAAGCTGGTCTGGTGTGCTCCAGTGTTTGCGATTAACAAAGCGAGCGATATGGAAAGCGCAAGTCAATATGCGAAGGAATGAAATATATAAATCACTCTTTTCTTACTAGTTCGTCGCCATCTGCGTCTGCGTTTGATCTCTCAATGCACACCACACCAATGACCTGAAGCGTCCTGTCGACATTGTTCCTTCTTTTTTGCGCCTCAAGGCTCCACATACAACTACAAAAACCAAACTCTCCGCTCTTCTTACATCGCCAACACGGCGACGACTGCGGCCGAGACGACGGACGCGGCGAGACCCACGGCCGTGTGGAAGCCGGAGGCGCTGCTCGTCTTGTCGCTCGTGGACGACGTGTTGTCTCCCGAGGACGTGGAAGGCGACGTGCCGTCCGTGGCGCTGTTGGTGGGCTCCTTGGTGTCGGTGAGCTTGGTGGCCTTGGTCGTCTTCTTGAAAGCGTTGGACTTTTTGCCGTTGCAGACCGGCTGTGCCACGGAGCACGACAGCGCGTCCACGTTGGGCATCGTCGGCAGATCCGTCTTGATCTTGGACGTCGCGGGGCACGACAGGATCTTGTCGCGCTTGGGCGTGTACCCGTCGAACGTGACCGTCGAGTTCTTGGTCGTCGTGTACGCCGTCTTGAGGTTGTCGTACTCGGGATACGGCGTGAACACGCACTCAGTCTTGTCGTTGTCGCAAGTGTCAGGCTGGAAGTAGCCCACGCCGTACTTGCCCGCATCCTTGGTCTTCAAAAGCTCTGCGCAGCAATAACAATACCAACAACATGCACGTAAGTCATACGTTCTCCCTCGACACACAACAATTGAGCAAAGTCAAGACTCACTCTTGGTGCCGGCGAGGTTCATGACCTCGGTCGTGAACTCGAACACGTTGCCGCCGACGATCTCGTCGGTCATGTCGGTCTCCTCGTTCATCCACTTGGCGTCGTAGAACGAGCGCTGGTTCTCGAAGCCGTCGATCGTGTTCGCGCCGATGTTGCAGCCGAACTCGCCGAACATGAGCGGCCGCGAGTACCCCGTGTCCGCGTACTCCTTCATGAGCGTCACGAGACCCGTCGACTGTGTGTACTTGGTGTGCGTCGTCGGGTCGCACTCGACGTACGGGTTGAAGCCGATCCACTCGGAGCGCGTATTCTCGTCGTCGTCCACGGCGCAGTCAAAGTACTGGATCCACTGCTCGCGCGGCGGGATGTCGGCCACGTCGACGCCAATCGGAACCTGGCGCAGCTTGTCGGCGCAGCTCGACGCGTACTTGCGGATGTCGCGGATCATCGCCTTGACGCACGGCGCCACGGTCTCACCATTGTCGCCGCCAATCGAGATCAGATTCGGCTCGTTGGCCACACTGAACGTCAGCGTGTTGTCGTAGACCGCGAATGCGTTGTAGATCATCTGCATGCGCGTGAACATCTCGTCCGGGTAGCATTTCGGCGACGCAGCTTCCTGCACCGAGCAGTTCTCGCACGGCGCACCCATTCCCACGAGCACGTAGATGCCAGCCTCCGAGGCTGCGCACATGAACTTGTCGTGCGACTTGCTCGGGTCCACCGAGTAGAGCCGCACGGCGTTCACGCCCAGATCCTTCATCACGGCGAGGTGCTTGGTCCAGATCGCCTCGTGCTCGTCCGTGGTCCAGTCGTAGTTCTTGACCGTCGACATCTCGCCTGCGTTGGGCGTCGGCGAGTACGCCATGCCCTTGATGCGGAACTCGAGCCCCGTCTCCGAGTCGAAGAGCTTGTTGCCTTTGGTCACGATGTGCGGCACCCACGCGCTCGCCTGCTGCCCCTGCAGCGCGACCGCCAGCGCGGCGGCGCACAGCGCGCGAAGACCGGGACCGAACGCCATTTGTGTGGAGGGAGGAAGAGAAGGAGAGTGGCGGCGTGTACTCCGAAGATGGCAAATGCGCGAATGAGCTCCTCATAGCCAATTGTGCGCGCTTCACCTGGATCACGAAAAAATCATCACGGCATCACATAAATCAGATGCTTTGCCCTTATTAGAGGCCCGCTGGGCGGTGGCAGTAGACCGTATAGTTGAGTGTAGTATACGCTTGAACTTGGATTTCAGAATGAGAGAGGTGTGAAATGGAAATTTTCTTATTCGGATGGCATTGTAGATGCAACTGGGTTCGGTGGGTACACTTTCATTATGTGGCAAAAGGGTGACAGTGTCCAGCAAGGCTCAAAAGAGTCACAGAAAACTGCCCACATTTGAGACGCAGAGCAGTCTTTTCGGGACTCAATATATTTCATGCAATTTTCCACAAAATACTACGTCCTCTTCAAAATTATGTTAAATACGATGTTGGACACACTGAAATAGCTTCTGAGAGAACGGCATCCACTTGTCTACAGCGTCAGCGCCGCTGCAGTCGTCAGACCGAGGCTTGTCGAAGAGGTATCGGCGAAAAATCATTACGACCTTCCTTTGCTTCCGTTTCTCCAGAGTCGAATTGCATCCATCCATCACGCAGTCCACAATCAAGTATTCTGATCACTTCTTGCTACAATCATATCCACTTATGATATTAACTCCATCGGATCTTGAGTATTATTGTTGCAATTCATTTCTGACTTGATTAGTACATACTGCCGTTAAACAGGCATTTTGAATTGCGCGTTTGCGTGATCCGACATTCATTCCTTCAAGACCTTCCACGCGAATCATCATCACAGAGCCACACACCAAAAGCAGAATCACGATGGCGTCGAAGCAACAGGTGCTGCGATTATACAAGGAGATGCTGCGCAATGCGTCCAAGTTCGAGGTGCGCTACACGCTCCATCACGCTGCGCGCGATCTCCTCTTTCCGTGCACACCCACTTTGTCTCCTAACTCCTTTCTGTACGCAGAGTTACAACTACCGCAAGTATGCCCAGCGCCGCGTGAAGGAGGACTTCCACAAGAACAAGCAGCTCGCGGTCGGCAGCGCCGAGCAGGAGAACGCGCTCGCGTTTGCGCGCGAGCAGGCGGATGTGCTCTACCGCCAGGTCGTGATCTCCAAGATGTACCCGCCAGAGACCAAGAGCATCATGGACTCGCTGTAAAACCTGCAAGTATTTGTATCCAGCAGTAGCAGTCATCTATTGTCCCTCCGTTGCACTTTTTTTTAAACTGGAAGGCCATGTAAACCGCGAATCAGAACCATATACACACCGAATGAAGGGTATGAAGGCGAAGTCCAGCTTCGTGCTCTTGTTCGTTGCCCAACCACGAGTCCCGATTGTTTTTGTTAATGTTGTGCGTGGTCCAAGGAATAGACGAAACTCTTCTTTTCAGGAACACTGGCGGTGGAGGATGACTGACTGGTGTGTTTGTGCACGATCATGCTTGCGATCGACGTCCGCAAGCCAATGTCACCCAGTAGCGAGAAGGTGGAGAACCCGCATCTCGAACATCTAAGAGATATTTCCGTTTTAGAATTAGGATCTGCGCGTGTCATCGTATCCACATGTGCACCAGCACAACGTATCGTCTAGCGTTGGTTTCTATGTGATGTTTCATCAGCAGAATGCAGCCATCTCTCGCTACACCTGACCCTCTTGATACGCCGCATCCTTCTTCCAGAAAAACGATCTGCCCGACTTGTTCCCATTCGCAAACCTGTGCTGCTTGCCTCCAATCACAGTCCCGCACTCGGGACACTTGGCCATCACCATGGGGATCCCGCACTCGGTCACGAGGTACGGGTGGTCCTTCTGGCACGTGTACCAGACGCCGTGGTTTTCCGTCGCGAGGAAGATCATCTTCTCGCTGTCCGTTAGACCGGAGGTGGAGTTTGTGGGGATCCTGGGAGCTGTCGTTGGTGGCGTGCGTGGACTCGTGATGAGTATGGGCTGCTTCGCCTACAGGCACACACAAAGCTGGCCAGCTTCATTTTCTTCATCCACAAGAGTCTAGAGTCAATTCAGTCCAGGATGCGAGGCGATTGAAACTAAACTCACCGTTTTCGACTTTGATGCAAAGAGGTTTCGTAGCCATGCAAAGAGTCCGGGCTTCTTCGTTTGCGGAGTTGTCGACGCGCCAGCCATGCTTCGCCTTTTCCAGCTTTTCACAAAGTCAAAGCCACTTGAGTTTTTTGCTCTTGAGTCCACAAAACGCACATTGAGAAGGTCTTGAGTCATGCGAGGACAATGCAACGGTTTCGCCGCCATCAAAGCATCAACCACCCCCTTTTCCTCCAATTCTCCGTGGACTTTTCTCCGAAGAAAACTCTTCTGTGTTGTGGGTCCAATTGCATCGTCAATGTCTCACTTAAAGGCTTCGATGATGTTGTGTGTTCACACATCTCTACTTGGTTGTATTTACTGCAAGTTTATAAAGAAGACAATTACCTTGCTGATAATGGAGCTTGCTTCTTTCGCCAAGGCATTCCACCTGATGTTCTACAGCGTCAGCGCTGTCACGACCGCCAGTCCAACGCTCGCGAGCGAGAGCACCATCGACGCAGCTGCACTCGCGGCAGGCGTGGTGGTCGTCGCTGGGAGATCTGCTTCGGCTGCAGGCCGCTCCGTGACGAACGTCGTGGTGATGCCGGTCCCAGACGAGCTCCCAGTGGAGGAAACTGCTTGTTTCTCGCCGCTATTGGATTTCTTGCCATTGCACACTGGTTGACTCGACACGCACGTCAAATCGGAGCCGACTACACACATTACGACAATTCAGAATTAGTGACACAGAGTGGAGAGAGATATTGAGAATGACGAATGCCTCACCTCGTGGAGTATCTGGCAAATCAATGCTCATGGTCGCGGGGCAAGCCAAAGTGGCATTGCGCGCTGGCGTGTACGTCGACATTGTCACAGTCGACGCGACCGTGGTCGTGTACGCTTTCTTGAGGTTGTCGTACTCTGGGTACGGCGTGAACACGCACGGCACGGCGTCGTGGTCGCAATTGTCAGGTTGGAAGTATCCGACGCCGAATTTGCCCGCATCCTTGGCCTTGGTCAACGCTGCAAAGGAAATAACAAAGTAGGTTAGTGCCTCATCCAAGACGAAAGCCGTTTGTACTATAGCGAAGAAACGCACTCTTGGAGGTTCTCAGGTTGGCGATCTCGGTGGTGAACTCGAACACGTTGCCGCCGACGATTTCGTCCGTCATCTCCCTCTCTTCGTTCATCCATTTCGCCTACAAAATACCCAGAGAATTAGCCCGCTTTGCTCCTGCTTGACAGGGATATACATAAGCTGCTTACATCGTAAAAGGATCGCTGGTTCTCGAATCCGTCAATGGTGTTGGTGCCAGCGTTGCAGCCAAACTCGCCAAACATGATCGGGCGCGAGTACGCCGCCTTGGCGTAATCTGTCATCAAGATCTTGAGCCCCGCGGACTGCGAATACTTGGTGTGCGTGAGCGGATCACACTCCACGTACGGGTTGAACCCCATCCTGACAGAAGCCAAATGTATTAGGCAAAGCACAGAACAGAAGCGTATAGCGAACTGAAGACACGCACCATTCTGCTCGCGTGTGCTCGTCCTTGTCGACCTCGCAGTCGTAGTACTGGAGCCACTGCGCACGCGGCAGCGTGTCGGCGATGTCGAGACCAATGGGCACTTGGCGAACGCTCGACGCGCAGCTCGCAACGTATTTGCGGGTATCACGGAGAAACGCCTTCACACACGGCGCGACCGCGAGCCCCTTGGGCATCAAGTTGTTCTCATTACCCACACTGAAGCCCTATAGACATCAACCAACACAACGTTCGAGTTAATGATAAATTCTGTAGCTGCAGGACAAGGCTACTGTTGCAAAAGTCGCTTACCAGAGTGTTGTCGTAGGCGGCAAAGCTGTTGTAGACTGCAACGGCGCGCTCGAGAAGCCCACTTGGATAGCATGCTGGCGGCAACTCGTCCTCAATCGAGCAGTTCTTGCACCTAAAGAATATAAAGTCATGTCAGCCTTACCATCTTACATTGCCCGCACAATGCCGATACAAGACACACGTACGGCGCCGTCATTCCCACGAGCACGTAGATGCCAGCTTCCGAGCACGCGCACATGAACTTGTCGTGGGGCTTGCTCGGGTCGATCGAGTAGAGGCGGATCGTGTTGACACCCAAGTCCTGCATGACCTTGAGATGCGGCTTCCACACGGCTTCGTGCTCGTCGGCAGCCCAGTCGTAGTTGCTGACTCCAGACAACTCCCCGGCGTTCGGACGCGGGTAGTACGCCATGCCCTTCAAACGGAACTCCTCGCCAGTCTCCGAGTTGAAGAACTTGTTGCCTTTGGCCACGATAGGCGCGACCCACGCGTCAACTGGTTGCACGAGCACGGAGGCTGCAATCATGGTTACCAAGGCGCACGCGATGCGCACCGTTGCGCTGCCGAGTGCCATGGTGTGGAGAGAAAGAGTGCTCGAGTAGGGAAAGACGCGAGTCCTTAGTGGCGATGCACGCAGCCAAGAGGACGGTGCGCGGCGAATTGGCGAATGCAGTGGCGGCCACTCATGCCTGTCGATGGCACTGGCAAGCCAAACTGTCAAGTTGTCCACTGCAGTTGTCAGTCCAGCGTGGCTATAATACACCTGCGATAACTAATTCTGCATGTAGTATGAAGGATGCTGTTTGAAAGATAGCCTGTTTTCCCGCATCGAATTAATTCATAAATTGATATATCGATTGAAGAGGGATGGTCGCTAAACTGACTGAAACGGCAGGGGTGATGGATCGATCGATCCGAGGTCCAGTTTCGCATCTGATCCACAATGCGTAGGCAAAAGTACCTCTTCATTCAATTTCTTCATGAAAGTGAACCCTTATTATAAAAAGGAATAAATTTCTACCAATGAGAAGCGTCGATTGCCAATCATAAACCATGAAAAAAGCCCTTTTGGGAGAGACGGAAGTGGGTGAACTGAGGAATCGTCAATTGGCGGAACCGTTAGCTAACGACGTTCGTTCGGCTACAGTAGGATCCTGAGGTTCAAGGACTGTAAAGCCTTTCAATAGGGACGCAACGAGATTTATAAATATGATTATTGATCGCATTGTAAAATAGAGTTGAATATCAAACGCATATGGAAACATGCCTCTGGTAAATAGTACTAGTTGGCAAGTACATTTTGATACATGTGACCATGGTGAGGATGATTACTGACAAGTGTGGCTGTTTTGGTGTTCACGCAGGACGCGAAGAGATGCGCGTGCGAGCAATGCCAGCGAAGAGATCCGCAACATATTTCCACACGCACAAGGCTACAGTCTCTGCGAGGAGGTAATTTCTCTTTGCGGGAACGCACTGCTTTGTTGTTTTCCTGTGGCGTCGCTTTGCAGCAAAGGCTGCGACATCCTGGACTCGTTTTTTATGTGTCTCTTGGCAAAGATCTGGTGGAAAAAACAAGCACGACTTGCGTTCTCTTCCGCAGTCCTTGAAAATTTTAGCGATTGCAGGCTGATTGACGTCGGAAGCACTGGATTGCAAAACTCTCGAGCAAGATCAACAAGATGACCCACGCAAGCATCGCGGCCACACCGATCCATCCTGCTGCTGGCTTGCTCTCGGTGCCATTTGCTGCAGGTGGAGGCTGCGGCATTATTGTCATTGTTGTTTTCGTTGCTTGTTTCAGTGCTAGGCGCATTGTTCGTTGCTGGAGTTGACGCACTGCTTTGTGTTGTACTGAGTGCCTTGGTTGTTGCTGTGCTTGGCGGGTCGCTTGGCGGGTCGCTTGGCGGACTCCTGGTGCCAACTGCTACCGTGTCGGAAGGTTTGGTCTTCTTCCCAGTGTTGGGAAGTATCCCATTGCAGACCGGTTGGTTCCGAGAGCACTCGAGGATCACAGACACTAGAATATCACAAAGCTCAAACTAGGTGGATGATAGCATTGCCTGCATGGGATTCTATAATTTCTTGGTTACCATTGGCGCGTGGCGGCAGCTCGGTGCGGAATCCCGTTGGACACGACGAGATCGCGTCGCGTGTGATCTCGTAGTCGCCTAGCGCCATGCTCGACGTTGTCGTGGTCGTGAACGCGCGTTTGAGGTTCTCGTACTCTGGGTACGGGATAAACGCGCACGGGATGGTGTCATGATCACAGTTGTCTGGCGTGAAGGATCCAACGCCATATCGCTTCAGGTCCTTCGCTTCCGTGGTTTCTAGCCACGTAATGAAGCGAAAACGAACTAAGTAAGTCCGAGATATTTGGAAGTAGAGACCACATAGGAAGATCGTTTTACGTTTGGAATCGGAGTTTGTGGGCTCCGTCGTGAACCCGAACACGTTGCCGCCAACGATTTCGTCTGCCACGTCTGGTTCTTCGGTCATCCACTTCGCATCGTTGAAAGCGCGCTGGTTTTCCCGGTCATCGAGCGTGTTGGCGCCAAAGTTGCAATCGAATTCACCAAACATGACGGGTCGAGCGTACGATGCATCGGCGAAATCCTGCATGAGTGCCTTCAATCCCGTTGCTTGTGCGTAGGAAGTGTGGTTCAAAGGATCGCACTCGGAGCAAGTGTTGAATCCGATCCTGCGTTGAAGCTAAACACGATTGCCATACTTGGATGGATAGATGGTGTGTTGGAGACCGAGGCAATCGGCAAATGAACGTGTGAAGGTGGGAGATAACGTCAAGATGGGACTCGGCATTTTCCTCACCAGTCGAGGTGAAAGTCCAATTGAAAGGCTCGGGCCGTGGTTTCTGCTCGAAGTTTCTTGTCAACTGGCCACCACAAATTGTAGATGACAAGCACAAATCGCTCTGATTTTGAATTAATGATTCGACTGACTCATCGCTGTAGAAATATCGCACTCGACTGGGGGGATATGACCAACGTGTAATAGATGGTCAACCATCGAGTATATGTTGGCCAGTGGAGGGATATGAGCACTGAATATAAGTACAGATGGCTACATCAACTTGCACGAGGATGGAGACCTTCTAAGGCGCAGCTCGCTTATGCGGATTGCTTGCATCTGACTTCACCTCAGCAACTGGAGCATTGCAGAAACTGACCTCTTCATAGTGTGACGATATGAACAGGCAATTGAACGGGCAGAAGGTGTCGTTCCATGCACATCCACGCTTCACAAGAATCGTGCAACTATGGGGGGGCAACGGACGATACAATACGACCAGATCTTTCTATCGGCAACAAGTCGCAGCAACGAGGACACAAATTGGCAAAGATACTCGAGATGCAGCAGTCAACAAAGCTGTCCATACAGCAGGATCTCTGTGGCCAGGACTGCAATTAATCCAATGGAGCGAAGTACACAACATCCCAGGGATTACAGTTTATACGGCTCAGACTCTTCTCCGGCTGAAAGCCAACCGACTCTCCATGTGGAACTAGGAGAAAGCTGATCTATCCTGCTCGAATCCCGAATGCTCCCAAGTTGTCCAATCTTCTGTTCAACATCTATTCTGGGAGTGCCCGAAAGCCAAATTCGTGTGGAACTACTTTTATGCGCTATGGGCGAAGATCGGAATCACTCCTGGTCACGACCCCGCAGTCTGGATCTTCAGTCTGGATCTACCAGATACTCCAAGGCATGCATGGACCACGATCAAGAGACGCATTATCGGACACAAGTTCTCCAATGAACATGTCCAAGGTCATCTCTATCCCGTCGCACACATGCTGTGGCGATATATGAGCGCGTCGCTCATACAGACCATTTGGTGTGCACATCTGCGACGCATGGATTCGGATCCAATCGAATCGACTGCTGAGATGGCGATCATGATGACCAGATTAGAGGCAGTAATGCGAAACCTCACACGACTCGCTGAAGCGCAAGCTGGAGACTCGGACGGTCACACGGTTGCAGCAGTTCTCGAGGCATATGTCGACTGCTTTCTCAGCCAAACCGACACCATCCCCTTGACTCCAAATGATACTCGCGGCGTTTACCTGTTGTTTTTCGATGGTGGATAACGCGGCAATCCAGGACCAGGAGGGACTGGATCCATTATCGTGCGTGTCCATAAGGACTCGCACACAGCCAGTTTAATTTGGGCCGCGAGCATGGCCAATAGCAGGAAGGACACGACCAACAACTTTGCCGAGTACTGGGGTCTCATACATGGACTCCGAGAAGCCCAACGCAGCACTTCGAACCGTTGTACGTGATTGGAGACAGTGCACTGATTATCTCCCAACAGCGAATGCATCGGTCTCCTCGACAGCACCGATTGGCACGTTTATACCAGACAAGTCGACGACTCGCGGATTGCATCGACATCCGAGGATGGTACCATCACTACCGTGCCTTCAACAAGATGGCGGACTAAGCCGCCAACCTAGCCATGGACACCAGAACCTCAACGCAGGTTCACTTCCCAACTCAAATAGCTGCTTTCAACAATCTCACCCAGGATCTTGACAACGACGTCATGCATTGGCTTATGCGAAGTTCGGAAGAACCAAGGTCATTGGACAACACAAGGCAGCCTCACATAGGACCAAGAGAACATGCCATCCTGGTCAAAGAATATTTAGCAGTTAGAAGTGATCTAGTGCAATCCTCGCAATAGACACATTTACACTCCTAGATGAAATTCGTAATGAAGATTAGGTAGGAGAATGGATATTGTAGGTCACGACGATGAACCTAAATATGCCTCACCTTATAAAGATATGAACAGGCAATACCTCTCTCTGATAGATCGTGCATCTGGTGCTGGCGCTGGTCTTCTCGCTAGACCAATCGATCACATAGCAGACTGCGAGAATTCGTACAATTTGTCCACGACTGAAGCAATCTTGAGTCGGTGCAGCGGATCGGTAGCACACATCATCTCGATCAGATTCCACTGCCGGTCAGTGATCACGTCAGGACGCAATGGGAGTTCGCCGCGCTTGATACGAATTCCTGCGACTACTTCTTCCACTGTACTTCCCCACGGTGGCGAGCCTGTTACAGCCTCCAAAATGCACATACCAAACGAAAAGATATCCGAAGCAAGCGTGAGACGTTCTCCTTTCAGATACTCGGGCGACTTCCAGTGCTTCGCACCAACTTTCTTGGGATCAATCTTCACCTCTGCTCGCAAAAGAATGCAACTCAAACCGAAATCGGTGATTTTCGCTTTGCCGTCTACGCCAACCAGGAAATTGTCGCCCTTTAGATCGTTGTGCAAGACATTCATGCCGTGCAAATACTGTAGTCCGAGCCCGATCTCGTACAGCTTTTCCCAAGTTTTATCACGGTTTTGCCCTCGCTTCAGATAGTCACGCAGTGTCCCATTTGCAGCATATTCGCAGACAAAGTATCGCTTGCCGATTTGGCAAGCGCCATAGAGACGAACAATATGCGGATGGTTGAGCTTGGACCAGATATGCAGCTCGTGCTGGAACATCTCCCGATCGTTTCCCTTTTCATCTTGTTCAAAGCCCATGAACTTGACGACAACAAGCGTGTCTCTCCATTTTCCTTTGTACACTTTTCCAAAAGCGCCAGAGCCAATACGTTCATCAGTGTTGTACTTCAACTCATTCGGTGGGATGAACAGCAGCGGCTGGTCTGCGTAAAATTGCCGTCCTCCCTCTGTGTTTACAAGTTCCGCCTCATGGCGCACAATGGTGACTGCGTTACTTGCACCAGCATCAACTTCAACGCGCTTGCTCGATTGGAAATCTTTCTCGTCGTTGCCATGCCACGTATGGATTGAACAAGAAGGAAAGGTCGGAAGTAATCTCAATACTCCATCGATCTCTTTGTGAAGCGTGTTGAACTTCAAAGACACCTCTTGGCTCTTCGCGCGTCGTTTGATAGACTCTTCATAAACGGCAGCAACGCCTAAAAATTTGTCGAACCTTTTTAGCACATGACAAAATTTCTTCACTGGAATCACGCTTGGAATGGCAGGTATCTTGGAAAAGTACTTCTGAACGTCAACCAATCGTAAGTAGATGCTATTGATTGCATCACGGTGTAGACGGCAAATACTGCATTTCAAAGCTAAGTGTTCCAAGAACGCAGCAATCGAACTTTGAAGCTCTGGAGTGACGAACCCAGCATACGCATGTAGCTCACTTTCAAACGTGACATCAACCGATATTGGTTTAGCCAAATGCTCCACTCGGATGCCACACGAGGCAGATGCACACAGTTGATTCGTTTCTTGGGCAGCAAATTCTTTGAGATGCTCCACTGCATCCTCCAATGTCGTTCGTCCAGAAGGATTAAAGCAGCACATTCGTCGTGCAAGGTTCCATTGGTCGTCGCTCAGCGGAAACATGCCATCCATGAGATCCAGCCAATCTCGACGGTCATCTTGACTCCACCCAGTGACACGGAAAGGTGAGTCCGTAAAATCATCGACTGAACTCACTGCATCCAATATCAGCATCCCGAAACAGTACACGTCAGACAATTCAGTTGGATCGCCATGCTTGTTCAGACACTCAGGAGCCTTCCAACGCACATCTTCGTCATCGCTTTGTGAGTCCTTGCTGGCAGATTCAAAGTCGCATTCGGCAATCTTCGCAACACCATCGGAGCCGATCAAAATTCGATCGCATCTCAGTTTGCCAAGAATCACCCCCATGCTGTGCAAGTACTTTAGACCGAGCGCGACCTCGTACAGCCGATTCCACAACAAGTGGTGATTCTCGTTGGCACGCAGATATTCTCGCAAATGCGTTGTTGATGTTTTTTCAAAGATCACCAAGTATGGACAGTGTAGATGGCAGGCTCCAAACATTTCGATCACGTGAGGATGCTTCAAAGGGTGCCATTGTTCAACAAACTTGCTGAAGCCCCGGTTTGTTCTAAACTCGCGAATGAAAACTGTTGACTTCAGCCATTTTCCACTCCAAAAGGAGCGCAGTTTCGAACGTTGAGCTTCCGCTTGTGACTCGAAGTCCACTTCATGGCGGGGGATAAACCACGTTGGAGGTTCAAGATTCGCATTTGCCGCGCAACACTGGATTCTTTTCAAGCACATGCGTAGGAGCTGTTGTTTTCTCTCGTTGCATTGGCCAATATTAGTCGTAATTTCATGGTGCAGCAGCGCGATTGCCTCCTCGACGTCGACTTTGTCTTTCAGATTTGCCACTGCCCGGACATCGCCATTCACTGCAGTTGAAAAAAGCGCATTCACGTTGTCTTCATCAGCGCCCCAATTAGCGCGCCAATCTCTGCTAGTGGTGTCCGATGGAACGAGTTGCGTGATTCGCAGCAAGTGGTCCAGCTCAATGTGGAGGTCTTGGAAAGTGTCTGATAGACTTCGGCTGGCAACGAGACGCGTGTGAAAATTTCTCCCCTTGCAAGCCAGATAGAGCTTGATCAATCGGAAAACAACCATGAGGTATTGGAGAGCGGATGACTTTGGAATGGTTTCGCACTGCAAGAACTGGGCATATATCTTCTCCAAGCGCTCCACCAGGTACCCCCATATTGACTTCATTTCTTGCATATCTCCACGATAAGCAGCCAACGTCTGCAGTGTAGCGCCAACAAGGGATTGTTGAGAAGCCGTGGTGTTCGTAAAGGGTCCGTATTCCACAAGAAGATCAACCGTTTCAACATCGCCCCAGCGAGCAGCACAGGTTAGCACATTTTCTCCGTTAGAGTCCTGGATGTGTATGGACGCCCCCTTCTTGACTAGCAGCTTCACAACATCGAAGTTTCCCGAAGCAGCGGCAGCTAGCAATGCTGTTTCACCGATCGCATTCACCAAGTCAATCGATGCACCATGCCGAAGTAGCTCACGAACTACTTGCAAATGCCCATTACGAGATGCAGATGTTAGTGGCGCATTTCTGTCTGTATCCAAGCTGTCAACATTCGCGCCGCTCAACAGCAAGAGATTCGTAACGTTTTCATAGCCGTTGCGAGCTGCGATGAGCAAGGGTGTCATGCCATGCTCGTCTCTCTGGTCAATGGCAACATTTCTGCCGAGCAAACTGGAAACGACTGGCATATGCCCTTTACTTGAGGCAGTCCAAAGAGGGGACCGATGGTTGTCATCGAAAACATTAAGTGTCGCTCCACTGGCCAACAAGATATTCACAACCTTCAGGTGACCCTTCTGCGACGCAATCCACAACGGTGCCCGATTACGTTTATTCGCCATCTCCGTGTTTGCGCCGTTATGTAGTAACAGCGTCACGATCTCCTCGGATCCGTTGTGCGCTGCAATCCAAAGTGGTGTCCGCCCTTGACTGTCCTTCGCGTTGGTGTTTGCATTCTTGCAAAGCAGAAGTCGAGCAATGTCTGCGTATCCGTTATCGGCCGCAATCCACAATGGTGACTGTAGCTGTCGATTCGCCAAGTCCACACTTGCTCCACGGTTCAGCAGATTGTCGACCACATCCCTGTGCCCATTGTACACAGCAACGAAGAGTGAAGACTGACCCTCTATGTTCGTATAATCGACTCTTGCACGAAAATCCAATAGCACAGATGAAAAAGCCAAGCTTCCTCTGCAACACGCGATCCACAACGGAGTTTGTCCACTCGAATTCACAGAATCGACTTCCACACCATGCTTCAGTAATTCGGTAAGCACTTCGAGGTGAGTGTTTGCCGAAACGAGCAACTCCATAATCGCACCGTACTGACTCACATAATCTTTCTGCACACCATTCTGAAGGAACGCTCTGACCACAGATGCATGACCGTTGCGAACGGCGGCCCACAATGGTGTGTCGCCGGACAAACTCCTTGAACAAGCATCCGCTCCCCAACGAAGTAACTCGGCCACACAATCCACGTGACCGTTTTTTGCCGCTATAAAAAGTGGAGTCTGGAGTTTGTTGTCCGCTAAATCGACAAGTGCACCGCGGTCTAAAAACGCTTTGATGAACGTAGTCGCTCCTTCCGATGATGCTATCCAAAGCATGGTTTGCCCAACTTTATTTTGGTAGTTGATTATTGGGCCCTTCTGAAACGCGAGTGTCGCAATGCAGTCTGAGATTTTGTCATCGACATGTGCTCCACTGGTTACCAGCTCACGAACAACCTCAGCGTGACCATTAATAAACGCAACCGCTAACGGAGACTGGTGATGTGAGTCTGCTAGCTCAATATTTGCTCCGCTAGCAGTCAGCACCCGTACAATCTCCAGGTCGCCACGTGACGACGCGATCCACAATGGTGTCTTCCCGTCTGCATCTGTAACATTGACTTGTGCTCCAGCTTTGACCAGCTCGCGTACAACCTCATCATGACCTTCGAGGGACGATATGAACAATGGCGTCGTCTTAAAAAAAGGGTCCTTGTACTCAACAATCGCACCGGCTGCTACAAGGACACGCACGACTTCGAGATCACCATGTGAAGACGCGATCCACAACGGTGTCTTGCCGTGTGCATCTGTAACATTGACTTGAGCTCCAGCTTTGACGAGTTCAAGTACAACCTCAAAGTGTCCACGATACGACGCGATTAGCAAAGGTGTCTGCATATTCGCATCCACGGACTCAAGACTTGCACCGGCTGCTACAAGGACACGCACGACTTCGAGCTTGCCATGTGAAGACGCGAACCACAACGGTGTCTTGCCTGATCGATTTCTGACGTTGACTTGTGCTCCAGCTTTGACGAGTTCAAGTACAACCTCAAAGTGTCCACGATCCGACGCGATTAGCAAAGGTGTCTGCATATTCGCATCCGCGGACTCAAGACTTGCACCGGCTGCTACAAGGACACGCACGACTTCGAGATCACCATGTGAAGACGCGAACCACAACGGTGTTATGCCGTCAACATCTATAACATTGACTTGTGCTCCAGCTTTGACCAGCTCGCGTACAACCTCATCATGACCTTCGCGGGACGATATGAACAATGGCGTCGTCTTAAAAAAAGGGTCCTTGTACTCAACAATCGCACCGGCTGCTACCAGGACGCGCACGACTTCGAGATCACCATGTGAAGACGCGATCCACAACGGTGTTATGCCATCTTGATTTCTGACGTTGACTTGAGCTCCAGCTTCAACCAGCTCGCGTACAACCTCAAAATGACCTTCGCGGGACGATATGAACAATGGCGTCGTCTTAAAAAAAGGGTCCTTGTACTCAACAATCGCACCGGCTGCTACAAGGACACGCACGACTTCGAGATCACCATGTGAAGACGCGATCCACAACGGTGTCTTGCCGTGTGCATCTGTAACATTGACTTGAGCTCCAGCTTTGACGAGTTCAAGTACAACCTCAAAGTGTCCACGATACGACGCGATTAGCAAAGGTGTCTGCATATTCGCATCCGCGGACTCAAGACTTGCACCGGCTGCTACCAGGACACGCACGACTTCGAGATCACCATGTGAAGAGACGAACCACAACGGTGTCTTGCCGCTTGCATCTGTAACATTGACTTGTGCTCCAGCTTTGACGAGTTCAAGTACAACCTCAAAGTGTCCACGATCCGACGCGATTAGCAATGGTGTCTGCATATTCGCATCCACGGACTCAAGACTTGCACCGGCTGCTACAAGGACACGCACGACTTCGAGATCACCATGTGAAGACGCGATCCACAACGGTGTCTTGCCGTGTGCCTCTATAACATTGACTTGTGCTCCAGCTTTGATCAACTCAAGTACAACCTCATAGTATCCACGATCCGACGCGATTAGCAAAGGTGTCTGCATATTCGCATCTTTGAACTCAAGACTTGCACCGGCTGCTACAAGGACATGCACGACTTCGAGATCACCATGTGAAGACGCGATCCACAACGGTGTCTTGCCGTGTGCATCCATAACATTGACTTGTGCTCCAGCTTTGACGAGTTCAAGTACAACCTCAAAGTGTCCACGATACGACGCGATTAGCAAAGGTGTCTGCATATTCGCATCCACGGACTCAAGACTTGCACCGGCTGCTACCAGGACACGCACGACTTCGAGATCACCATGTGAAGACGTGAACCACAACGGTGTCTTGCCAGATCGATTTCTGACGTTGACTTGTGCTCCAGCTTTGACGAGTTCAAGTACAACCTCAAAGTGTCCACGATCCGACGCGATTAGCAAAGGTGTCTGCATATTCGCATCCACGGACTCAAGACTTGCACCGGCTGCTACCAGGACACGCACGACTTCGAGATCACCATGTGAAGACGCGATCCACAACGGTGTCTTGCCGTCAGCATCTATAACATTGACTTGTGCTCCAGCTTTGACGAGTTCAAGTACAACCTCATCGTGACCTTCGCGGGACGATATGAACAATGGCGTCGTCTCAGTAAAAGGGTCCTTGTACTCAACATCCGCGCCGGCTGCTACCAGGACACGCACGACTTCGAGATCGCCACGTGAAGACGCGATCCATAAAGGGGTGTCCCCCAATGCATCTTCAGTATTGCAGTTACTGCCTTCAGCGAGGAGCTGCCGGACCATTTTGGCATCACCCACGCGACAGGCATGGTGCAAGGATTCATTCATGTTTCACACGCCGGCAGGGAGGGGGCACCTGCCGCTCTTTCCCCACACGATGCGCTGATCTCGCGTTCCCAAGCAAATGCTGTCGGCCGCGCTCTCCGTCGAATGCTCTTTGAATGAGATCTTTTTTCCTTCTCAAGGATCAATATGGAAGAAACAATGAATCTCAGTGCCTTCCCACAACATTCTGCACTTGAAAAGAAAAAGGAACCCATGTGCAGAATACCTTCACGCAACATTCTGCTCTTGGTCTGAAAGAGAGCTCAATTCGAGGAGAGGCAGTACCGTATTAGAGCATCTCCCTCATACTTTCAACTCGTTCTCTTTCGGCTTTCGCTACACGATGGTTTTACAGATTTTTCCTTCAACTGGGAAGACGTGAAGGGAGCCATCTCCGCACTGTTTTGCATCCTTGTGTTGTGCTGGTGAATGACCGCACACCCGCGAATCTATTCAGAATGCTTGCTTGGAGGATGTTGCTTTCGCTTTTTGTCAATGAAAAATACGTACTGTTGTCCAGTTTGTAATGAGAGATCGCCCATGTAGTAGGAATCCACTTGGAGCTTGCTCACCAAGTAAAGTGACGAGTGGTGGTGCAGGTGGTTCTGATCGCGTCGGATGACTACTGATTGAATCGTGATCGTGCGATGTGCACAAGATGTATGAATTTTTGTGCCATGACTGCAGGTACAGTTCAACACAGTACAACTGTTGTGTGATCTCTGAAAGTTGTCGATTAATCGCGATTTGACGTTGCAGCACTGTACTTGGTCGGAACTTGGACTGTCCATTCGACTGTTAGAGAGTCTGAGTGGGACCTCTAAGCTAGCGAACGGAGTTGTTCTATTCCCCTTGAAGTCGAGATACATTGAGACAATCTTGCCGACTCTCTTGCTCTCAATGCGTCCTTTAGAGCCTCAATCTTTTGACTCGTGCTGTTGGTTCAGCGCTGATTAAAAACGAGAACGTCAGATACTGTATCGCCACAGTGCATTTTTAAACTTCGTCGAAAGGTGATGCGTTTGTTGTTGGTTATTGGTTGTAGCGGCAAGCCAAGTGCTGCGGTATTTGAAAAGGAGTGCGTGCTGTCCAAATGTTTCTCTGGTGGGACTCACCTGTTGCCATTGTGCCCCACTTCAACGCAGTCATGGCAACGGATATCCAGCACGTCAGAAGCGTTCGATCGTAATCAGTGATTACAATCGAACACAACTATAGAGGTTGCCAGCAGGCTGACTTCCTGGTTCCAGCGTTCTTCTTGAAGGCATTACCGCTTTGTGGTGCAGAGTTGCGAGGAAACCTGAAGTTCCCGCTTGGTTTTCTCAGCCTCATGTCCCCAGCGCACGTGCGCGCAGCATGAAGAATGGCAGCTGCGTGTGTTCGTCCGCCGCAAGTCCATTTTTCAGACAATCTTCGGTGCTGTTGATCTCTTGAGAGTGTGCGACTTGGGTCGCAATCAGCTCTGCGGTGCCAACTATCCAGTCCGTGAGAAAGCCTCAGCTATTTATTGCAGTTTAGGCTTCAAAATGTGTTGTAAAGCTCCACTGCTGCATCGTCCGGATAAACATGCAAGGTACTGTATACTGTAGTGTTAATCCATTCTTCTGTTAGTTTTTAATCCGAGTGAGTTTTTAATTTTGGTGAGATATTAATGAAAATTAGTAAGATGGTCGCCAGATTAGTCCTGTGCATGCACATGTCCATTGCTGCACAAATCCGTTTCGCGCATCGCAAATCGTCCATTCATTGGCTAAAACTCGACTTCTTCTACAATATTACTGGTTAGTCTCCACTAACGGCTCTTGTAGAGAGAGCATGGTCCACAATCTGACTACCCCCTATCCCGAACAGCATTCGCATGTCTCCCGATTAAAACTCCCAGCTGGCTCGCTCCGAATGAGACTCTCTATAACCCTCACCAAAACCTCCAAAAACGTGCTTTGTATAAAAATACTATAGTGAAATGCCTCTTTACAGTGCATGCACTGTCTCGTGCCTAGTTTGTCGTCCGTCGTTAATTGCTCCATCGCCCATCTTCCATTGCCACTCTCCTGGAAAGTCCAGTTCTCTCTCTTGCTGCTGATCCCTTCCCTTCTTCTGTTGTCATTTCCCGATTCTCCGCGAGTCCCTCAAGCAGAATACACCCTCACAAGGCTCCTTTCTCTCTCTCTCTCTGTAATCTCAAGCAATGGCGTTTGGTTCGAGTGTCCGCAGTGCGTGCGCGTTGGCGGCCATGATCGCCACCTCGGTCCTCGTGCAGCCAGCTGACGCGTGGGTCGCGCCTATCGTGGCCAAGGGCAACAAGTTCTTCAACTCGGAGACCGGCGAGGAGTTCCGTTTGAAGGGCATGGCGTATTACCCGCGTCCGAACGCCGGTGAGATGGCTGATGTCGGCAACTACGATTGGGCTGCCGACGAGCACGAGAACGTGTGGAAGCCGCACTTGGAGATCATGAAGGACTTGGGTGTCAACACGATCCGTCTGTACTCGATCGACCCGAGCAAGCCCCACGACAAGTTCATGTGCGCGTGCTCGGAGGCTGGCATCTACGTGCTCATCGGCGTGACCGCGCCGTGCGAGAACTGCTCGGTCATCGATGAACTCCCACCCAAGTGCTACCCAGACAGCCTGTTCACGCGCGCGCAGATCGTGTACAACGCCATGGCTGTGTACGACAACACGCTCGGCTTCAGCATCGGTAACGAAAACAACCTGCAGACGCTCCATGGCAAGGAAGGTATCGCGACGGCGCCGTGCGTCAAGGCGTTCCTGCGCGACACGCGCGCGTACGCTGCGAGCTGCGCATCGACCCTCCGTCAAGTGCCGATTGGTCTCGATATCGCCGATATCCCGCCGCGCGACCAGTGGCTCAAGTACTACGACTGCGCCATCGACGATGACGAAAACACGCGTGCGGACTGGTGCGTTGTCCATAGTTCTTTCAGGGTATGCTGGTGACATTGGTGGTGTCTAACACACGTGTTGTATCTTTTACTATTGCAGGATTGGCTTCAACCCGTACGTCGAGTGTGACCCGATTGACCACACCACGTACTCGCAGTCGACGGGTCTCCAGACGCTCATGGAGGAGTACAACGGCGTGCAGTACCCACGTCCGCTCATGTTTGGCGAGTATGGTTGCAACGAAGGCGAGAACACGGTTGACGGCTACGAGAAGCAGCGCTCGTTCTACGACGCCAAGTGGATGAACGAGGAGTCGGGCATGACCGAAGAGATGGTCGGCGGCAACGTGTTCGAGTTCACGACGGAAATCGCGAACCTTCGCCTGGAGAAGACGCTGAACAAGAAGGCGGACCCGGGCAAGTTCGGCATCGGCTACTTCACGCCGGAAGACTGCGACCATGACACCATCCCGTGTGTGTTCACGCCGTACCCCGAGTACGACAACCTCAAGAAGGCGTACACGACGACCAAGAACTCGACTGTCACGTTCAGTGGCTACACGCCCAAGCGCGACAAGATCCTGACGTGCCCATCGGCGGTGAGCACCGACTTGCCGAAGACTCCGAGCGTGGACTTGCTGTCGTGCACGGTCGCTCAGCCAGTGTGCAACGGCAAGAAGTCGAACGCAGGCAAGAAGTCGACAAGCACACCCATGACATCGAAGCGCACCCCGACGAACGAAGCCGGCAAGGTCTCGGCGGCGAACACGGACGGTAGTGCCAGCTTCTCCAACTCTGCCGCTGCCAGCGCCGCTGTGAGTCTGTCGACCACGGGTGCGCTCGTGGTCTCGGCCGTCTCGGTCGTCGTGGCGTCGTACTTTGGACTGTAAAGAGAGGAAACAAATATTCTGCAAATGAGTGCTAGAAAGCGAGAGGAAGCAACTTTTGTTGAGTTTGCCCGAGCTGACTCCGTGAATACATGTATATGTACGTGACCAACGTGTTTGTACGGCATCGTTCCAATCTCCACCCTCTAGTGCGATCATTTTCTATGAGCTGGACGAACAATTCGATGGTGCACACAATGAGTAGCTTCACGGACGACTGTGTTGTCAGTGAGCTTGTCATCGACGGCGAGAGTTGGACGTCGCAGTCACGAGTCCTGTGGAACCCATTCGAACTTCATACATCTACCATCGATGAATGGCAAGCACAGCAGTGACTGTGAGCGCCGCTTTGCTCAAAATCGATCATTTATTACATAGACATTTATGCATGGAAGCGAATCGCAAATGCCTCGACTCATTCAGCTATTTGCGACTCCCTGTGAGGAAGGCAAATAACATCAAATCTACAACACCAAAGCCGCGATGGAGCCCACGACAGCAGCGGCAGCGCTGAGGGAGCTGACGACACCAGCCGAAGATGGCGCGGCAGTGGTTGGCGCTGGAGTAGTGACAGTGGTGGAAGCAGCAGACGACCCAGAGCCCGTCGACGTAGCTGCAGTCGTGGTATTCGACTCCGTGCCGACCGTAGCACCACCAGTGCTAGACGAAGCCGAAGAAGAAGAACCAGCAGTGGTCGCGGCCGACGAGGAGCTCGAAGCGCAGTTAGTCGCCCACTTGGCCATGAGCTCAGGGAATGGCGTGTCGACACCGTCAATCGTCCAGTAGCAGTCTGGGTACGTGATCGTCTTGGACGTCTCGATCATGGCCGAGCATTGCGTGCACACAGCAGTGATTTGTTCCGCAGTTGGGTTGGCGCGTGGTGGGATCACAGCGTACTTGGTGAGGTCGTAGCACGCGTAGACATCGGCGGTGATCGGCTGGAGCACCGTCACGAGCTCAGTCAGCACACACTTGTCGGCAGCGGAGACCGTGGAGGTCATGGCGGCAAAGGCAGCAGCGATGAACGCGAACGACTTCATGACAACAGTTGGAGGTTGGTTGGGGAGGTGGATTTGACACAAACGGAGCAAATTGCAGAATGAGCAGAGCGATAGAAGAGCTCAAGGACCATGAAAGTACCGTAGGCATCACGATAGACTCGCTTCGCGTGGCAATCTCTCCAGCATGTCGCTTGGTACTGTACCCAGGTATTTCGAAGCTTTTTCCATTCACGAAGCGCACTTTCTCGCCGCTACACGTACGAGGCGCGTGCCGTAGTCTTTCGGTCGCGTGCCAGCAGCCAACAACACTCGCGTTTGGCCCATCTGTGCGGGCGTGTGTGCTACTGTCAACAGCATGCATTCGACCGGTGAATCAATTGGCTCCCGAGATTAAAAAGAGACTCGGAAGGGTGACGACGCACTTGACTCCCTCTGCTTTGCTGTCCTGCCGCTCGGAGGTAGTTTGCGTCATTGGATAATGGTACACAGGTTTTGTTTGAAATGCTCAACATTCAAACCAACATCGAGTCCAAGCCAATTTGAAGATTTAACAGGAAGCGTGATATGTGGCCCCATCTCCATTTTTCTGGTGGGGTGGGAGGGACGGGGCAGATTGTGGCCGCACGCGTGCCGCAACCCAATTGATGCATTCGCTTCACACTCGGACCCCCATGCATCCCTCACATCGTTCGCCGCATCTTGGTGAAACAGCATGCCGATTGTCCATCAACCTCCCTCAAAGCACGCGTGTGCAAATCAATCTGGCGATGAAACTTTGCGTTTCTGATCGCAATATACAGATGAGATTGAAACTGACCAAGTTGGCAGTAAAGTTGATCTCTGGAGGTGAGCAGCTAGCTCACTGCGTCCAGACATATTGTCGTACAACACAGTTAAATTGTGCAGAGAGGGACCATAACGCATTGATACTTGCATCGTTGTTGGGTCATTACCAAGATCTTGGGGTCTCAAAATGGCGATCAATTGGCTTGGGGCACGTGTTGGACAACAGCCTGCCCTGTCCGCTTTCGACTCCTCCTCATCGACGTCAACATTGCAGAATAACGCGCAACAATGACAATATATTGCAATTTTATTTGTTGATCCTGCGTGTGTCTTTCAGATGATCAAATTCACCAGGTCGAACTGTGAATGCACCTTGAAAGTTCAGTCAAAACCACCAGACCATCAAGTAGCGCACGAATAGAGTGGCATCAACTGTCAAAGTATGTGTGGCCGCTGCCAGCAGCCAGTTCTGCGAAGGCAAAGGCACGCGTCCGGTGGATGAGACGCAAACCGAAGAGCAGACGAAGAATGTTGGGGATTCGAGTACAGTATCGTCTTCCACCGCACGATACTAAAGTTCAACAAAGCGCCAAGAACCTTTCGAGATTAACCCCCATAGAAACATCATTGGCGTCATCAGTTCGTCTCCACTGTGACAGCCTGCTCGCCTTGCCCCTGCTGTCGCCACTACTCTCTCAGCTCATTCTGCAATTTGCTCCGTTCGCGTCAAATCCAACTCCCCAACCAACACCCAACTGTTACCATGAAGTCCTTCGCCGTTATCGCTGCCGCCTTTGCCTCCACGGTCTCTGCCGCCGACAAGTGCTCGCTTCCCAACCTCGTGGTGGTGCTCCAGCCGATCACCGCTGGTGTTTACGATTGCTACGATCTCACCGGCCACGCCGTGATCCCACCACGCGTCAACCCGACTTCCGACGTCGTCAACGCTGTCTGCACGAAATGCTCGGCCATGATGGAGCAGTCCAAGTCGATCACGTACCCGGACTGCTACTGGACGATTGAGGGCGTCGACGTGCCGTTCCCTGAGCACATGGCGAAATGGTGGGCTCGATGTGCCGCCGCGTCGTCGCCAGCTCCGACTCCTTCGTCGACCCCAAGTGCCCCGACTACAGCCCCCACCACCTCGGCTCCAACGCCAAGCTCGTCGACGCCTACTCCTGGCGCGACGACTGCGACTCCCAGCGTCACAACCGCTACTCCCGGCGCCACGGCCACTACTCCCAGCACCCCTGCTCCCACGAAAGCAAGCTGCTAAGGTACCGTCGCTAGAAGCGTAGGCGCTGTTGTTCGCGTAGCGTGACATAATATACCTCACATTCAAAGCTCAACCTCAGCTCCTCGATTGGTCTTGCCGCCATTTCACCACATCAAAATCTCGGGTCACGACTGAACTTTCTATCTGTGTGAGTCCCAGATACCTCCAGCGCTTGTGGTGCTGTCGTTCCGAGTACCTCAACTCGAACGACTACCGCTCCAGCCTCGACCAGCGTACATAGTCGCTCTCTCTTATTACAACAGCAGTGCGGCTGTCTTACTTTGGAGGATGTGCTTAGGATTATTGGTCCCATTTAGTTTGCTATTACACGATCAGTTGGTACACAAAAACCAATTGGATAGCGTCTGAGAGCGAGTAAGGCGATCAATTGGACGCTTTCTTGTCCTCGGGAATAACGTCGCGCAGAAGGAGTGAAACAGCAAAACACTCAGCAGCCGATCGGTGACGACGCCACAGAACCCCTCTTCTTTGAGTCATTACACTTTGAGCTCAGGTTGCAGAGGTGTATAAATTCCTAGAGTATAACAGCAAGTGATGTAACACAATATCTGAAATAGTATGCGTATAAATTGTTACAGTACAGTGATCGTAAAGTGGGGTGCGAGTCGTCCACATGAGGTGGACGGGGATGTGGTGGCCGAACGCGTGCCGCGACCCAATTGATGCAGTTGCTTCATGCCTGGACCCCAATGAGCCCCTCGCGTCTCCACATCTTGGTGACGAGCGTGCTGATTCTCCCACAAAGCACGCATCTGATAAATTAATCTGGTGATGGAGTGTCATTCAGTCATTCATGATCGCCGATCACTGATCGCAGTACGAAGTGTGAGAATTGTTGATCTGGGTAACTGGTCTCGGGAGTGCAAGAGTAGCGCTCTGCACCTAACAAGTTTGCGCGAGTCTGAGGCTGAAACCGTACTTGATCCGACATGTAAAGAGAGAATGCACACGATGTGTTTATTGATCTTATAAAGGCACACCACAAATATTGTCCGATTTCTTGAATAATCTGGACTTTGTCGTAGAACGCCCTGCTTTCAGTGAGCGGCGTAAGACTGTGCACTGAGTACTTGCTAACATTTCGGGATGGGATGGCCTGGGTATCCACTGGTGGCCACGCAGTCTCCACGCGCATGCACATCTTGTTTCGTCTGGACGTGGGAAGTGCACACGTCTGAAACCTGCACATGCCCTTTGACTGCTTGTGCCGTTGTTGGGTCATTACAGTATCAGGATATTGGGATTTCGCATGGCAATCAATTGGCTTGCGGCACGTGCTAACCAGAATCTGAACCATCCTCTTTCGCTCCTCAGCATCCAGTTCAACACCAGAATTAATACGCAAACATGCCAATGCTATTGCAGTTTTGTTTGTTGAAGCTGCCTTTGGTCTTTCAATGATCAAATTTGCCATGCCGAATGTACTTTGAATAGTCCATGGAAGCACTTGGCCAGCAAGCGGCACTCAGCGTAAGAATACAGCAGCGTAAACTGTCAACTGCGTGTGGCTGCTGGCGCTCAGCGAAGGCAAAGGCACACGCCTGGTGTCAATGAGGAAAACCGAAGACGAGACGAACATGCATGAATGAATGCCTTCTGCCCTGCAGTTCAACGTAGCGTCCACAACTTTTCGAGGAGGAAACGCCATAGAAGCGTCATTGGAGCGTGCCTCTTCACCGGTTCGTTTCCATTGCTACAACTTGCTCACCTTCCTCCTGCTGTCGCCGCTGCTCTCTCTCTTTCTCTCTTCTGGAGGCTGAGTTCATTCTGCAATTTGCTCCGTTCGCGCCAAGTCCAGCTCACCAGCCAACACCCAACTGTTACCATGAAGTCCTTCGCCGTTATCGCTGCCGCCTTTGCCTCCACGGTCTCTGCCGCCGACAAGTGCCAGCTCGCCAACCTCGTGACGGTGCTCCAGCCGATCACCGCTGGTGTTTACGAGTGTTACTACGTCACCGGCCACGCCGTGATCCCACCACGCGTCAACCCGACTTCCGACGTCGTCAACGCTGTCTGCACGAAATGCTCGGCCATGATGGAGCAGTCCAAGTCGATCACGTACCCGGACTGCTACTGGACGATTGAGGGCGTCGACGTGCCGTTCCCTGAGCACATGGCGAAATGGTGGGCTCGATGTGCCGCTGTCTCCACGACCGCTTAGACAGCAACCCTCAACTGTGTTCGCTCTCTGATAGCCTACTTGGCTGAACTAGGTCGTGCAGGATATGGTAGGTTGTTTAATCGTACCTAAATATACCTCACTTTCACCACCAGCTCCGTGTCTCGACAACAGCTCCCACTACCTCGACTCCAGCTCCTAGTCCCCTGAGAACCACTCCTAGCGCCTCTATTGCTGCTCCAGCGCCATGACCGCTGCTCCCAGCTCCTCAACTTCCTCGAAAGAAACATGGATACTTGCGTTCACGCAGCCACGTTAGAGATCTCACCTTCAAACTCAAATTCAGCTCGTCAACAATATACAATACGTTGGAGAAATGCTGTGTGTCGTGGAGTGGTTAAGCGTGTGTTATTGCGGCCGCTTGGGATTCACGAAGTCAACCGTATGTGGCCGTCTACATCATGATTCTCAACACACTGACCACGGCTGCAGCAACGGAGATCGCCCATGCACTTGTGGCCGTTGAAGCGCCACTTGTCGTCGCTGCAGCCTCGTTCTCAGACACAGCGCTTTTATTCGTCGATTCCCCTGCCGCGTTCCCGCCACTGTTAACTGTTTTGTCATCGCATACCGGTTTTGCCGCTGAGCACGACAACCGTTTGACTAAAACGTAGAGAAGAAAATCATCCTCGTGTTAGACACATCCTCAGTACCTTCATCTTGGGGCTTGACGTACCACGTGGTGTCCCTGGTAAAGTCGTGCTGACGCCTTGGGGGCATGCCAACACCTTCGTCCGCGTGGGCTCAAAGCTCTGCAAGGTGACCTTGGATGCTCTCGTCTTCGTGTAGGCTGCTTTGAGATTGTCGTACTCGGGGTACGGCATGAACGTGTATTTCTTCTTGCTGTGGTCGCAGTCGTCTGGTGCGAAGTAGCCAACACCGAATTCGCCCGGGTCCTTGGATTGAGTCAACTCTATGAGAAGGGGAATGGAGAGAAGTGAAGCGAGCTCTTCAGTTATACGCACACGTATCGCACTTCATGCTCACTCTTTGTCTTTTGCAGATTCATCACTTCGGTTGCGAACTCAAATACATTGCCGCCGACGATCTCGTTGGTCATTTCGATCCCTCCGTTCACCCAATGCGTCCACTTTCATGACTAATTTCATCATCATAGAGCAATACATCGCGCGTGTCAGAACTGCAACGACTCGAGTCCCTGACTGCAATCAGGTGCAGATGTCAAAATGCTGATAAATGTGGAGTTCACACCTACAACCATAGCAGATTTGTATTTACCACCCAGATATAGTAATAAAAGAGGTTACCATGCTTGAAGGTTACGTTTGCGTCATCGAAAGTTTGCCGAGCATTTCCATTGGCTGCTCTATATCTATTTATGGCCAATCGTCGCGTGTCATCGAAACCAGCGGAACAGCTGCTTACGATGTGGCAGTACTGCTCTTTTTATATGGGGAACAAATTGGGCAAGAGGAAGAAAAGCAACCAGGTGATCATGGGCGGCGACGTGACGAGCACGCAGACGCGCCGCAAGGTGACGCTGCCTCCAGGCTACAGCCAACTGGTGCGTCTCTCTCTGTGTCCTATATGCGCCATCCTCATGCTCCATATCGCTCTGTGTGGCGCTGTCATTGCTGCTGTCATGCAGCGCATGCGGCGACGACCAAGCGCAAATGCCCTCCGCTGCGTGAATGCTGACGTTCTTCTGTGTTGTATATGATCGCTGTGCGTGCGTATGACGACTGTTTCGTTGTAGCACTGGATGCGGCTGACGCAGTCGGGCAAGGACCTGTCGGGGCTGCGCGGCGCGCCGCCGAGACGCAAGATCCCCATGACCGAGGTGAACCAACACAACACCGAAGAAGATTGCTGGTCCGTGCTCGATGGCAAAGTACGTTTGAGTATTGCTGCAATGTGGCGTCGTCAATGGAGATGGTGTCCACGCTAACGCTGCTGCTGTGGTGATGACATGTGTAGGTGTACAACATCACGCCGTACATGCGCTTCCACCCTGGCGGCATCCCATACCTCATGATGTCGGCTGGCGGCGACTGCACCGATCTGTTCAACGAGTACCATCCGTGGGTGAACGCCCATAGCATGCTTGATGTACGCTCATTATGTGGCTGCAACGTGGCTATTGCTTTAAGCCGCGATGCTCATCTTCTGTGCTCTCTGTGCCTTTAGAAATGCTACATTGGGGAGCTGGACCTCGACTCTGTGGCACCAAAGGAGGGCGACTCCGCAGCGTCCAAGTTTGCACTCGATAAGAACGAATGGCGAGCGTTCAAGCTGCTGTCGAAGCAGCCTGTGGCCAACATGACGGTCAAGTTCACGTTTGAACTGCCCATGAAGAAGCACCTGGGCTTGGAGGTTCCTGGCCAGCATCTGAAAATCCGTGCCACCATCAACGGCAAAGTCATTGAGCGCGCGTACACCCCGTCGTCCAAGTTCACTCAGGTTCGCCGTCATTGCAGTCGGTCAGGCGTTTGATAGAGTGGTGTCAAATCTGTTGCTTTGCGTTGTTTGTAGGCTGGTTCGTTTGATTTGCTCATCAAGCTCTACCCCGACGGTCTCATGAGCCAGTACCTCGAATCACTCGATGTTGGCGCGACAGTCGAGATGCTTGGACCGCAAGGCGTGATCGGGTATGCATCACCAGGCAAGATCACGCGCGGGAAGACTACACAGGACGCGACGCATCTCGTGATGATCGCTGGTGGCAGCGGCATCACCCCGATGCTCCAGCTCATCCGCGCCGTGTTTGAATCGCTGAACGATGCGTCGCGGATCACGCTGATCTACAGCAACAAGTCCCTCGATCACATCATCGCGCTGGACCAGCTCGAGCCGCTCACGAGCATCTACCCCGCGAAATTTAAGCTGTACCATATCCTGTCAACAGGGAGTGCTGACGACAAGAGCGCGCTTGGGACCTCGCTTGTTGGCCGCTTGGACAAAGCTCTTTTGCAAGAGTACTTGTCCGATGTATCGCCTTCGGTCGGTGTCTTCGTCTGCGGACCACCAAAGTTCGAGGACGCAATAACGGACCACCTGAGTGAGATCGGCTTTGACGATAGCCAAGTGTACCTGTTCTAGACAATGCGTTAGTTTGGCATGAACGAGTGGCACAGAGGAGCAGATAAGCTCGATTTCCAAATTACTGCTCTCGACACTCATGATTAAATAACGAACGCACACACAAAAGACTAAAACAAATAGACTGACTCGAGAGAACACAAACACGCACTTTGCCTTCCTCTATCTTCAAAACTACCACGAACTGCATTTGCATGACACGTGCACACACAAATAGTTCTCCGAGATGCAGCATCGCATGGTTTGCGCTTCCGTCGTATCACACTCGATGGAGTCAGTTTTTGTAAAACTGCGCGCGGTTTGTTTGTGGCAACGACGAGTTGCAGCTGTGGCACTCAGTGCTGAATTCTGCGTTCGCTGTAAAACAACTGCAAGCACAAGCGAGCAGCAAACGACGACAAAACATCATATGCGTTTAGTAAATAATCGTTTCACGATGAAATGTAGACTTACATTGAGCACAGCCAATCGCGATCCTTGATGCAGACTCGGCTCGGTCCAAACATCCGCTTTCGAAAGCACTTGTCACACTTGTTGTTCCAGATGCTGACTTCGCTCCGACATTCCTGCCCAACGCACTTCCAAATCTCCTGTGCCTGGTTGAATTGTGCAGCCAGAATGCGCTGGATGTGCAAATCCATCAAACGCACTTCGATTTGTCCATTTTTGACGATTTTGGCTACAAATGTACAACCAGAAAAGTGGTTGATTAGTACGCAAGCAGACGAATGCAATAGTGCCACACACATACTCGTACCGTTGATCTCTTCGACTGCACTCATTGCCCCATCCGCCGAGTCAAACGTGATGCACGCATCACCTCGTGGACGAAGAGAGCGCTGGCAAAGGAACACGTCAATCGACGGAAATCCGCTTTCTTTGTCGATCTGCTCGACAAGAAAAACAGAAACAAACTGTTAGGACTTGGTTTCTTCCAGTGAGTGAACAAGCCTGAATATACATCATAGCCGGCGTACCTCGATGCCAAAAGGACCAAATAGCTCTACGAGTAGCTCTTCATCCACCGTCCCATTGATTCCAGATACGTATACTTTTCTCTTGAGGTGACGAGCGTCCACTTTCACGCTCTCCAGGTCAAACCGAATGTCCGGTTCTTTATTGAACTGGGATCCATTCTCTTGATCGTCGTCCGAGTCCGAGATAAACATATCGCTTCCGTAGTCGAACACCGGTCCATCAGCAATTGCAGATGGTGTGTCATCGCGGGCAGCCTTTTGCTTATCCCATGTTTGGGAATCCGATGAACGTCGCGAGGTCGCACTCTTGCTGTCCGCCGACGTCTTGGATTTCTTACTGGAGTCACTTCGGTCATCATGACCATCGTACTCTCTCTTTCGGGAGGACCTGTCGCTTCGGTCATCATGACCATTGTATTCTCGCTGTCGCGAGGAACTGTCTCGGTCCAAACTTCCTGTGCGTTGCTTCTTCTCGGATCTCGCATCGACCGAGGGTGGAGATCGTTCTTTCTTGCTGCTGCTACTCTTGGCGTCGCGATCACGCTTGCCATTGTGATACCGGCTTCGCTCGTCTCGTTCGTGAGATCTTGACCTTGAATGCGAGCGATAACGCTTTCTTGAAGGAGAACTTGAGCGCGCTTTACTGTAGCGATCTCGGTCTCTTTTTTGTGGGCTCCGAGATCGAGAGTGCTCTCGCCGCCGGTCGCGATCTTTCTCCGATGATCGGCTTAAAGACGTCTTGGAACGATAATCCGACTCGCTTGAGCGCCTTCTCGACGGCGAACTCGATTTCTTATACTCTCGACTATCGTCTTTCCGTCCTTGTTTGCCGTTCTTGCTCCATGACGACGAGGAATGTTTAGACGAAGTGTATCGATCTTTATCGCGCTCGCTGTGCGACCTCTTACTCGACAAAGTAGATTCGATTGAAGGTCCGTAATGGCTGACAGACGCCTTGCCACCTTTACTCGAGGACTGCGACGACTTGGATTTTTTTGTACTCGATCGCTTGTCAGGTTCATCGGCACGCTCCTTAGGCTGAGTTTTCGCTGGTGACGAATTTGATGGCACGATCTTCTTCTTTGGAATGGGTGCTGTCTCCAGGAACTTTTCCTTCGTCACAAACGATATGCCTTGTTTCTTCTTTTCTTCAACCAACCTGCTGTGCGCACTTGGTCGCTTGTACTCGCCATCCCGGAGATCGCGCGCACTCACGCCATTCTCTTCTCGTCCTTCAATGTGGAGAGCGTCATAGATGTCTAATTGCCGCTCCCGCGGGTACACTTTCGTCTTGTTAGCCGCATTCGCATCAACATTCTTGTTTGACGATTTCACCATGGGAGAAAACGACCACGAAGGAGTCTTTTCGACGTCGCTTGTGGACGACACTTTCGGTGTTTCAATGTCACTGCCTCCAAATCGAGATTTGCTAGAAGTTTTGGACACGGATGCAGACAAAGGTTCGTCGTCACTGTCGTACTTCCGAGATGTTGTCTCGTTTGACTTGCTCTTGGCCGCATATGAAAGATAGCGCGCTTCGGGCTTGTCATCTGCTCGCTCCCTCGTATCAGAGCTCTTGCTTCCATTCGAGTTATAGCGCTCGTCACGTTTATCCACTGCTGCATCGTCTTTTTTTGCGGTGCTGTCGTCACGTTTGCTAAACACATCGGATCCGTAAGATTTCCGAGCACTTCCCGATGACGACGATACGGCTTTGAATGCAAACTCTGTTGTGGTTCGAACTTCTCGTTCGAGTGATACCAGCGGCTCGCTGTATCGTTTCTTGGTCGTTCCATTCGATTTTCTAGTCCCCTTTTGCTGGACGTTCCTGGCGAGATCATGGCGCATGCCATTCGATTTCAGAGACTCCTCTTCATCCAAAAGCTGGATAGATCGCCGTGAATGCGCAAATTTCCCTTTCATTACGGTTGATCGAGAAATCACAGTCTTCTTGCGCAACCCATTGGATCCAAGACTTTCGGCTGCAGCTGTGGCAGACTTGGTCTTCTCGTTCTCTTTGATCGTTTGCGTCGGAACGGACTTGATAAATTCCACGTCTGGAGTACTGTCTAGCACCTTTGCCGGTACGGATGGTTTCTGCTCGGCTACTTTAGAGTCTTGCTTCGGCTTTGCTTTTCGCTTCTTTTTCTCTGAAGCATCCGCAAAAAACTGCTCGTACTCATCATCATGTGGCGCAGCAGCACCTGCGCTCTCGTTGGATGTGTCGTCGTCACTATTGTCGCTGAAACCTAGGTCATCTAGACGACTTGAGCTTCCAAACTCGAACTCCTCAGTGCCGTTTTGCGCTTCCGAGTCGTCAGAAACCACAGTCTCTGCCTCGGACACTTCTCCTTCCTCTTGGCTTCCCACTGGTTTATTCGTCGCAATCTTCAATGCGCTACTTTCCTTCGACGATGCCGCGTTCGTTGGGTCAAAAGCTTGCTGAGTCTGCACTTCTTGACTTGAGTTTGGTAATTTGGTAGAATCCGAGTCTCCACCACTTGGTACTGTTTTCTCCGTTTCTACCTCTTGCGTTGTCGACTCACCGTTATCGTGCATCTCTTCGTCCTCAACACCGTGTTCGTCAAGACCAACATCTTTTTCTTCGCTGTCTTCAGCTTCGAGGTCCACTGTCTCCGTTTCAGAAAACTCTTCATCATCTATTTGGAATGAGGTGATGTTTCTGATCATTTCTTGATGACGAGCCAGTAGCGCTTTGCTCAAACCTGGTACTCCAGTCTGCTCGCCACTTTCCCCGTGTACTGGTTCCTCATCCTTTCGCTTTGTTGCTTCGATTTCCGTTGCAGACACTCCATCGGCATGACCATTGGCTTTGCTGATATTCGTTTTGCTCGCATCGTTCGCATCAAGCACCCCATTTTCCGCAACAACCTGCTCTATCTCCTTCGCATTGATCTTTTCCTTGATCAGACGTGAAGACACGGCAGGTCGAGGTGTCGGAACATGTTGCGTAGACTTTGTTGGATCTTCACACCGAACAGCACTGCTGTCTTTGACTTTCTTGTTTTCGCTCGTGGGCAAAGGTTCTCGCGATTGAACGTATGCTAGATCCCTCGCGAGTGCCGACGCCTTAGGTTCCTCATTCCTTCGATCCTTGCTGCTGCTGCTGGAGGTATTCGTACTCTTTCTGGAGCTTTGCTCAACTGACGAATGCTCGGATCCGGACTGTTCATCGCCGCTGGACCGCAAGTCGATCGGTTGATCCACAGTACTAAAACCACCAAAGCCATTGACCTTCCTCGCAGGAGATCCATGTTGCTCACTCACCGTAGCTTTGCTCGAACCAGAGCTCGTCGGTTGCTTCAATTCCGCTTGCGCAGAAGTCGCATTCGATAACGATTTACTCTTCCTTGGAGATTTACGCTGAGAAGCGCCAGCTTTCTCGCGTTTACTGTCTCGATACTCATTCCGCAGTCGCCGGCGAGGTTTCTTTCGCGACTCTTTCGACGCATCGTTATTCAGGCCGTCGTCGCTCAGTAGCTCCAAATCGCTGAGTGGGTCGTCGTCTTGCTCTTCCACATCATCGACCAGTGAGAAATCGCTGCCTTCACTCATCGGAGAGTCGGTATCGCTTTCCGCGTCACTTCCCTTTGCGTAAAACTTGGCCGCTTGGTCGATATACCGTTGCTCCTCCAGTGAGTTCACACCAAATCGTTTTGGACGCTGGCGATTTCGCTGGGGCATCGACTCTTTCCGACGAAGAACCTCGGGGTCTCGATACCCCGTCACCCAGCTTCGCATTTCTTCCGCGACTGGATCCAGCGCGGCTCGGTGTGCAGATCGCGAAGTCTCGACCGATTTCGTTTCTTCGTCGCTGGCGCTTTCGTCGGATCCGCCATTCACAGCGTTTCGCCGTTTCTTTTGTTTCTTGTTCTCTGCGTCGTGTCCATTGTGCTTTTTCACAGTGGGAGTAATAACGGAATCCAGGAGCTCCTGCATGACACGCGATTTTTGTCCTCCTGCGTTAGCTGCTGCCGCTTGCTGCTGTGCTTTCCGTAGATGCGGTGGTGTACTTTCCTCGGTCTTGTGCTCTTCATGATCACTCAGCGATGCTGGCGGCAGGTGGTGGTCAACATCGCTAATGTCCAGATCCAGATCCGTCATCAACTCGGCGACGTTTGGATCGTCACTGAGCAATGCTCCTGTGGCAGAGGCAGACGCACTGTGGCTTTGATTCGCAGTCGGTAATCGCAGAGGCCGCATCTTGAGTAGGGACGGCTGCAAGCCCGATTTGGCTGGGGACGCATACCGCTTCGGTGGTGTATTCCGTGCAAGGAGATGATCCGGCATCTGCAGTGGCACCGTCATCGACGTCGCAATAGAAGCAACGGCCGGTTGCGTGCCATTATTGGAAACCACCGCTGCCGTCGATACGTTACTATCGACTGCCGACGTCGCAAGCCCAGCCGTCGCGGCTTCGTGCTCCATCAGCTTCTTCAGATCCTCCGGATTCACGTCCCGCAGGAAATCCAGCGCCAGGTCCATGATCGCGAGCCCCTGCTCGCCATCGCCGTCCTCGTCATCATGATCGGGCTCAAACCCTGCATCTTCGTCATCACCTCCATCATCATCTTCTTCCCGCTGCAACACTTTCTGCAACGCGACAAACTCCATGTGACGCTGCATCCTCTGGAAGATCTCGGTCGTGGTGCGCTGCCGCTGCCGCTCTTTCGCGTCGAGCCATTGCTTGGCGCGCTGCAGCTCTTCCTCCCAGAGACTCGTCGCACTCGACGCCATCGGCTGCTGCATCACTCAGTGTATAGGAGACAACCGCGAAATCGCTCTTTCCGCACTCGTTTCGATGCACTTTCCGCCAAACGCCAGTCACCCGCGCTCTTCCTTCCTAATGAGCACACTGACACACAGAGAACAGCGCATGGTGAGCACGACGCAAGCTATACACGCACAATGTATAAACACACAACCACTCGAGGTCAAATGCGCACAGCAGAGCTACATACATCCGTTGCAATCGGCTTTGTTGCGCGCGCCGTTCCTCTTAATGAACACACTGACACACACCTAGAGGAACGCAAGGGTAAGCGCGACGCCATCGACATACACACACACGCACACACTGTAGACCATATAGAGAGCGTCGTATACACAGAGGCGCATAAGCCATGTATGCACAGAGCAAGACGAGCTTACCGTAGGTGCTGGATTTGTTGCACTTGATCTCAGTGTCTTGAAGCCCAACTGCAGCTTCCTTCCCCCACACACTCCCACTCAATACATCAAAAGGAAAGGTAATAGAAGATGGAGTTACCGGTAGGAATACCGGTTTGGATACGGTACACTCTGTCAAAATGAAACGGGTCGTGTTCTGTCAGTGTTTTGACGAATATGACAAAAGGTGCCTACATTTTGTTATTGCGTGCCATGAATGCGCTCCAAGATGGATTCCTTTTGTTTCTCGATCGATTGGTTCGCATGGCTGGCAGAAGACTGGACGCCACTTCATGTACATGGCCTCTCAAACTTCGTTTGTACGACACAACTTCTGTCTCCTTCTTCTCGCGCAACAATCTCATCATCATCAGCACATGTAGAGCGGGTACTTGGACCCAATCTTGCGGATGTTGTTGCGCAGCGCCTTGCGCAGCGGAATTAAATAAAACTCGAGCGGCACATTCGCGTGCGGATTCGCACCGGAGCCTCCGCTCGACACAGCAGGGGACGGCGTCGCCGAGATGGGCGATGCTGTCGTGGATGACGCTGGCGTTGGTCCCACTGTCGTAGACTCGGCCGAAGGCGGATGATCGGATAAGTAGAACCAGCAGCTGAACAGGATTCCGCGAATGTCGGCAGGTGACGTCAAGGGTAGCAACTCCGCCGCTTTCCCCAACTGCGGTGGGATCCATCCCGTAAGGCGAAGGATCTCCACGAGTGCGCACGTCAAGGCTAGCTGGTTCCGGTTGCGCATGTATGGCGGCACATCCATGTTCTCGACACCCAAGTCGCCTCCTTTGACGCTGTTCCAGTGGCCGAGCAGCACGATCAGCGCCGATTTGATCAACGGCACGAGGCGCAGACTCTGAGTCGAGTGGATCGTCGCCGATGTCGTGATCGCGGCGCGAAGCAGCGGCAGGAACGCTGGAAAGTGATTCAGCCACTGCTCGATGCGCAGATCCATGTCGAAACTTGAGCGGTTCGGCAGTGTCTCCTTGTAAATGTCGTCGCTCGGGATACCGCAGCATGGAATCGCACGCTCGAGCAGCAAATCCACCACCGCTTTGAGTTTGCGTTCGCATTGGTCGCTGTCTGGATCGCCGCTCGGTAATGTCCGGCGTCCCACACCAGACGCTGATCGACCCGCCATCGTCGGCACGGTGGTCGACAGCAGCTGGAAGAGCAGGTCCGTTGCGTACATGGAGCACGTGTGTGCGGCGTCCATCTCGCGCTCCCACGACGCGTCCAGTGTCTTTCGGTATACGAGCGTCTCTGGAAACTGCGTCACGATCACCTTGGACGATTGCAGGTTCGTGCACTTGGAACTGATTGTGCGTTCCGATCGGATCACTACTCGACCCCCGTCCGCGTCGATTGGTAGCTCCTCGTCATTGTGGGAAAAGTTGACACGATTTGGGAAATGCGTCGGGATGCTCGTCGCCGACGTCGTGCTGAATAGCGCATCGATCCACAGCGACGCAAACGTGCTGTACACCGACGACGGGTAATGCGCCACACCACCGTCTAGCGCCAAGAGTCGGAACATCGTCACTTTCAGCGTCTCCAGTCGACTCTGCATCTCAAAGTGCACGACCTGACTTGGTGAATTCTTGCTGCTTACAATCTCCGCTCGATATTGCCGCAAGAGATGAAAGAAGACCGTCGTGAGCTTCCGCAAACAGCGATACTGCCAAATTGGGTCTTCCAAGGACCGGAACGGCGTCTGCGACAGCAATGCAAGCGCTCGTGATGCAACTCTGTTGTCACGGGAGCACGATAAATCCAAAAAGCCTTCCCAGAAATCGGCCCCTTGTGCATCTTTCCACAGCATAAATTGCTGCCAGCTGTGGGTCCACGACTCGGCTTGCACGAGTGGGTCGATCGCAGCGGACAACGACAGATCTGATGCCGTCACAAGCAGCTGAATCGGCAATCCCTGCGATTCGTGGACGCCACGTTCGTTTCCATGTAACAGCGTGTGAAGGATCTCCAAAACTCGTCGTGTCTGACGAGCATCTGGCACCAGGGAATGGTTGCACGACGCCATCATCTCCTTCACGAACGCGGCATAGTCGACCGATAGTGGCGTTAAAATACTTGACAGCAACCCACACAACGCACGACCTCTCAGTTCGGAAATCGCTACTGCTGAGCTCGACGAATCGTCGGCATTTTCGCACAGCATCAAGTCCGCGTCGATGAGATGCTTTGTCACGTCCTTCGCTGAAACGAATTTGGCGAGCAACTCGAGCCAATGTCGCCACTGGTCGAAACGTTGCTGACTTGGATCGTTCGCTCCACCATTGCTTGCTCGTAATCCGCGAAGCGCGGACTGGCAGATGAACGGCAGAAAACGGTAAATGCCTTTGACGAATACATGCGATTCTTCGTCGCTCGCCCATTTCACGACTTGTGCATGGAATGCTGACGCTGCATCGGCAAGCTGAGGTGCCACAGTCGTAGTCGCAGCCAGCTCTTGCAGCAATACGATCAACTGGAAACCAGAGTACGGCAGTTCATTCGATCTTTTCTCAAGAAGTCGGAGAAACTTCGCAGACCAAGTGCTGCCTTCATTCTGCGCTTGCGTCGCCATTTCCAGAGGATATGAAGAGATATTTGCCCACAACGCACACACGAGGTCTCTCGTGATGACAAACTGCAAGCTATCATCGCACGCGCGAAGGAACACTGGATACTCGGTCGCGACGGTCACAAGCTGGTGCACAACCCAAGCCACAGGTCGTCCACGGATCTCCAGCACATCGTCGTTCGCTGCTTCTTCAAGCAAGTGTCGCACGATATCCACGAGTTGAGCAGGATTCTTTGAAACGAGATACTCCACGACTGGGATCGTAGCTGCCCGTGCTGCATCGTTGTCGAACTGGGTAAACACCATCTCGTGGACGAGGAACTCGGCCATGGCGTACGAATTGAGTTGCCCGACACATACCAAAGTCCACATCCAGTGCGACGGCACAGCTGCAGCCTGACACCATTCCAGGACTTGCGTCATCAGCTTCGAGGCGTCCTGTTCGTCATGGCAGCTCATGAGAGCACGCCGGATCACGGACAACAGCTGCGAGTACAACGGCTTCTGCGCCAGCGCAGCCAGTGTCGCCTCAAAGTCCAAAGTTGGTGCTGGTTTCATGATCAGGAGCTTCTCAATGGGGTCTTTCTCGTTCAAAATGCCGCAAAATCCGAGGCAAAACTGCACCACCTCTGTCAGCACCCGCAGCGACGTGAACTGCGCGTCGATCTTTTCTTGCAGCAAGTGGATGCACTTTTGAATCTCGGCAATGCTTTCCTCTAAACACAACAATCAGCAATACAACGTCGGTGAGAAACAGTCGACACATATAGACAAACAAGCACGATACAGACGTACCCATGGTGTGTGATAGCGCTTTCGATTTGCGCTGCTGCTTACTTTTCTTGTGGCGCTTGGCCGCGGGTGCGTCCCCCTTGGCTTCGGCGACGAGATACTTCTGCACGGCGCTCTGGAACTCGACCTTCACGCGTTCGAGATCGTCGTCGCTCAGCACAACCGACTGGGTGTTGATCTCGACCATCGACTGCTTGTGCTGCCGCGTGAGGATAGGCGAGTCCGACGTCGACTGCGGCGAGATCGGGTCAGCTACGACAGCATCACGTCCGACTTCGTCCACGTCCATACTCGGTGGCTCTTCTGCGGCTTGCGGTTCTACTACTACTACGACTTGCGGTACAGCGTTGACCACTTGGACATGAGGTTGGCTATTGACAGCGTCGCCATGACGTCGCACGGCAGGCGACATGTCGTCGTCCATGGGGGAGTTCATGAGGTTCGAGAGTCCCGCGCGGTGGAGACGCGACGGCGGATTGGGATTCGGCGGCGGCACTGTGATCGGCACGACGTCGCGCTGCGGCGCAGGCACGTCGTCGTGGTCGGACGACGACAGCAGAGAAGACAGCGACGTGGGAGCGCGCATCGGGAGCGTGAACGCGGGCGGCGCCGGGGACGCGTTGCCGTCGTCGTCACCATCCATCGCGTTCAGAGGGATCTCCATCTTCATTTGCACTTGAATTTGTATCGGGACAAGCCAAGCCAAAAATGCGCACTTGACAAACGCAAAAGACCTTCAAACCGGTATGTACTGGCATCGTCAACGAATCAAAGATATTACCGGGATATCGGTACTTGCACGGTTGATACCGGCATCAACTTCAAGATTACCGTAAACTGGAGTTTACCGGCATTGCAAACCAGTTGAAGTAAGTACCGGTAGGTTGATAGTTATACAGTTGGATACCGGTATTCGGTCAAGTGTCGCTTTGGAAGGAGTGGCAGGCAGTTCGAAGCGCAACAGCTCGTCAAGCTCACTGATTGAAGCTCTACGCGCGCAGCGAGCTCCTCTCTCTGTGCCATTGACTGCGTGCCTCTCTATCCACCCCGCTTATAGCCATGGAAGCGCTGCTGATCCGCGTCGACCTCCTGCGCAACCGCAAACAGTACACGTCGATCCTGAAGACGTGGCTCCAGGAGCTCGAGATCGCGAGCGGACGGCTCATCACGATGGGCGAGGTGCATCTTTTATTTATTGCCGCCGAGAGCGCGAAGATCGACAAACTGCTAGAGTACTACGCGAGCAAGGAGATCGACTCGAATGCCAAGGGCGAGGTGTGCAGCGTCTATTGGATGATGGCATGTGTGTGTGTGTGCTTGTTGTTGGTTAATGGATATTATTGTGTGTGTTGATGCGGTTGTGTAGCTCTGTGTAGACAAGTTTATAGATATAGTGGGCAGAAAGAGTATCGAGGGGTCCGGATGCAAGGGGTTCTTGGAGATGAACATTCTGGTACGTCATCGTTTATTGCTGAACTCCCACAGAATCTGTATGAGCTTGCGTATTATTTTCTAACATGTGCATTCTCCAATCTTGTCCAGAATAAACACCTGTTAGAGAAAGTATTGGTGCACGAATGGCACGGCGAGCTCGCGTGGCTCGAGTCGGCACTGTCGACGTCTCGAACAAAATCGCTGCTCGCTTGGCGTGAGGCTGCAAAAGCCGCGCGGAAAGATCGTCGCAAGAAGTCGGCTCAAGATCGAGACGCGACCAAATTGGTGAAGAAACAGCGGGCGGAAGCCGAGGCGGTGGCGACCAGGGCGGCAGCGAAAGCTAACAGCGAAGTGCAGAACGATGAAGATGGTGATGACGATAGAGAAGAGGAGCGAGAACAGCCAAAGCCGGCGGCATCCGATGATGGGGACAAAAAATCCCAACCGAAGGCTGAAGCGGAGAGGAGTGACAAGAGCGCTTCCTTGAGCACGACGAATCCGCCACCTACCGATCCAGCGGCGTCCCAGAAACAGCAGCAGCAGCAGTCGAAGAAACGACGCCGAAATCAGTCCAAGAGCAATCAGAAGCAGAAGCAACAGCGCAAGGCGAGTTGAGTTGGTCGCAGCATTCTTTTTGATGAAGTTTAATATTGATCCACAATAGACACCCTTGTCGCATTTATGTGCTGCGTGGACTTTTGTTTCGCAATGAACATAGAGCGAGAACCCAAAATAACGATCTGACGCGACTCGAGAATCCACCAATCGGAAGGTTGCATCTGCGACTGTCTACTTTGATTTCAGCCAATCCCAGTCACTCTCAGCAATTGTTGATGCGTCAGTCATTTCTCACTTCATAAACAGATTTCGCTCATATCAATGCAAGAGAATGTGATCTGTTAAGTTACGTTTTCTACCTAATTTTGAGCACGTGAATGTTGTGACTTGAGCTTTACATCGCTTCTGGCGCATTTTTCCATTCATCCCCGCGGAAACGAATGCTTCTCCGCGACATCAGATTGCGCAGGATCGCATCTCTTAGCGCCACAAGAAAAAAAACAAAACAAAAAACAAAAAACAACTTTTTTTCTCGAAGAAGCCGACCAAGGCACCGACGGCGACGCTCTCTCTATCACGCACCTTATTCCCCTCACGAGCACGCAGTCATCTCATCCGCGTTCGTCCCCGCTATGATGTCCTCAGTGGACCTGACGTCGTCGTCACAGCAGCAGCAGCAGCGGTATGGCGGCTCGCCTGGACGGTACGCGCCGATCGGCACCTCGCATCGCCCACCCCAGCCGCAGTATTACAACAGTAACAATGTGGGGGGCCACCAGTACCAGCAGTATCCGCAGCACCCGCTGCAGATGCATTCGTCGCTTGCGTCCGGTACGTTAACGTATGCTGGTATGTCCGTAGAATTGTGTTTGTACTGTGGGTACTTACATTTCGCGTCATGGCGTTGGGTTGTATTTTGTTTGCATAGAAGCAGGACGCGCGAAGACGGATCAGGTGGTGCTCGAGTTTTTGTATAAAGCCGCGGAGCTGATCATCCAGTCGCGCGTGAATTTCCAGTCGGAGGCGGACCATCGACGTGGCAATCGACGAGCAAGAGTACGTTTGCGTTTCTCGTGCATGTGATGCCACTTTTGCTTTCCTTTGTTTGCTGATAGTTAATGTGTTTTTCCTGTCCTTTGATAGTTTAATTTGGATATTGAAGAAGTGCAATTCGTTCGCGATGCGATGCTCGCGTGGCGGGAAGACGCACATCTGCCACTCACGATCAGTATTTATTTGGACAGTGGCGGCGACGACCAGCGCGTGCTGCTCGAGCAGTGGAGTGTCATGTACGCACCCGACGGCAGTGACGTGGATCCGTACTCTGGTGCGAGACGAAACAGCAGCAGCCATCTGACCGGCGCAGCGCGCGATGTGATCCAGCAACTGAAGGAAGTGTGCAAGAAGATCAGTGTGCTGCTGCGTGCGCTGTACTCGTTTATGCGGCTGCTGCCCGCGCACCGTTTGTTCAAGCGCTCATATCCATCGGCGCTCTCGTACGAGATCCATTCCATGAGCAGTGCGTCATTGGAGACCCATTTCGAGAAAGACGTTCCAGTGAGCCGATACAGCTTTGTGCCGATCACGACCCCGTTTGGATTTCTCAAGATCTCGACCGTCTACCGACTCAACTGCGAGTTTATTCGGGAGCAGGAGGCGGCTCCTGCGCCAATTTTCAAGAATAATTTCATTATCCAGGATTATGTACCCAGCTCGCCGGAGCTCTCTGCGCAACGAGAAGATCGCATGAGTCTGCCTACGAGAGTGCAAGATCCGTCCGACTTCTTACCCGGTGCCGATGATGATGCAGAACGCGACGAGTTTTACGAACGGCGACGACGATCGTCTCCAGCGAATATGATCGACGAAAACACGAATCACCGCACTTCCCAAGCTATTTCTCAGCCGATGGCGATTCCACAGGCCAAGGCTCCGACTGTTTACGAAGAAAGCGTTGCATCTCCTCGCGAGAGTGGCAAGGTGATTCATCCGCACTCGTACGGCGATCCTGATCGCCTTCGAGGCGTTGTCGCGAACCCAAATGTCACAGCAGCTCCATACGGTTATGGCAATGTCGCTATTGATCGTGCTGCTGCTCCAACTCCTCCTTCCCAATGGAGTGCTACTAGCAGTGGAGGCGGCGGTGTTGCGGGTGGAAGTGGGTTATCTCCAGCATCATTTCATGACGAAGGATCCCATTTTCCGCTGTCGACTCCTCCTCGCCACCCGAATTCCCTGTCCATTCTCCGGAATAGCCGCACATTCTCGTCGTCGACTGGATCACGAAGGGCATCAAACGATATCCACCATTTCCGGTCTTCACTGGAGAACTTCTCGCTAGACGATGGATCGCACAACCATGTGCCGCTATCTCCCTCGCCAGCAGCAGCAGAGTTGCAACCAGGAAAATCGCCTGGTGGTCGTGCAGCGACGTTCAGCTACGGAACCCGAAGGAAGCATTCCTTTAACGGGGCATTTGCTGCTGGGGACGAGAGCGACGACAGTGGTGCGACCGGCGGAGATGGAGGTCTTGGCCATTCTCCTCACTTGACTCCACCGTTCATGTATGCAGACTCCCCATCGGCTGAATCTCCTACGGCGGCGGCGGCGCTTGTTCTGCGTAGATCGGCGACAGATTCAGCGGGATCTTCTGGTCGCGGAGTGCCAGTGTTTGCGTCTAGCCCTCCATTCCAAGCCAACCCTGTGGAGTTGCTTTCGACGTCTCCAGGTTACTCGTACAGCAAGAATTACCTTCGAAAGGGACCAAGCAGCTTGCCCATGTTTGTGACAACAGATCAATTCCAGCTTGGCCGGAGTGGTACTTTCCGCATGAACTCGGGTGCACTGAAAAGCACAGAAGCGTCGTCTCAAGATAAAAAGTCGAATCACACCATGCAGGCGCGTGGTTTCTCGTCCGATTTGTACGACACCGGAGCTGGTATATGGGGAATCTCGCCAGATACCCCCGACGCATTTGATTTGACCCTCACCGGACCAACTAGTGGTCATCGCCATCGTTTTCTCTCTTCGACTGGGAGCGCAGGAGGGAGTGATGGGAACAGTGTGTCGTCGCACTTTGAACCAGATGATATCAGCGATCTGCTGCTTCCATTCGCGATCGGAGATGGCGGTGATGCGACGTCCAATGCTACGACTCGGACGTCAACCGGATCGGAGTTGAGTCGTCCGTCGGGTGCCGATTCTGAGGGTTATGGAAGCAAAGGTTCGTCGTGGGATACTGCCTCGGTCGGAAGCTTTTTGAACCAGCTGAAGAATGCGCCACGCCTGCACATGGTGCAAGACACGTTGTCAGCGCGAAGCGACCAACAGCGCTTTGGCGATGAAGAACGCGGACCAGGATCGTCCGAGCAGCAGCCTCCACGGTCGGTGACCCCACAAGCGTTTTTCGAGGATGAGTTGGCAAGTTTTCGCAATCTTCGAGACGAGCTTGCACGAGATCTGTAGGCGAAGAAGCCATTCGACGTTTTTTGCAGCACGAAAACAAAGAAACAAACGACAGAAAGGTGACGGAAAAGTCCGTCGAAAGAGATTTTTCTTTCTCAATTATGTGTGTGTACTCTAGCTACGAATCACTGCGCGTCAGTTGCACAAAAATCTATCACGAATAGCCACTTTCGTGTTCCTCCTGAGCATTTCCTGGCGAACGACAAGCTGCTGTGGTAACTAAATCAACGCTCCTTGCCATGCAGAACTATACTCAGCCGCTCGTGCTTCAAGAACACAATTGAGTTCGTCTGAGCTCTGCTATTGTGTACGATTTCAACATGGACAGCTCGTTCACAGTTGAAACAACCAGTTATTTTCTCATGGACTCGAGCGTGTTGTGGCGGACGCAAAGGTTACATTTTGTGAGAAGCATGCGACGACACTGCCTATTCCATGCCAAGAGATGACAAGAGATCATCATCACTTTGCGGACAAATCGAACTCTTCAACACAGTCGCATAAAGAAGACCGCCATGGATGGCAATCACGCCAGCAGCGTGTCGGCATTTAGCACCACCGCCTGGAGAAGCGCTGCTGCTTCCTAACTATACACGCAGGGAGGCAAGCCAAGTGGTTGCTCAGCAAGCAGCATTTTTTCCATCCTTCTGCACGTGCTCAGACAAATTCTCTAAATTGACTGTATTATATGCAAGTTGTTATCGCTTTCGTCAAGCTTGAGCACCGAGTTTCTCCCACGTCTCTGCTTCGAGGCAAAGCGCCACTTTCCTCCTTTCACTCGATCAGTTGAACAAGTTGCAGAATCCCGATTCCTCCACATTTTCATACGAGTCTTTGCGCTGACGCACTTTTTCCTGTCCCTTGCGGTGGCGACGGTACCAACTGGTCTCGGCCGTATACACGACTTTCGGCCATTGCTTTTCTCCAGTTGGAGCGTCCGACTCCTCCTCTACCAACCGTCCTTCGAGTTCCTTCAAGATGTCGTCCATCTGCGCCCGCGTCTTGACGGCAGCGAGTAGATCGCGCAGATCCGTGTGCACACGCAAGTCCTGGAAGAGAATCTTGAACAAGTGCGCGCGCACGATCTTCTCGTTTGCTGGTGGGAACTGCTCTGCGAACTCCATGTACTGCTTCGCGAGCTCCAAGAACGACGTGTCCTTGCCCGGCGTGTTGTTGGTCTCTGCGAGAATCGCGGGGTTTTCCAGGATCGCCTCCGAGGTCATCACACCGTCAGCCTTCGTGGCTTCCAGGCAGCGATCGATATCCTCGGGGAACTCGATGCCGCCGTTCGCAATCACTGGGATCGTCAGCCGCTCCTTGATTTGACGGATAATGTCCCAGTTGACTTCACGCACCAGCGTCTTGTTCATCTCCTTCGTGCGGCCGTGGACCACAAGCATGTCGCATCCTGCAGCCTGGAGCATATCGCAAAACTCGAGCGTTTCTTGCTCATCCGGGAACATGCGGATCTTGACCGTCACTGGGATCGACAGGTTGTCGCTCAGCGTCTGCACAATTTCGCGCACCACGTCCTTCTCCTTCATCAGGAACGATCCGTAGCGGCCCTTCCGCGCAATGCCCTGCGGGCAGCCCAGGTTGAGGTCCACAGCGTCGCAATGGTCTTCCACGTGCTTGGCCGCCACCAACATCGTCGCTGGGTCATTTCCGCAAAACTAGGCAACCAAACGAGCCCATGATTAGATACAGAGACGTAGTTGTGTAGCGCTTTGCTCTACACTTACTTGAACGATCAGTGGGCGGTCCTGGATGTGCTGCTCAAACATTTTCTCTCGGTATGCGGGGCTTTCCGCGAACAAGCGGCTGTGGAACATCGGCGTGTAGCACAGCTCGGCGCCGTGCTTGCGCGTGAGCATGCGGAACGCCAGCTCCGATTGGTCCACCTATGGCATGCCAACGAGAGAAGCGTGTTAGTTATCTATGAGCTAAATGCGCGTAGCATAGAGTCAACACGGCGAGCAAGCCGTTGCCTGGGTACATATTCGTCCCGCTGGCCACAACGACGCACACTGAGCGTATATGCACATAGAACGAGACGCACCATAGGCGCGACGATGCGCTTGGGCGCTCCGATCGCATGGAAGAAGTCGTAGCCGCGCAGCTTCTTCGTCACGGCGCCCACACCATTCGCTGGAGACACGGTCATCGCTGCTTTTGCTTGTACCTCTTCGCGAAAATGATTGACAGCCATGAAGACAACAGCCACAGTCCTAAACATTTTGCGTGTACAGTACACCCGCTTGCATTCAGCATAGTAAAAAGTGATTGGCGATAAACCGATCCTATTGATTTGTTTCTCCCCAATGAAAATGCAATTTGATGGAAAATTGACACTTGAGCCAGTTTTATTGGCTTAAAAATGCATTATGAAGTCTCCATTTCATCCAATGAGAGTGTACTTTAGAAATGGAGCTGTCTCTTCCTCACAAACTGGCAAAATGCATTTCTTGCAATCTTGGGATATGCATCAGTGTGTGTACGCGCGTGCGTGTGTGCGCATGTGTATATATTTATCCTGCTTTCTTTTATCCTAGCGTAGGCACTGCGTACGTGCATGCTCATTGCTTTGGCGTTGGCGCCGCGCGCGCTGGCACGGGTGGCAGCACGATCTTGTCCTTGATTGTGCCCCATGGTGCCATGGTCACGAGCTCCTCGGCAGCCGTCGGGTGGATGGCCACGATGTTGTCGAAGTCCGCTTTCGTCGCGTTCATCTTGACGGCGACGCCGAAGCCCTGGATCATCTCGTCGGCGCCTTCGCCGGCGACGTGGACACCGACGACGACCTCGTCCTTGCCGACGGTCACGAGCTTCATCGCGGTCTTGCCCTTGTGGTCTGGGTCCGCCATCGCGTACAGCAGGTTCACGAACTTGCTCGAGTACGTCTTGACGTTCTCGGCGCCGAACTTCTCGATCGCTTCCGGCTCCGTATACCCGATCGTGCCGAGCGGCGGGTGGCTGAACACCACCGTCGGGATCTGGTGGTAGTGCAGGCACGCATTCGGTTCGCCGCCGAAGAGGCGATCCGAGAGACGACGGCCCGCAGCGATGGCGACTGGCGTCAACTCCCACCCAGTCGTGGTCGCGTCACCGATGGCGTAGATGCTGGGCACCGAGGTGTTTTCCTGGGCGTCCACGACGATGAAGCCGTTCTCGTTGAGCTTCACACCGACTTCCTCGAGACCGAGATCCTTGGTGCGAGGCTCGCGGCCGATCGCGTACAGGATCTGGTTGAAGCCACCAATGACCTGCTCTTCGCCGTTGACCTTGGCCGTGATCTGCAACGTGCCGTCCGCCTGCTTGTCAATGCGCTCGATGCGCGAGTTGCGCACAAAGTTGATGCCGGCCTTCTCGCCTTCTTCGTTGACCAAATCGCGCACGATCGGGTCGAACGTGCGCAGCACATGGTCGTAGCGGCAGAACAGCGACGTGTCACTCTTCAACGCGTTGAAGATGCCGGCGATTTCGATGGCGATGTATCCGGCACCGACAACCGCGACCTTCTTTGGTTGCTCCTCGAGCTTGAAGAAGCCGTCCGAGTCAATGACATGCTCGATCCCCGGGATCGGTGGCAGCGACGGCACGCCGCCGACCGCGACCAAGATGTGCTTGCCCGTGTACACGACACCGTCGACCTCGACCTTGTCCTTGGCCACGAGCTTCGCGACACCCTCGACCAGATCGATCTTGGCGTTGCCCAAGTTGCGCTCGTAGATGCCGTTGAGACGCGCAATGTACGCGTCGCGCTTGGTCTTCATGTTCTTCCAGTCAAAGTCGCCAAACTCGAAGGGCTTGGTGGTCGTCGTGATCGAGTAGTCGGCGTTGCGGTGCAGGTGCTCGACGTGCGACGCCGCGTTGAACATCACCTTCTTGGGCACGCAGCCGTAGTTGACGCACGTGCCGCCGAGACCCGCACCGTCGTACTTGCGGCCGCGCTCCACCACGAGCACCTTGGCGCCGTAGGTGGCCGCGCGGCGCGCCGAGGCCATGCCGCCCGAGCCGCCGCCGATGGCGATGTAGTCGTAGACCGTGTCCGCGCTCATAACTGAGAGAGATTGATGAAGGTGCTGATGTGGTCGCAAGGAATCTTTTTCCAAACTGACGGTGTTTGAACCGAACGAGTGCAGGGTGTCGATGGTGATCCACGTTTTGCCACTTGGGATGAACAGAACCCTCTTTATAACAAGTACAAAGGTTATTGTAATGGTCGAATTAGTATAACATCAAAGGTTTTGATGTATTTCGAAGAGGTTAGAAACCGACAAGAAACCGTTTGGAAGTGCGATGTTAAGCGATGCGATTGGCAGAAAAGTGCGTGACGAATGATTTGATAGAGCCAATCAGAGCGGGATACAGGACTTTGACCAATCAGCGGTGTGGAGACACGACAGCAGATGACGTCAGCACCATGAATGGTGGGAGGGTTTGGGAATAGGTTTACGATAATATACTGGTTTACGGTACATAAACTTGATTTAGTACTGCTTTATAATCGACTGCACCGCAACAGGTTGTCTATGGTCGGACGGCAGTATTGTCGACGTCTGCAAATGGCTCAGAATGGAAGGCGCTTTCTCTCTGTGTGTGTGTGAGCGCGCATGCGTCCAATCGCCTGCGATGGAATTCCGTAAGCATGCCCCCACACGTCCCAAAACTCACTGCAGTGCCTGTGAAGTGTACCCATGTCCGATGTGCAGAGGTGTTAGCACAAAGCGATCCGCTGTGTGTATCTGTCGCGTGCGCTGCTCATTAGCAAGCGCTTCGTAAAAGAAAGGAGCGCATCTTGATTTGTACTTCTCTCTTTCGCATATACATGCGCATGGGTTGCTCGTTGTTTGCGTTTTTGCGAGTGGGTGCTTCCTACGTGGAAGTTTAAACAGAACACAAGTGAGCTTGGGAGGATAAACAAATTCAGCTTGCTGAGCAACGTGCGTCTTTGGCTTCAACGGCATCCACGGTGGTCGTCTTAATGCTGTTGTGTTCGAGTGCTCGAATTGTCCACAAAGTGATGGCTGCTCTCCATCGCCACAACCTTTTCAGTCGGATTATGCCGACAAGAATTGGTGGCATCTCACGATTATTGCGACTGAAACGCAGCCGCACATTCATTTTGCTCCGCAGCACCACTAACGGCACATGAGAACACAAGAAACTTACAAAACGAGCTGCCGACTATGAAGTGCACAACAGTGCTGCTTGATCAAACTGAATTGCGTTCGTGAAGCACGAAACGCCGAGTAAAATAACTCTCTGTGGCAAGCGGCGTAAGGAACGCGAAAGCCACAGCTCCATAAGTTTGTACGATGTAGTTTGTGTATTATATAGCTCTATGATGTTTTGTGCGGGAACGAATCCCTCCTCCCTGCCTGCCTGACTCACCTCGCGCACGTTTATCTTTTTCTCGACCTACGTAGTGCTTTCTGAGTGGAGCCCCATGCCCCAGCCTAGTTTTGCTCGTTTCTCGGGACGATGTTGCGATGACGACGACACACTTGACGCACTTTCCTCTAAACTCTTTTGATCGGACGCTGGATTGAAGAACGCAGGAAGAGGAACGTCCTCCGCCATCTCAGCATCAGGCTCGCGGTTCTTCCGGCTGCTTGCATCTCGCCCGCCGCGTTCAGAGCTTCTATGATAATGAGAACTGCTGCTGCCCGATGAACGATGCGAGGACGACGACTGGTGCTCTCCCGAGTTTGACGATCGTTTCCGCTTTAGCTTGCTCGCCTTGAGGTGCTGCTGCAGCTTCTTTTTCTGTGTAGAGTACGTCTCGGGCAGTCCACTAAAGTCGAACGCGCTCGCAGGTGCATTGCGCACGTCAGCGAAAAATTCTAGTTCAAGCAACCGCTTCGCGCTCATGCGCTTGCTCGGATCCAGTTGCAGCATAGCCTCCAACAACGCGATCGCTTCTTCTGGAAGGTCAGGGTGCTTCTGCTTTTGCTGCTCCACCAAAGTCTTCTGCAGCCGCATCTTGTATTCATTCTTGGGCTTGTACCGACCAAAGAGAGGAAGCTTCATAGCACCATCCCACACGACCCGAGGTGTCCCACACAAGCGGAAAATCAAATCCAGCTGGACGCGCGTCTCGTTCGCTTGCAAGAACGGAGTGTTGTCGAGCAAAATAGCGAGTGCCACGCATCCAACAGACCAGATATCGCATCGCCACGAGTAATTGCAATCCCCTAGAAGGATTTCAGGAGCCGACACGTTGAGCCACGGCCCCATGCTGTGTTCTTTGCGTTCGTCTTCACTCATCTCGTACACGTTGCTGCTGCCATCTTTCGTCTTCGTGCTCGACACTTTACGCATAGCGTGATAGCCACCAAGTTTGACTCCGTTCTTGAACAGAAACACTAACGACAAAAGAACAACAAACACGGTTCTGTGAGTACCGGAAACAATGAATAGCTACAACAATCAAACCAGACGATGAGGATCGCTTACAGTGCGAAGGCGCCACAAAGCGGTGTACAAAGCCGTTTTCGTGGCAAACTGCGAGACCACGCAGCATGTCATAAATCGCTTTCTTCTTCAGCTCAACCGGTACGGTGCCTTTCGCTTCAAAAATGCCAGAGTACATGTGCAAAGGCTGCTCGAATGCGAGATAGTGCTCGGAGCTCTCCAGACGACTTGACAACGACGAAGAGGATCGCATCTGGCCGTTCATGTCCGAGAAATCCACCATGTCGACGTCCAAGTCAGCGATCCCTGCTCTGCTTCCATTCGATTGTTGCTGAGTTGACTGCGCCGTTTTCTCTTCTGGAAACACAACACCCAGCAGCTTGATGAATTGGCTCGGTGAGTAGTTATGCAGCATAATCGCAGTCGACAATTCGCGCACGCACGATTTTGAAATTCCTCCTTGCGCTGAAAATGGTGACTCGTTGTCACGGTATGGCCACGGCTGGAGATACACTTTCTTTCCCGCGAGATCGAACGCAACATCCTCCGACACGACTCCCAGGTAGCTGCGCTTTCGAATCTTGTCCACGTTCGTAATCTCAGTGGAGTGTAAACGGTCAGTGCTCGAAAGAACCGAGGAGCTGCCACCTCCAGGTCCTTTCGCGACTACTTTCGGAACAACCAACCCCGCTGAGATGGCGACTTCGACCTCGTCTCTACTAGCTTCCGATCCGCTGACTGATGGCGATCTCCCGATCGTTGAGAGTGTGATGCATTCATCCTTACCAGCCACTCTGCTATCATCCTTCACTGGAGATGCAGAGGAGCCTGGTACCGAGCTAGATGATGGAACATTGATCCAGGATTTGATCAGGTTCGAAATTCGCTGGGAAATCTCCACGTGCTTTTCATGTGACAGCGCAAACTCCTCCGTGTCAAAGTAATCCTCTGATCGGTCGGATTTGCGGCTTGCCTTAACGTTTTTCTCCAACCGCGTCCACCGATCCTTCAGACTTTCGCAGATCGAGAGCGAGCAGTCGAGTAGCATCAAAGTCTCTAGTTCGTTCCGCTGACCATCGAGGACTGGTAAGTACTCAGGTACACTGGACGTCGAAGGGGCAGGAGTTGAGCTTGAATTTGCAACTTCCTTCAAAACTTGTGTGACCGCAGCACTCAGGTAGAAAATGCTCAACACAACGCACTCGACTGGCATTTGCACCCAAATTGGAAGGCGGAGAGTGTCTGAGATCAAGTGCTTGGCTTCTTTCTGAACCTCACTTGGCGGAAGTTGTCCGCTTGATGAGTTGGTATTTGTCCCGTCAGCAGGGAGCTTCTTTCGATACTTTCCGCTTGTCAATGCATCCAGCAGTGCGTATGGATCTTCCCCAGAGATATCGTATCGCAAACCTTCCAATAGTTGTTTCTCTACTGCCAGAAGTTGCCGCTCCGTATTGAGAAACTCATCCGACGTCTCGTCAAGCAGCCTTGTCTCCTCGGACAAGCTCTTGGCCGCATACACTTCAGAAACAAACGAAACGCGTTTGTAGTTTCGTGAATGCGCTTTCACGAACAAGTGCAACATTGAAGCAGCCATCATCTCCTCAGTACGCACATCCATAGCATGGAATGTGAAATACCGGTTCAGCGCGATGATCGCGCTCGTTGCATCGTCGCGTTCAAAATGCAGCTTCTTGACGAGTCGAAGAATGAACTTGACGCATTTCGTGCGCAAGCTCTGCTCCAAGGAGGGTGAAATCCCATATCGGCGGCTTGGGGAATCTTCCATTTGCTCCACGCTGACCTGCCAGTTCAATTTGCGGCCAAAGCAATACGGCTGGATCACCTTTTTCGGGGCACTCGTTTCTTTCTCTTCGAGACTGGATTGTGGCTTTAGGTCGGCTTTCTTCTCTTGACGGCAGCGAAGCGCGAAATTTCGCTTTGCGCGATAAAAGTTCTCGATCTCTTTCTTGCCCGCAAGGAATACACGAAGGTCTTTCCCGTATAATGGCCGACTATTCAAATTGCGATGGAAATAACTGGTATGCTGGGGGTCAGTGAACTCGGCTAGCGCCCATCCGGAATCGTCGTCGAAGAAAAAGAAATCCAACGCAGCCAGAGCCGACTGAGGCTGCTGCTTCTTTCTGCTGTCCGAATGACCCATTCTGTAAAATCGGTCGTCGAGTATGAACAGCTGTCGCAGTGTCGATTCGCTACACTTGGCTGGGATCCCTTTGACAAGAATCTTGTTTGTGATCGCCTCTCCCTGCGCATCCTGCTCTCTCTTACCCACAACACTTGATGATTGCTGCACTTTCCCATTAGTTGCCAATGCTGCCGTGGTAGGCGACGGTTCTTGCGACGAACGCGTCGAGTGGCCTTCGTGTTCTCGACTCTCCGCCAAGCGACGTTTTGGAATCGAGAACACTTCTTTCTCGATCTGATCCTCCGACAGCCCATCGAGTTCGAAGAAAATGTGCCAACCCATTTCACTCAAACGAATAAAGCGCTCGCTGTTTCGCTCTTTTGGGGAATCCTCAAACAGATCCCCATCTTCGTCTTCCTCGGCGACATACAGCATGTCCTGATAGTCCACTTCGTAAATGTCGTCTTTCTTGTCGTAACTAAAGCCGCAGCGAACCACACAAGCAAGCACCGTATTAAACCATCCAAACATCATTGCACACAGAATTGCGAAATTGCGTACCTTTTCACTGTCGCAATGTAATACTGCGTATGGTCATCCGGCGACTTGAAAATACGGATTCGCCGGTTGATGATGGCCGCACCGACTTCTTGCTTCGTCGGTTCGCGAAAGTACCCGTTGGGTGTGTCGTCCTTGACCGTATCGCCTTCAGTTCCAATGATTCCTTTGCAGTTGGCAGATTCGCAAAAGCATCTACACAGCAAGGAAAAACGAAATCAGAACTCAATCCCCCTGAATAATTTGATACAAACAACAGCGTACTTGATTTGCCGGGATCCGAGCGATTTCCACTGGTAATCAAAAGTCAATTCTTCGCCTTCGTTAATGTCGCGCAATGCGATCACCGCGATACGCGTCTCGCCCTTCACGGTCCACTTTTCAGTCTTGCAGTTTGGCTCGCAACTGTGATTGACAAAACGCGTAAAGCTTCCTTTGTTGCGGGCATCAATGTAAATCCCCGGTTCCAGCAGTAAGTAGTAAAAATTCAACTCATTCTGAAGCAAACACAACACAAACACGAACGTCAGTGTACAGCGTTTCTCATACTGATTGAACAACAAACGCACATACCCGAGGCACCGACTTAAGTCGACTATTGAGTTCCTTCTGGTCAATGACCTCGCCGACGTACTCACCAATGATGCTGGATTGCGCGATGTTTTGCGTGGTGCGCACGCCAAATCCTTTCTTCTCCGTCTGCGTTTGCATGCGCACAATGAACCCCAACAAGTAAGTACTCAAGTACCAACAAGAGTAGAATACATAGTGCGTGGACACATTGCACAACATCCCCACACATCCATGTAGCTCTTCAAAAACGCTTACCTTGAACGCTTCGAGGACGGGGAAGAGCTCTGTGTGTTGCAGTCGCTGGTTACCACAATACTCTCGTGCGGGACAATTGGAATTGCACTCGACATACGTCGCGAAATTCAGACACGACACGTCCTCGCAGCGCTTTTTATCCTTGTCAAGCGCATCCGGATAGCTACAGTAGCACACGGCCGAGTCCTCGTCTTCTTCGTCGTCGTCGTAGTCGCGATGCAGAACTTTCTCACGCGGTAAGTGCGGCAGCGGGTACTCGTTGCGCGTGATCAGATGCACATTCCGGATCGCTTCGAGGTGCTCAAAGCGGAACGATTTGCGGTCCCCCGCGCTATCTTTTCCTCTCGTCACCACCGCTCGCTCGACCGCAGCTTTTTCTTCTACAACTGCTGTCGTTGTTTCTCGCGCTGGTTCTTCGTGGACAGTGGTAGCAGCGGCTTTCTCTCCTATCACCGGCTTCTCCTCATCAACGACATGCTTTGTATGGCCATCCTCGGTCCCATGCGTCACGACTTCTTCCACTTTGCTCTCCGTCGTCACACCATCGCCATCGTCCCGCACGCTCTTCGACAATACCTCCTCGCCATCTTTCTTTCGCTCCTGCTCCATGCGCGCGCACTCACTGTAGCGCTCTTCTCTGCGACTGCTGCTCGATCTACTGTTTGGACTTGCACTTCGACTGTGGACGCCCTCACTGTGGCGTTTACTCGACGAGTGATAGCGGCGTCGGCTGTGGTTGCTACGGCTACGACTGCGATGGCGACGTCGCTCGTGGTCGCGATCGTGCTTCTTCTTTTTCTCGTATTTGCGTGCGTGTCGGTCGTCGTCTCGCTCGTGTTTCCGTCGGGACGCGGACCGCGATCGCGCACCATGGCTTCGTCTGCTGCCCGACGCGTTGGCGTCGCTGCTGCTGCTCCGGGAGCGACTGCGCGAGCGGCTGCGTCGCCGGTGCCGCTGGCCGCCGCTTCGGCTGCTGCTGCTCGTCCCGCTCGCGTGCTCCTTGGACCCCATGGCGAGCGTAAGGAAAGGGAGAGAGAGAGGAAGGGGGGAGAGCGCTCTTGAGCTTTGCTGTTTTGTGTGGGAGTGTGACTGGGAGAGTTTTGCTTCGCGCGCAATTTTTGCAGGACGACTCGCCACAAACAGGTGCAGCACAGCTCTGCGTGGAATCACTGGGAAAGGGGTTTCTTTTCGTGAGAAATGCCTTTATCACGTTAAAAAGGTTGAGAGACAATTCAATATCGTTCCCAAGGTTGTATTGGCAATATTTGATAAAAGGAGGTATTTGTGATACAAGTATTACTAAATGAAGGGTTTCATCTGGTGCTACCTCTTTTAGAAGGCTAATGTATGCTTTTCTGGTTGGAAGATAATGCACACTCGGAATAACCAGTTCTTTTACCTTCACAGGAGCACTATTTTCTTTCTTTCGATCCGAGACAATACAGCGAAAGAGACACTGATGCTAACGAGAGGGAGTTCAGTTCGGTGGGTTCAGTCGCAATCTTGAGAGCGTCGAATGGAGAAGAGCGACCACATTCAACGAAGAAAGAGAAGAAGCGCGAAATGCAAGTGATGCGCACCGTCCAACGAGCGACGGCATTGCGGGAACGGACCACGCGCACATGCAAAACAACCCTCTCATCCTGCTGCACTAGCGCTATGTACGGATCCCAGATAAGTTACGCACCGAGTGCAGCCCTGTGCGCTCAGGTCAAGGCAACGCTGAGCTTGGCGTGAAGCGAACAGAGGCAAATGTCACTAATTCTTTCTCGAATTGATGGCAGCAGGACGCGAACGAGAGGAAAAGAGTGCAGTGACTGATGCCTTGCGCGAGGTGTGGCCACATGGGGCGAAACGCAAAGCACGTTTGCGACCGGAGTGGTCCTATTTGATGGATGGGATCTTGGTTGTGAAGGAGGTTTCCTTGTTGCATGCAGTTTGTGAACAAGCAATTGAGCTGCATTAAGGATCGAATGCGTGCTGTGTGTTTCCCAACAGTCTCGACTGCGAGGGATATGGAGGCTCCGTGGTCAACTGAGGCTTCAAATTCGAATTCGCGCCATTGATGGGGTTGCTTTGACTGTTTTCGCGTTGCGTTAACCTAGACTGCATGGTTTGCCCCATAATTCTGTGCCTTCTTCTTGGGCGGGCTGTCCTTTGTTCAGGAAAGAAGCTCTTTTGCGGAGATCAGGATCTTCCTTCTCTGTGTTTCTAGGTAGCCTCAAGGACTCGGCAGCCTCACCATTGATCCGCCTCCACATCGCATGAGTGAGTGACACGGTGTATCTCTCTCTCTCTTTGGATCGTCCTGCGACCATGGAGCTGAGTACGACGAACCGCGACGGCCACAAATTTCGTCTTGCCCCAATCACCAGAGCGTACAACGTCAGCTTCACTTCAAGGTCTACAAAGCTGCCATCGTGCTGAACTGGATCCAGTCATTTTTCCAGAGAATGTGAGTTCGCTGCCAACAATAGCCATGGAAATTGGTTACAACATCGGCTAAATATGAACTCGTTCCGATTCAAAACTACGAATGTGCTTCAAGCGTTGGCAAGCGGAATCGCCATTGATTTAGCAAGATTTGCAGTGGGGGAACATTCGGGGATCCGCGTCTCGATCGCATTTATCGGCTCCATGTGCGCAGCAGGATCGCGCAAAAGTGGTGTCGTTTCGTGCACGAGTAGGATTAAATTGGCCAAGTTGTAGTGCTATTTACCTGATTTCATTGGACGGAAGGACGTGTCAAATTTGGCAGCGAACGTGATGGGCGATCAGCTCAAGGCGAGATGAAGGGGGATGCGATGTCTTTGTGCATCACAAGAGCATTTCCCCTCCAGCAGCAAAGTCTTGATCCTACGTCAGTACACGCTACAATCCGCCGAGAATGTTGCGACTTCACTTCGTTACCGCTGCAGCGATCTTCGTGTCATCACTATTTGCACCTGCTATATTCAAGAAGCGCGCGCGTGGGTTCCGCATATCGTCACAAAGGGCAACAAGTTCTTTGACTCGGTCTCGGGTCTCGAGTTTTGCATGAAAGGCGTCGCGTACTATCCGCGACCGAGCGTGGGCAAGTTGTATGAAGTGGACAACTACGACTGGGTCACCGATGACCACGAAGCCGTCTGGAAACCGCACCTCGACATCCTCCAGGAGCTCGGCGTCAACACGATCCGACTGTACTCAGTGGACCCGAGTAAATCGCACGACAAGTTCATGTGCGAGTGCTCCAAGCGCGGGATCTACGTCCTAGTCGGCATGTCGGCACCGTAAGAAGACAATTTCCAAAGACAACTTGATGGAAATGGGGAATCTGGTGAAGCTAACACGGATTTTTGTGCTCTTTGGGTGCGAGAGCTGCGCGATCTCTGATGCGTTTCCACCAGCATGCTATCCAGATGAGCTCTTCACACGGGCTCAAATGGTTTGCAACGCGTTCGCCGTCTACGACAACACACTGGTACGCGCGTACGCTGACATTGTGGCTTCACAAAAGTAGTCGCTTTAACTTCGATTTGGTTGCCAATTTGCAGGGCTTCAGCGTCGGCAATGAAAACAATTTACAGAAGCTTTCGGGCAAACAATGGCTGCAGTACTACGACTGCTGCGTCGAGAACGACGAGCATTCTCGAGCAGAATGGTGAGTGCGAGACCAAGACTCACGCTTGTGGGGTTGGAACATCACTACGGAGTTCGCGTTCTTACATGGTCTCCAATGTACTCAGGATTGGCTTCAACCCGTACGTCGAGTGCGATCCCAAGGCGCACACAAAGTACACCCAGTCGGACGGACTGCGAGGACTCATGAAGGAATACCAGCAAGCCGAGTACCCGCAGCCGCTCATGTTTGGCGAATTCGGCTGTAATCTCGGCGAGAACACGATCGACGGTTTCCAGGCACAACGTGCTTTTTACGATGTACGTGTGCGTCTTGCTTTTTGTCGCCAAATGTATGTGAAAACTTACCTCTCGGAAATGGTTATGCAAAACTAGGCCAAGTGGATGAACGAAGAAAAAGAAATGACCGACCAGATCGTCGGCGGTAACGTCTTCGAGTTCAGCACGGAGCGGATCCACCTCGGAGACCAAAGTACGTTGCAATTTGGTGACTGCAACCAAAGAACTGGTCCTGACTGATTCTTTCTGTCGTCTTTGGCTATGATTTGCAGAGCTCACAAAGAAGCGCGATGACGGCAAGTACGGCATCGGATACTTTAGTCCGGACGATTGCGACCACGGCAAGACGCCGTGCAAGTTCGCTCCGTACCCAGAGTTTGAAAACCTCAAGGCTGCGTACACGACCACGACACCGTCGACACTGACAATGACGACGTACAATGCGACCCACCGGAAGATCCTCAAGTGCCCCAAGCAAATGTCCATTGAGCTACAGCCAACCCCGACCGTGACGCCGCTCAAGTGCTCAGTCGCGCAGTCCGTGTGCAGTGGCACAAAGGCGAACGCGTTCAAGAAGAATCCCGCGGACGCGATCAAAATGGGCGACAAAAAGAAACCGTCCAATCGAGACGACTCAAACAGTGCGACAGATGCCGCCAAGCGACAAAACATCACGAGCAACGGCGTTCGCGTGGCTAGAAGCACTACTGGGGCGCTGCCGTCCATAATTCTTGCAGTCGCAGCACTGTGGCTGATGCTTTTAAGCTAGCTCATGCATAACATGCAGCCATTTCTCTTCCTCATGTCCGACACAAAATAGAAGCCATCCCCGTTTTCCTAGAAAGTCGTTATTCTTTGTCGTGTTGTGTACCCTTTTCTAGGTGAAGCTGCAAAGGTTACATGAGTTACGTTTATCTCTGAATTTATGAACAAAAGTTCTTTTCTGTGAACCAGGTCAATTTTAGCCAATAACACAGCGAGGGAATGGTTGTCGTTTTATTGAGAAGCACGAAAGGGAACACTGTAACCCTCTCATCTGGGTACACACAACTCCAAAAAACACCATAACCGCAGACGAGAATGCTGCATCACGATGCGTCCGCTGCTGCAACTGGACGCGCTCGCGTCTACGGGGACCAGGTGCGCAGTTCGTCGTGCACATGGCCGCCTCCTATTGTCGATTGGCTAACTGAATGGCATTCCGTGTGTGTGTGTGTGTGCGTATGCGCGTGCACGTCAGCTACGTGAGCGGTCACAAGCAAATGATCCGATCTGGAGAGCTACAGTCGAGACACTGCAAAACCTGGACCGAATCCATAAGGTTCGCCCACCCACTCTTACTATCGGCACACGGCAGCCACGGTGAGACCCCGTTTGCAGCATTTTGCTCACGTTCTCGCTATGCTTGATTATATAGCTCGGTCGTACGCGCTGTGCGCTGGAGAACGCCATGCTTGCGTTCGCGGTGATCGCGATCCTGTGCGTGGCGGTAGAGAGCGAATTGATCTGGACAGACATTCAGAGAGACGACTGGCTGCTGAGCGTCAAAGAGCTGAGCAACAGTAGCAGTGGCGTGATCCCTCAGCAACCGCCGACATTCTCAGCGGCGTTCCAAGTGCTCAAGTGCGTGCTATCGGCATCGACACTCGCGCTCGTCGTTGCGCTCGTGCTTCGCTACCGTACGTTGTCAATTTCCCAATCTATTAATCGGAGGCACCTATACGGCATCTAATGGGATTAAGTGTGGTGCCTTTTTTTGTAGGAATCGTCTGTCAAAGTCTCATTGAGACGAAACAGCTCGCACCACAGACCAAGTTCTTCCACACCTCGTCGGGGCTACTTGGGTACGTTCAGTTTGAAAAGACGTCCTGTCTATCCCGTTTTCCCCTTCAAGGTGAACTGAGGATACTGAATGCAATACAAACGTTTTGACTTGTCAATAGCTATTTTGCGGTGGAGCTGCTTGTATGTGCGTTCCATATTCCGCCATTTGTGTCGACGCTGCTGACGCTTCAGTGGCAACGAGATGCAAACTTCTACCTGGATCAGCTTGGTAGGCTGCACGCAATCACTGGTGTATTTTGTGGCTGAGTTCTCACTGATAGTTCGTGCTAATGCTGCTTTGCAACTTCTCTACCAGATGTTCTCGTGTTCCTTCGCGTCTACCTAGTCGGTCGCTTTCTGCGCAATTGGCTTGGCTTCGACTCGTCGTCGTACACTGTGCAGCTGATTGGTACGTCTAAACTCACACACTCACGTGTGATGATGTACGTGCCTAACAACAAGTCCATGTGCTTTTGCGAAAAAATAAAGGAACGTTCCACCGCGTCGACGTGCTGTCGATTTGGTTTACGATCAAGTACGCATTCCAAAAGTTCCCGTTTCTGTCGACTACGGTCGCGCTGCTGGTTGATTGGATCCTGACGTCCGCCGCGTTGAATTTCGTGGAACGGTAAGCGACTGCAGGCTCGTTTACTTCCTCTCGATTAAACAATGGCTCAGCGGTCTAACACCGTTTTTTCTTTTTCCTGTGATTGGCAGCGGTACAAACGATCGGTTGACCAATATTAACGAAGCCGTTTGGCTCACGATTGTGACAATGACGAGCGTTGGGTACGGCGAAGTTGCGCCGCGCACACTGGGCGGGAAACTCACAATCGTGTTTGGTGCGATCGTGGGCGGAACGATCTTCACGTGTCTTTTGCGTGTTGTCCTCATTGACGCGCTCCTCGTGACGCCACAAGAGAAGATCGTGCTCGACGTCGTGTACTTTCACGAGTTCATCCGCAAGCAGAAAGAAGCCGCCGCGTTTCTGATTCAGCAAACATGGAAGTGCCATCGAGATCAACAAAATCACAACCAGGAAAGCAAGTACAAGCATCGCGTCTATGGCGCAGCGGAAGCCTTTCGTCTATTGCGGTTTACCCAGCCGAGTTCATCCTTTGCTTCACTGAATTCGTCGTCAGCGGTCGTCGCCAGCAGCTCGCTCACCAATGCGACGTCGAAGCAGTTGGAACACTTCCAAGAGCAGATGAAGTCGCGCCGAGCGCGATCGATGCACGCGCTTCACGCCACGACTCAGCTCTTCCGAAACATTGCGGAGACCTCGTCGGAATAAAAATGTTTCCGTCTTCGTGGTTGCTGTCCTGTTTGTCTTTGCTGTTGCTGGAATTTTGACCTCGTGTGCTTGGCTTGAACTTTCATTTTTGTAGCTAACGCAGCTTCGAGTTCCTCGACGTGCTCATACAGAAAATCGACGAGCTCGGGTGCCTCCATCCCCGCGGGGATCAAAATGCCCATTCCCTGCTCCGGCTGCTCTTGGTCCCAGAGCACTTCCGGCGTTTTCAACTCTTCTTCCATTGACACTAGTAGCGTAATCTTATTCCACACGAGGCTGTGCAACCGCAACTCCATGAAATGCATCAGCAAAAAATTCGCGATCCAGTTGAACACGATTTGCTTCTGCTCGGCGTTGTCGAGTTTTGGAAGGCACACACGCTCCGAGATCAGGCTCATCAGCACCGCATGCTGGTCAGCTATGTAAGCAAAACAGATAAAGCAAACGTTAGGTTGTCAATAATCAGTTCGCTTTCACGAGTCTAGCAATTAAGCGATGATGATCAGTGATGAAAGCAAGTACGTACTCGGTCCGTCCTCCATGCCCGTTGTTGTCGAGAACACGATGTTCTTCTCCTTTGTGAGCATGCCATGGAACATTTTATCAAACTGGTCGTGCTCCTTGTACTTTTGCCGATTGTGCGCTGCTGCGTTCACGCCATGCTGCACCCCTGGGGATTCTCCCTCGTCCAGCCATATCGCGAGTTGAGTCGAGCGCGTCGTGCCATCTTCCAGCTCCGTCACCAGTGGGATCTCGGCCACACTGAACAGGTCCTTCAGGATGCGCTTCGTGAGGCGCTGCCACTCGCGCGCAAACGGCGCGTGGATCGCTGCCGATGGGTCCTGCTGGCGAGTCGAGCGCGCGGAGTTTGCGAGCGTGCGACGCACGAGAATCCCCGGAACCTCGATCACGTACTGTACAGCTGCGAGTTCGACCTCGTCCTCCTCCGTGGGCATGGGGATGTGGAACCGCAGCGGAAACCGGATCGGCGCATTCGCGTCATCGTACCGCGCAGCAGCCATGGACAAAACCTGTCTGCGCGCATTGTATGTGTCGTTGTTGCATCCAGAGCTCGCGATCTCGAGGAACTGGTTGAGCTGCTTCATGGCATGTTCGTTCTCCTGTGCGCACGACAGCGAGTGGCGCTGGATCGTGTCCGGATGCAGCCGCAAGAGCAGCGGCGACACGTACTGCGTGAGGTTCAGACCTTTCGCCTTGCTGCTCCCGCGGCGCGGCGCTGCTGCCGTCGCGAAGCAGCGGCGCGCATGCAGCAGCGACGGAACTCTTCGCATCGCCATGATGATTTTCCAATTGACAATCACGAAAGTGATGACTGGAGTCAAGTCGGCCACTTCCAATTGGTAGAAAACTTCTAATAGAAACCGAACAATTCGCTTTCAGCCAATCACAGAACAAAAGTGCATTTGGTTAAAAATCTCCAGAAAGTGTGTGATCACACACTTACATTTGCTTTTCATTGGCTAAAAAAGACCAAGAGTCGCTGTCCTTGCCCTCTCTCCAGAATCGCGATGATCACCATGAGAAGCACGGAGAAACGAAACGCTGTGGACAGCATCTCCGCAGACGATGCGAGCAATGTAGCCGAAAAGATGCAAGCAAAGAGAATAAAGGGGAGTATCAACTCACCTACCGATCAAAGGTAAATGTCATGACAAGGTGGCAAAGCACCACTTATCCTAGGTGCATTCATAGCAAGAGAACTGTGGTTTCTTTTTTTTTTTTTTGAAAGTGAGGTATATTTAGGTTCATCGTTGTGACCTACAATAGCCGATTATTATTGAAGAGGTAGGAATTACAGGGCTGGGTCTTATTGCCCCCCATGGGGTCCCACCGCTACCCCTGATTGGGCCCGAAGAACTTCGAATTTCCGCTTTTTGAAAATCTCGCTCCGAACGGGACTCGAACCCGCAATCAACAGCGTAGAGGTCAGAAGCTTACCCCACTAGAACCGCGCCACCGGTTAGAACTGTGGTTTCTTTGCCTACGCAGGTAGTTTTGCAGTTGTTTGGCGATTTATACGCCAAGGCGACTGCTCGAGAAGTGTGATGGGCTCAAACCAGCCATCACATGAAGGTGGATCTGTCCCCAGATCTAGTCTGGCACACACCACCTTCAGCGTGCATTGTGGAGACACAAATAACAAAGGGATTACGATACCACAGATCCAAGATGCACAGGTCTCTGCCACCTGAAGTGAGTGGCAGGTGCAATGGGCTTCCCATTACATGGGTTCTTGGGTGCAAAGAGTGTGGGTCATACCCACACGGGTTCTACCACTCTCTACAAACCCACCCGTTAACCCATCAACATTGTATGTAGCCAATTGCATTTTTAGCCAATAAGAACATTCCATTGAAGTTTAATCTCATTGGATGATAGTCGGATTGGACACCCGACTATCTACCAATCGAAGACGCCGTAGGAACAACCCATCAGATTTGCATTTCGAACCTTAAGATTTCAATTCACTTCTCTTTTTGCACGTTATCGCGCAAAGCTCCCTTCCTTCATTTTAGACACAGCGTTACCGCTGTGCCCTTCCTCTCACCTGCGCTTCCTCAACGCACATGTACGCCGTGTAACGGGCTATCCCGTTACAGGAACTGTCGCGTCGTTCAGCTTGTTGAAAGCGTGAACAATGCGCCAACCTCCAGTTGCCTTCTTCGCACAGAAAGTGGGGCTGCAATGCGGAGACTTGCTCTCCCGCACATGACCAGCCTTAGCACGTTGTGCAAAGAACTCGTCGATCGCCTCGACTTGTTCCTTTGGCAACGGCCACTGTCTTGCGATGCAGTACTTCGTGCCAGGAAGTACATCAATCTCATGACGAATGCCTCTGTCGAATGGCAATTCGTCCGGCACCTTGTCAGGGAAAATGTCTTCATATTCCCTGGCAAGCGCATACACGGGGTTCTTCTTGAGAGAGTCCCACGACTGCTCCTCGAACCTTTCCTTCCGTGTCTTTTCGTCCAACACATCTGCATCCGCACTGATGCTGTGTTGACGAAGCCTTCGTCGACCATTTCGACGATCACACACACCTGCGCAATATCGCCTCTCGCTAGGCTGCGCTCCAGTGTCTTCTTGCTCATCGATGGCAAGGAAATCAACTCTTGGACTGAACTTGGAGGATTTTCAATCTTCACGTGACGGATTACATCCACGTCACCTTCTTCATTGTAGACCGCGATATTCACAAACTCGCTTGGAATGTCTTGTGCTTGGACACTCCCTTCGTCATCACCACTTGTACCTTGATCAGGGGTACTCAAAACTCTTGGCGAAAAACTTCTCTTGCTGGTCTTCTTCTTCTTGTCTTGGGAAGGGTGTTTGTTCCACTTCCATTCACTCTTGTCAACGCCATCACGAACCTTCTCGTCGTCGATGGCAAAGGAGACAGTCTTTTTCTGGCGCCTGACTGCTCCACCTCCGTTCGTCTTCTTCAAAATGGGTACCACTTGTGAACATGGGGGGCCATCGCACACCGCAATATCACAAGGGTCATCTGGGATCTCTTCCACAGATGTATACACCCATACTACTTCATCCGTTGTTGTGCAGCACAAGTCAACATCTCGTGACTTGTCAACGGAGATCTTCACATTCATCCAGTCAATGCTAGGTTGATAACGCTTCAACCATGGCATACCCAGGATGATGTCAAACTTGTCATCGAGGTCGAGTAAAATGAACTCGTCTTCACCTCGGAAATCTTCACACTTGATTACCAAGCGCACCACGCGCCTCGGCATCTTCACAGTTGACAAATTTGCCAACCGGACAATTATTGTAATGGAGCTCCCCATTGTATGGGTTCTCGGGTCAGGAGAGTGTGGATTTTCATCCACACGGGTATTACCACCTCTTCCGAACCCACCCACTGCGTGCGGTTCGGGACACACTAATATGTGTCACTCATGAACACTGTACGCAGTCTATTGCATATTAGCCAATGTAATGGGCTATAACCAGCCATTACATGAAGGTGGATCTGTTCCCAGATCTAGTGTGGAACACACCACCTTCAGCGTGCATTGTGGAGACACAAATAACAAAGGGATTACGGTAATACAGTCCCCACATGCACGTGTGACGTCATTCGATGACGTCACGAGCGTTCTCTGTGCTGATCAGTGCAGAATGTTGTTCTCATGTACTAATCAGTACTGAGCAATGACATCCATGTACTAATCAAGTACTGAGTGATGGTTCCTACTTGGGAAACTGGACTGGCGACGAGACCGACGTGTCTCTGCCGCCTGAAGTGAGTGGCGCGAGCCAATCACTTTGCAGGGATTTTATACAAGACTTGAAGTTCAAGCTTCTAGAAGATCCCGTAGGTTCAACCTCAGTGTACCCAAGGTTTTATATATCAGATTCATAGGTTTTATTGTGTATATTTAGGTTTTAGTTATAAAACGTGTAGGAGCCCTTGGGGTTCATTTGTAAGTAGCGACAGGAACCATAACCATTTTAATTCAGTTGCAATTTTTCCTCCAAGTACTCAAGTCTCCTTCCTCCCTCCAAGTCGGGAGATCGCTTCCTCTGGCACAAGCGTGTGTGCCGTGTTTGAGGGACTGTTGTGAACAGCGCCCTCTTACACCTGGTAGCACTTCGAGCGGTCCTTCCAACGACCCAGTGAAGTGAAGAGGTTTGACGACGCGGCTTCAAGCACGTCGAGCATTCCTGCCCAAGACCCTGCGAGCATCCTTGTTTGGAACATGGATGCTACAGGAACCCCACTCGGTCCAGCAGTACCGGAAACTGTCGAGTTGACTATTGAGGGTTTCCCTCATTTGTCTTCTCATGAGTGGATGGCGCTTGAGCGCATGCAAGATGTCATCGGAGAGGCTGCTGTGGTCAGTCTGCTTCGATCGGCATCTCCGGAGGACCAGAAGAGCGCGGTGGTCAGTTTCATGCACCACGAGATCATGTCCTCCCGGAAGCAGGTCGCAACCCCTGTTTCCTCAATCAGGACGGTGCCGCTGAAGCTTGACGTCTCTCCGTATCGCGGCGGAGAGAACGAACCCCTCTCACGATGGTTCGTCGAGTTGGATGCAGCGATCGCTGCAAGACAACTGCGAGACCCTTCGCAGCAAGTGTTGTTCGCGATGTCCAACCTTGCGGGTCGTGCGAAGAGCTGGGCATATGGCAAGCGTTTAGCCGATCTAAACTGCTTCCCCAGCTACGACCACTTCAAGACCGAACTCAAGAAGGCGTTTGAACCTCCACAGAGTGAGTTCCGTGCGCGCGCCGAGTTCCTCAAGCTTCGTCAAGGCCGTTTCGACCTTCGCTCGTATGCACAACGTGCTCGTTACTTGGTGTCGAGCATCGTTGACGAGCCGATTGACGTTCCGACGCAGGTCGTGACGTTCATGACGGGTCTGAACGATGGTCCGATTCGGAGCCAATTGTTCCGCGAGTACCCCAAGACGCTGGATGAAGCCATTGAGCGCGCGATGCAAGAAGAGTTCAGCATGAAGCAAGCGAAGTTCCATGGGTTTGCGTCGAGACCAATGCGGCAATCAAATGTCGCATGATGGTCCCGAGCCCATGGACATCTCGTACATTTCCACGCCTGGAAATGAGCGTCCTCGCAACGATGGGAAGTGTTTCCGTTGCGGGAAGCCGGGTCACATTGCTTGGAACTGCAAGGTGTCTTTGCCGGGTCGGCAAACGACACAGGGTGCTCGTTCGAACAACCACGACCGTTCTTACGGTCGTCGGTTCGATCGGTCACCTGGGCCAAAAAACGGGAATGGACAGTAGGGGCGGGGCCTCCTACTGGCCCGGAAAAGAGGACTGTGGACGTTGTGGAGACACAGGACTCTGGCCCCTATGTACATCAAGCACATGCAGTTTCCACTATGAGTGAGAAGAGTGTCAGTCAAACGTCAAGTTTGATCGTTCACAAAGTTCATGTAGACGGTATTGCAACGCCTCTACGAGCTTTGGTTGACACTGGTGCGTCGAACAACTTTGTTCGAAATGAAGTGATCGTTAGGCATGGTGTCTTCGTGCCTGATGCGAATGAAGAGAAGACAATGATTGTCCGGTTGGCAAATGGGTCAACTGTGAAGATTTCCGAGGTGAAGACGAGTTTATTTTACTCGACCTCGATGACAAGTTTGATATCATCCTGGGAATGCCATGGTTGAAGCGTTACCAACCTAGCATTGACTGGATGAATATGAAGATCTCCGTTGACAAGTCACGCGATGTTGACTTGTGCTGCACAACAACGGATGAGGTTGTATGGGTGTATACATCTGTGGAAGAGATCCCAGATGGCCCTTGTGACATTGCGGTGTGCGATGGCCCCCCATGTTCACAAGTGGTACCCATTTTGAAGAAGACGAACGGAGGTGGAGCAGTCAGGCGCCAGAAAAAGACTGTCTCCTTTGCCATCGACGACGAGAAGGTTCGCGATGGCGTTGACAAGAGTGAATGGAAGTGGAACAAACACCCTTCCCAAGGCAAGAAGAAGACCAGCAAGAGAAGTGTTTCGTCAAGAGTTTTTCGTCCCCCTGATCAAGGTACAAGTGGTGATGACGAAGGGAGTGTCCAAGCACAAGACATTCCAAGCGAGTTTGTGAATGTCGCGGTCTACAATGAAGAAGGTGACGTGGATGTAATCCGTCACATGAAGATTGAGAATCCTCCAAGTTCAGTCGAAGAATTGATTTCCCTGCCATCGATGAGCAAGAAGACACTGGAGCGCAGCCTACCGAGAGGCGACATTGCGCAGGTGTGTGTGGTCGTCGAAATGGTCGACGAAGGCTTCGTCAACACAGCATCTAGTGCGGATGCAGATGTGTTGGACGAAAAGACACGGAAGGAAAGGTTCGAGGAGCAGTCGTGGGACGCCCTCAAGAAGAACCCCGTGTATGCGCTTGCCAGAGAATATGAAGACATTTTCCCTGACAAGGTGCCGGACGAATTGCCATTCGACAGAGGCATTCGTCATGAGATTGATGTACTTCCTGGCACAAAGTACTGCATCACAAGACAGTGGCCGTTGCCAAAGGAACAAGTCGAGGCAATCGACGAGTTCTTTGCACAACGTGCTGGGGCTGGTCATGTGCGAGAGAGCAAGTCTCCGCATTGCAGCCCCACTTTCTGTGCGAAGAAGGCAACTGGAGGTTGGCGCATTGTTCATGCTTTCAACAAGCTGAACGACGCGACAATTCCAGCCCAGACTCCGGTTCCACGCAAGGACATGATCATTGATGGAATGGTTGGCAGCACCGTCTTTAGTGCTATCGATCTTACAGATGGGTTCTATCAGATTCGAATGCGCGAAGACGATGTCCCACTAACCGCAGTGAGTACCCCGAGTGGTATGCTGTGGGAATGGTTAGTGATGCCACAGGGACTGAAGAATGCTCCTGCGACCTTCAATCGAATCGTCACGAACGTTCTTCGTCCTCTGCGAACATTTGCACCAAGTTACTTTGACGATATTTTCGTTCATAGTAAGGCCACGAATGGGAAGTCTGATGTCGATGTTCATCTCGACCATCTTCGTCAAGTTTTCCAGGTCATGCGTGAGAACAAACTCTACGCAAACTTGAAGAAGTGCATGTTCTTCGCCCCCGAGATCCCTGTTCTCGGTTGTTTTGTGGGCAAGAGCGGTGTTCGAGTCGATCCGGAGAAGGTCAAAGCTATTGACGATTAGCCTGTGCCTCAGAACGTCAAACAGCTGCGACAATGGTTGGGTCTAGCCAACTACTTGCACAAGTACACGCGCAATTATGCAGCGTTGGTGCAACCCCTCACACAGCTCTTGAAGAAAGACGTTGAGTGGAAGTGGTCGATAGACCATCAGACGGCGTTCGAAGAAGTCAAGAGGAGTCTTCGAGAAGCTCCTGTGTTGGCTCTGCCAAACCACGACAAGCCGTTCCACGTCGTCTGTGATGCGAGCGACTATGCCATCGGTTGCGCATTAATGCAACACGATGATGAGGGTCACGAGCGAGTTGTGTCGTATCAGTCACGACAACTCCGACCCGCAGAACGGAACTACCCAGTTCATGACAAGGAACTTCTGGCGATGGAGTATTCTTTGGTCAAGTTCCGTGTGTATCTGCTTGGCGAGGAGCGCTTTGCTATCTACACTGATCACGCATCTCTGCGTACGGCAGTGAAGACTCCTCATTTGTCGCAAAGAATGGCGAGATGGTTCTCCTTCTTTGCAGAGTACAACTTTGTTGTACACTACAAGCCAGGCAAGACAAACATCTTAGCCGATGCGCTGTCAAGACGTCCGGATTACGATCCGAAGACCAAGAGTGAAGACACGGACGGAGCGTGTCGACTCTTTGAAGATGTTCAAGCGATCGCGGTGCAAGCAACGACTACAGTGCGAGAAGAGATCGTCGAAGGGTACAAGTCTGACGAAACGTGTCAGGACTTGTTGAAGTATTTCAAGGACCCTTCGGACAAAGCACTGCAAGGTCTTCCGTCGCGCACAAGGTCGCGAGTTCACCGCTTCCGAGTACACAATGGGTTGTTGTACTATGCGGTTGAAGACGGGGATACAGCAAGGGTTGTTGTTCCCAACGACGAAGGTCTGCGTCATCGACTCTTGTATGAGTACCATGACAGTCCTTCGAGTGGCCATCTCGGACGTGAGAAAACGTTTCTCAGTCTTTCCCGGGATTACTACTGGCCACACATGTACAAGTGGGTTCGCAAGTATGTGAGGACTTGCGAGATCTGCCAACGAGTGAAACCTTCTGGTTCCACGCAGGCACCACTTCGTTCATTGGCTGTCCCGTCGGACAGTTGGAAGTCTGTGAGTATGGATTTCATATTCGGACTTCCAAGAGACACACATGGACGCAATGGCATCCTTGTGTTTGTGGACCGATTCAGCAAGATGGTTCATCTTGTGCCTGTTTCGGACAAGATCTCTGCTGAGAAGACTGCCAAGGTCTTTGTAGACGTCGTATTCCGCCTACACGGACTACCAGTCGAGATCGTGTCTGACCGTGACACCCGTTTCACGTCCAAGTTCTGGCGTGCACTGTTCGGACTTCTGGACACCAAGTTGTCCATGTCAACAGCGGCACACCCTGAAACGGACGGTCAAACAGAACGAGTGAATCGTGTCCTCGAAGACGTGTTGCGCAGCTACGCAACGTCTTTCAAAGAGTGGAGTGAGTTTCTCCCTCTTGCCGAGTTTGCGTTGAACAACTCCACACATGTCTCGACAGGTCACTCTCCATTTTATGTGAACTATGGCATTCACCCTCGAGTGCCTGCTTCCATAATGGGTGAGGTCTCTACCTTGAGTGGGGGAGGGACTCCGGCTCATGGAAACAAGCCGAAGTCGTCTTACGACCTGAATGCTGCTTCCGAGTTGAAAGCCAATTTTGACTCGATGAAACCCCTCGACGGCCTAACAAGTCGTGAAGAGCAGCAAGTCGATGACTTTGTTGTGAGGAGACAAGCCGTTGTGAGGTTTGTTCGAGACGCAATCGCGAAGGCTCAGGATCTGCAAAAGGAGCAAGCAGACAAGAGCGGAAGGAAGAACAAGCAAGTATATAAGATCAATGATCTTGTATTACTTAGCACGGCGAACCTGCCTGAACATGCAGTGTCCAATTTGGGAAGCTCGAAGCTTCTGCCAAGGTTCATCGGACCGTTCAAGGTAGTGAAATGCAATGGTGATGCCTACACGCTAGACATACCTACACGCATGCGTCTACACCCGACATTTTATGTGGGTAGACTGAAGCCTTACCTTCCAGGTGGATCTGCGGATCCTACGAGATCTTCCGCAAACGATCGAGCTGATCGTGAAGTTTCTCCACTTGATTGCGAAGAGCAAACAGCTCATCGCTCTGGAGATTCTTCTCGGCGTACAAGAGTTGCAGGACGTCGAAGGATTGGTCCTTCACTGCCTCCAACGCTTGAAGACGAGAATGGTACTCACCACGAAGTACCTCGAGAGCCGAACCTGCCTCTTCCACAGAGCGCAGCAGGCGATCGTGAGCCAACTCACGAGACTTCTCGTTCTTCCGGAGCCGAACAAGTTCGTCCTGAACCTGTTGGAACCGTTCCTCGAAACGGGACTCCAAAGCCGAACACTGGGCAGAACCTTCTGTCAGATCGTCGATCTTCGACTCATGATCGGCGACAAGGTTCTCGAGACTCTCGCAGCGTTCCTCAAGTGTCGAACAACGCTGCTGCAAAGCCTCGATTTGCCCACGGTGAGCACTCTTCCACTTCCAGAGTCGCTCAATCGTTTTCTCGTTCAGCCCCACCCCCGTTATTAGACTCTCAGGGAGAGCATCGCTGGGTGGTTGAGTCGATTGTTGATCATGAAGATCGACCGACTCATCGTCGGGGAAAGAAGCAGTTGAACCATCAACGCTTCTACAGAGTTCGGTGGCGTGGATATCCACCGAGCTCGGACACGTGGGAACCTCGTCAGACATTGGAGTCTGATGTTCCCGACGTGGTCCGCAGCTATGAGAACTGCTTGTAGCGTCGCCAGGGGCGACACTACGACGACCAGAGCTACGATTCGCTCTGTCGTCAGCAGGAGTTCTTCTTTCGGCACGAGCATTGCCACGACGAAGAAGACGCTCCATTCGGTTCTCGTTCTCAAGACGAACGAATGTTCGCCATGAGTCTCTCTGGGCTGCGATGGGTTGGTTCGGATCATCGCGATCGTTGATCCGACGCCAACTGAAGAACCGCTCCTTGTAGAACTCGAGCTCCCCCTTCTTCTTCAGAATGGGAGAAATGTCGAAGAGTTCTGGAGCTGTCTGCTGTCGCTTGGACGACGGACGTTCTTCACGGTTCACTTGGTCACTTGGTCGCTTCATTGCCAATTGCAAAGTGAACTGCTCCGAAAGGTCTGCAAAAGTACGCAAGGTACTTGTGACTTTAAGGAGGGGATGATGTAATGGGCTATAACCAGCCATCACATGAAGGTGGATCTGTTCCCAGATCTAGTGTGGAACACACCACCTTCAGCGTGCATTGTGGAGACACAAATAACAAAGGGATTACGGTAATACAGTCCCCACATGCACGTGTGACGTCATTCGATGACGTCACGAGTGTTCTCTGTGCTGATCAGTGCAGAATGTTGTTCTCATGTACTAACCAGTACTGTGCAATGACATCCACGTGCTAATCAAGTACTGAGTGATGGTTCCTGCTTGGGAAACTGGACTGGCGACGAGACCGACGTGTCTCTGCCGCCTGAAGTGAGTGGCGAGAGCCATTCACTTTGCAGGGATTTTAAATAAGACTTGAAGTTCAAGCTTCTAGAAGATCCCGTAGGTTCAACCTCAGTGTACCCAAGGTTTTATATATCATATTTATAGGTTTTATTGTGTATATTTAGGTTTTAGTTATAAAAGCTGTAGGATCCCTTGAGGTTCATTTGTAAGTAGCGACAGGAACCATAACCATTTCAATTCAGTTGCAAATTTTCCTCCAAGTACTGAAGTCTTCTTCCT